>JAODLD010000124.1:31394592-31407810 GCA_026781065.1 Mormyrops boulengeri
AATGACAACATGCAAACTCCACACACACATGCGGCTATGGCAGACTCAAATTCTGGTCGCGAGGCAACAGCGCTAACCACTGCACCACCATGCCACCCCCCTCAAATCATGCTTTGTTTGCTAATTGTAAATGTACAGTATGAGTATGGCACACGTCACATATTCCATCCTGCTCTCCTTCGAGATACAAATACACACATAGAGGTGAGAGTGAAGCTTGGGGTCTGAGCACAGGGCCAGCCATTTATCCAGCACCCCCCCCCTGCAGCATTTTGGTGGGGTCGTAGGTTTTACTCAAAGGCCCAACAGAGAGGTGACTATTCTGCCAAGAGAGGGATTTGAACTGGCAACCTTCTGCTCAGCAACCTAGACAGACATACAGAGAGAGCCCCACACACAACCTGCCAAGCTGTGCCTTGCTATTACCTAATTGGTAACCGAAACTGGGCTTTGGGGATATGAGGGCCAAATCCTAACCACTAGACCACCAGTGAAAAAGCACCATACAGCAGAAAGAGTTCCCTTCAGGCAGCGTACATAAAGTTTTACATCATTATTGCTTAACTGCTTTTCATTTGTGAGTTTTCTTCAGCCCCAAAGCACCGGACAGGTGTCTGAAGTCCTGCCCGCCTTGCAGAGGCTCCATTCAGGCTCCAGTAATGTGTCCATTTTCTCCACTAATAAAAACCCCTGCAGCGAGAGCTTTATTGGCTCTTCAGGAAGCCGGACACCCTCCCTACCACAGTTCACTTGCTGCCATTCGCAATGGAAGCTCCCGCCTTTCCGTCCGTTCTCTCCTGCTGGGAGAAGCTGGAGCCATCATCTCCTGACGCCCCCGTTAATTATTCGTCTGGGAGAGGGATCGATGCGGATGTATCAATCATCAGGATGCATCATTGACTTCTGTTTACTCCATTATTCCCATGTCAGGTAAACAGTACACTTGTCTCTTCCTTAATGATGTCTGTTCCCTCTTAATCAGTCTGTTCGCTTTCCCTGTCTCTTTGGGGGAGATGCAGGGCATATTTAACATCAACTTCAGAGTTTGCAAAGTTCCTTGCATTAACAGTAATGGTTGTGATAATTCAGGCTGACTGACTCCGAGTTTGTGTGGGAATGTATATACACCCTGCATCTCAGCATCATTAAAATGGGATATTGGATGCAGCGGTATGAAATAAAAGCACTGACACATGGAATAAAATCAAAGCATAAGAATAATCCCACGGGACAAGAGGAGTTTAATCTGCAGCATGTAAACACTGGAAAATGAGGGCATTTACAGAAGTTTGCTATGCTGAAATGGGGTGAATATAATTTTGACCTGACTCTGTCTCTTTACCATATATGCAGTATATTACGGTACACATAGCAAACCCCATCGCAGAACAGGCCTGGCACATGGTGGTATCTTCTGCAAAGCTACGGCTCATTGTCCGTATATGGAAGCCAGCCGTGGTTTCCAGAACCACGTGTTTCAGCCGTGCGATCACATACAGTCACACACATGCTGCGCAGAGGTCAGGGACACAGACTCCAACATGGGTCATCCCAAGAGCCAGGACTGTGACCATGTGACCCTGTGCTGCCCTGTGTAACCGGTCACCCAGAGAGCTAGGACTGTGACTGTGTGACCGTATACGGCCCTGTGCTGCCAGTCACCCAGAGAGCTGGGACTGTGACCGTGTGACCCTGTGCGGCCCTGTGCCGCAGGGCACCCAGACAGGCAGGACTGACCACATAGTTATGCTCTATTACAGAATTTCAGTTTGTTACCGTAAAATTCCGTAATCCTTTAGGGGAATTTCAGCCCTTTATGCTTCAGACTATTTGACGTCTGCTGGGGTCTGGAATGGCCTCTTGGTTCACTTGTCACTGTCGCTGTCACACTAGCATGAGTGTCCTGCATCATTAGCAGCATGCCCTCAAGTTCCTGTCTCTGCTGGAGACGTTTGAGGCTGTCAGCCAGACACATGCTGCTGTTTCTTTGTCTATTTGCCCATTTAACCACACCGTTCTGATTCACCTCAACATTCCAACACACAGAAATACTCACAAACACACACACGAATAAGCAAGTACATGGGAACATGCAGAAAAATCCAGGAACACACAGAAACACACATTACCACAGTAGAACACGCAGGAACACACGTAAGCATGGGAACACACATGAGCATATAAGGAAACACATGAACACAAGTGAGTCCAAACAAGCATAAAAACATAATGCACAAGAAGACAAACACACATAGAAGCGTGCACGAACACAAATGAACTAGCGCTAACGAAGTGAAATGCAGAAACGCAGACAAACATAGAGTGCTCAGGCGTCCACTCCTTTCTGGCTGTCCCTGCCTGAGGACGCCTGCAGCCCTCAGCAGTCCCCTGCTTCCGCACGCTGAAATCTGTGTTAAAAACACTCAATGCTTCTACGTGGGGAGGAGACCCTACATCCTACTGCTTCTCTAATTACTCGGTAGGTAAACGTTTGAGCGTCTGGCAGGAAGGCCGAGGTCACCCCCCACCCCCGACAACTGGTTCTATGTGGCAAACGAGGAACCCTGGAGTTCGGAAGATCTGACAGGCTTATGTAAGCGGGTGTCAGAGCGCCCCCCACCGAGTGTGTTTCACCTGCATTCATCAGCCGCTTACGGGTGTGTTTATGTAAGGGGCTGTGGGCCGCAGTGTGTGCTAGCACAGGTCCCAGAGCACGCCAGCGCAGGCAGCTGCTTTTACCGTGAGCAGGCTGCATGACTCCTTCAGACGCCAGCAGAATCTAAGTGTGGACAATACAGGTATGCTTGTAATTGACATGTATGCTGCATGTGTACAACATTTATGTGTGTTACTATGATGCATGGATATGAAATCCATCCATCCATACATCCATCCATCCATCCATCCAGTTTTCCATACCCGCTTGTCCTTATAAAATGTATTTGATGTTTATACACAACACATGTCACACATGTATATGTGTATATTGGTGTTTAATGTGTATGATGTGTATATTGCACATTTATAAGACATTTGTATGATCTACCTACATATGCATAAAATGTGCATATCACGCATGTATTTCACACTTTTATGATATGTGTATATATTATGCGTGTGATGTGTATATCACACATGTATTTGATATTGAATGATGCAATTATATGTTTCGTGCGTGATGCGTATATCACGTATGTATATGACATTTGTATAAATGTTTATATTCTGCATGATGATGTGCATATTCCATGTGTATATGATGTGTTCCATCGTGTTTTCTATGATATTTCTGTATATACTGTACAACATGCATATGCTGAGTGCGTATGAGGAGTGCATGCCATGTATGTAGGAGTGACATTGCTGATGGCGTACGGAAAGCCTCCTGTCACGGCTGTGTCATTAATGTGCCTGCACAGAAGGGGCTCTGAGTGTTCGCACTTCAGAGGGGTAAGTACCCCGTGAATTATAAATGGGACTTTCCGACACTCTTTAGACCAGGTATGAAAAGTAATGGCTCTAGTCAAACCAGGAAGCTCTGTAACTGATACAGTAAATTAAATCTCCTGTATGTACTACAAGTACTCCAGTAGTGTTTTTATGATATTAAGACATCTACCCTGTCAATGGAGGGTATAGAGTGTGTCGACCTGTCAAGCCTCGTTCATATGCGAGCATACGCAGTAATGCTAATTAAGTGATATTACCCAGTGACTTTACCTAAGTGCCATTAAACAGGCCACTTATGACCTCATTAAGTTGATTTCAGCCGCATGGACACGCTGAAATGTCCGAACGCGCTCGCTCGCTTTGCAGTTAAATGCAGCACATTGAGAAGACCATAGAAAACCTTTTGTTTATTCGTAAGTGAGGTGCCGGGTGTTTAATTCATTAATCACACATATCCTTCAGAAATGTTATAATGTAGAACAACCTTAAAAAAAGCTCAAATACTCACAGATTTTTAATTTGTATAGAAAACAAAAATTACGAAGTGAACCATATGTAAAATATTTAAATAAATGCTTATGATGACGGTGATTAGAATGATGATGAATATGAAGACTGTGATAGTGATGCCAGTGATGATACTAGTGACAATGATGAGTACAGAAACACACATGAATACACAGGATGAAGCTGAGCACACAAAAGAAGTGTGATGTCACATGGTGATGATGGAGAACATTTTTGACACCAATATATGATCCACGTTGAAGGTTTGCTGACATTCACGTCATTAAATAACTAGTTGAATGGCTCAAGACATCGAACTCCTCACTCGGGTCATTATTAAAAGCGCCATTTTTCTCTATTTGAGTCTGCAGAGGGAAAGTGATATATTCTGCCCCAAAGAATCTTGGGACCTGCTCAATCAGTACCCTGCCAGCAGAGGGTGTTGCATAAGAAGGATGCATCTTACAGGAAGCATTTTCCTTGAAGTTCATGTCAAACAAGTCCCATTTTGAAGTAAACTGATCAAAACCAATACTGCAGCACTTTGAGTCCAAAACAAACTGCAATTTAAAGCAACTGCTTCATTCATAATGGAATAAAAACACAGAGAGATGAATAATGGCAATGGTTGGCCAGAGACGAACGGATGACTCGCAGTGACAGGAACTCTGAACCAGCAGACTGTTTTGAGCAGCAATTACGCTGCTTATTGACGCTGTTTTTGCGTAACACGGTAACCACCCCCCTGCCACCAGCTTGATGTCGATGTGGCTCCCTGCTGCTGCTCTGATGCCTCATTGGGAACAGACATTTTATGTCAGAATACCTTAATGCACAGCACTCCTGTAGGGTTCAGTTGTTAGGGAGACAGAGACAGAGGAGAGACAGAAGGGAGACAGTGGTGGGCAGACGTGAGACGGAGGGTGGATTGAGGGGAGACAGACGGGAAGTGGAGGGGAGGCAGACGGAGAGGAGGCAATTTAGGAGGCAGAGAGGAGGCAATTTGGGAGGCGGAGAGGAGATGGGGAACAGGGAGGGGAGGTGGAGGGTGCAGAGGGGAGATATAGGGAAGATGGAGGAAAGGCAGACAGGAGGTACAGTAGCGGGGAGGCAGGGAGGAAGCAGAGGGGAGGTGAAGAGGAGAGAGACGGGAGATGGAGAGGAGATGAGGGAAGGGGAGGCGGAGGAGAGGCAGGGAGGAGGCAGAGGGGAGATGGAAAAGAGGCAGATAGGAGACAGGGGGTGACAGAGGGGAGGTAGAGGAGATGGAGGGGAGGAAGAGTGCAGATGAGGGAGGCAGGTGGGAGATGGGGAGACAGAGGCGAGGCAGGGGTAATGAAGGGGAGTAAGATTGGAGATGGGATGCAAGGGAGGCAGAAGGGAAAAAGAAGAGAGGTGGAGGGTAGCAGGGAGGCAGATGAATCACTGCCCACAGGATTAATTCCGTCTAATGTTGACACTTCTGCAGTCTTCAACCAGAAAAATGAGAAGAAGTTAATTCTTTGCTTTTGCTCATCGAATGTAGAATCGACTCCAAAACATGAACAGATTTTAGACACATACCAGACATTTCAAAGAAATATTGATGGACAGTTGATAGTGGTAATGAAAAAAGAATCTTGAAGACAGAATTAAAATTAGACCTCTGTGACTGAGGATGTAAAAACTGACACTGGAAATTTACATAGAACAAATCTAATGCAAAGATAAAACAACTGTTATGTAAAGACTCAGGGCTATATCGTCACAGATTCACAGTGTAGTGACCACACAATGAAGTCACTCTGTCACAGAATCATGATGTCACGGCAACACTGTCAAATGTCCACTCGCCCACTATATAGTGCACTATTTAAGAAGTTGCCCATTTTATAGTGCTGTTCAAATTCTCAACTGTAAATTTCCTTTACTATGTAGTTCACTACAAAATCAAGACAAGGCACACCAAAATGTAGCATACACATGCTGTACCCTACATCAGTTGGCTTAGACATCATCATCATGCATTGCAGCCTGTCACGAGTGAGTTCCAATATTAAGAACAGAGGAGGGTAAAAATCCCTGGATGTCATTCTTGTCCAACTCCATATATCAATGATACATCGGCTGTATCCGAATTCAGGGGCAGCATCTTTCTAAGGCAGCAAAAACTCAATGCGTCACAGCAGTGCGAAGATCTCGAAGGCTCCTTCAAATGTGGTCTAAGACTGCGTCCTTCTTTTGCTGGGTTGTGAAGAATTCACATATCCCAAGATTCATTGCATGGACCTTTAAAGGACACAGTCTACATAGGCTACATAGACCACGTCCTTCAAAAATGCAGCCCAAGACTTTGAACATAGCCATTAGTGGCATCCTCATCCTCACTAATCCCATGATTCATTGTGACCCAAGTTAATTCTTGGGCAGATAGTTAGCAAGACCAGTCTTTCCAAGACCACTGTCGAAGAAATTTATGACACTTACCTGGTGCTTTAGAATATGACGTTGTTTTATTGGTGAGGTCAGGGAGCAACCACTTCGATGATACACAGACGGTTCGCGCCCCCTCCTCAGAACCAGATCAAACTGCTTAGGGTAGGGCACGCATCTTGCAAGCATGTATATACTTTATGCAGTTTGCATCTTACAAGTACAAGGCATATGCATTTTGTACAGCCTTCATCTCATGGGTCTGGCCATCTGCAAGCCGCCCCTGCTCGACTGTAGCCTTTTGTGGTTTTCCATCTCTCTCTATCAAGCGCGTTCTAAACTTACATTTCTGTTCTGTAGCCTGCATTTCTGGTTAATCTAATGAGCACAAAGTTCAAGCACATGTTTATAATACTGAAGTTAACTCTTAATTCTCTTTAGCTTATTCTTGGGTGATAGCTGTTTAACACACACAGGTACCATTGCATTAATATAAAAATATATTCCAAAGCTGTATACAAAAATATCTCTCTAGTCAATTTTTCTCTCACACCACACATACTGTTTTTGTGTTCTTGGTATTGAGAAACACCCAATGAAGTCACTCTATCACAGTCATGAGTCATGATGTCACAGCAACGCTAACATTTAACAAAGACTCATGAAGTCATAATGTCGGCATAATGTCACAGATTCACATTGTAATAATAATAATAATCTTTATTTATACTGCACTTTTTATACATGGAGTGCAGCTCAAAGTGCTTCACATATGGAGTTAAAATAAAACCAAAGATAGAGACGCAACCTATGTACAGATCAATGAAATGAAGTCACAGAGTCAGAGTCATGATGTCACAGCAACACTGTCACGTGATAAAGACTCATTGTGTCACAGAATCACGGTGTAATGGTTTTGCAGTGAAGTCACTCTTTCATTGAGACACAGGAACAATCTAGATACTGTATTTTGGGTACAGAAGCGTGTTGCTTTGTGTCATTTTCTGACACAGCATCTTGTTCAGCTTCCAGATTTGACACAAAGGGTAAATCAGCCATTAAATACCCATCTAATGACCCACTGAAATGTCATCCGTATGGGTGTTAAATTTTCTAAATAACTGAGCCTAACCAAATTGTCCAACTTCAGGGGAAAGCGCAATTTCCAGACTGAGGAGGAGAAGGAGGCCAGTTTCCTCTTCAGTGAGAATGTAAGCATTTTTCACACTCCAGTAAGAATGTCTTGTCAGGCATGTTCTCCCCCAATTAAACTGCTTTGTTTTCAGCGATTTATTTATCATTCTACCTGAATCCTGCAGCACATTTATGCTCGAGGATCTGTCTCTGAACAAGTGTAACCCTGTGTTTCCTATAGACAAATTTGTTCAGGAGTTATTCAGCAGCTGCAGAATTGTGCACACTTACTGACACTGATGTCAGCAGAGAATTCAGAAACTCTTTCTCCATTAAGTGGCGCTTCCTTCATTTATGGTGGGAAACCCACGCTCATCGTCATGCTCTTCGTGACCCACTGTTTGATTTTGTGCAAAGTGGAAAGCACTCCCAGTTTTGTAGGTGTGGAGTTTTTTGTACAAAGTGTCCCCAGGTTTGGTTTTCTTTACTGCTGGTTTGGTAAATGTATGTAAGGTTTATATATTTAGACCAGTATTTATATTTTCAGTCTGCCGAATGCTGGGTGTTGTGCCCCGCTTAGTGTATGGCTGTTTTGTAATCTGTGTAAATCTCACTGTTTGTTTAACCAGACTCATTGTGGTTTTTTAACCAGAAAAAAATCCTTATGCATGCATGATACTTGGGGATTTGATTTATAGCATGTTTGTGGATTACAGAGTCTGCAGAGATTTGTTTTAGTTATGTGTTCACATGGACACCAGGTACGGTCCACAGTGCAGAGTTAGTTATCCTTTGGCAAGATCATCACTCTTCAAAGCTCTACCCTCAGGCAGACGGTTCCAGTCTATCAGAACCACAACTCAATTTCCCAGCTCCTTTTAAGAAGTTGTTAGCAATCTCTCCAAGGTCTTGGTGAGTTTCTGGACTTAATTTACTCACATTATCCTTATAAACTTCATAGAAGGTTCCTAAGCAGTGTAAGTATACCTTAATATGAAGGCACACTTAATGTTCTGTGAATGCATTATAAATACATTATGAAGGGTGCACTTAATGTAAATTGTTACCAGTATTTGTTATTGATGTATATTACAGCTGGCATGTCTTGTTCATTGAAAGTATTCTGAATGCAATGCTTTAAGTCATGTTAAGGTATGCTAGTCATGAATGTTCTATGAATGCATTATAAATGCATTATGAAGGTGCGTTACCGGAAAGAATTTTTCCGTTACACAAAAACTTGTGCTTTTACCCTAATATAATGGAATATATAAATTCCACCTTCATAGGGGAGCCTATATGTAAAAACTTGTGGATGAGTCATGTCAGAGGTGGAAGAGCAGATGCAAAATCGACTGTTTCAACCCCTGAAAAGAGGTATAGTGCCCAGAAACAAGCCACGCCTCCCAAAAACAGACCATGCCTCCTAGACACAGGCCACACCCACCCAGAAATGGGCCAAGCTTCCCAAGAGCAGGCCACACCTCCCAGGAAGGGGCTACATCTCTGCACATCATTTTATTTAATGGTGCGAATTGATCCACTGCCACATCAGCCCTCCACTAAACAGGATAGAGGGCGGTTTGTGGCGCGTACGGGGCAGAGGGCGGTTTGTGGTGCGTACGGGGCAGAGGGCGGTTTGTGGCGCGTACGGGGCAGAGGGTGGCTTGTGGCACGTACGGGGCAGAGGGCGGTTTGTGGCGCGTACGGGGCAGAGGGCGGTACGGGGCAGAGGGCGGTTTGTGGCACGTACGGGGCAGAGGGCGGTTTGTGGCGCGTACGTGGCAGTTGGCGGTTTGTGGCGTGTACGGGGCAGAGGTCGTGTTTGAGCATGTTTGTCTGTCTGTCTTTTCGTTTGTGAGTGCCTGTCTGTACATGTGTCTGTTTTTCAGCATGTCTTTTACATGTATGGGCTGCTTCCTGCAGCCTGCCAGCTCTGGATGTTACTTTCCGGTCACTGGTTCCCCAGCACTGCCTAGTGCAGCTCCCAGATCCTTGCTTTCCGGTGTTGCTCCTGCAAGACACTTTCTGTCCCCAGGAGACAGGCGTCATCCTCATTAATCGGCCAGCCAGTCTGGCTCCCTCCCCATTCTCGAGGCTCCCTCTTCCCCTCTTCCCCTCTCTACATCTCTCTCTGCATCCTTCTGCGCTGCACAGTACTTTCTGCTCACTGAGCCTTTTCTGCCAATGGCTGTTTGTGTGAAAAATCTAACCCCAACAGTCACGATAGCTGACATACCATGTGCAGTGGGCTCTGTGTCCGGTTAACACTGCGTGTTCTGTGCTCCGTGATGTATGCTGCATGTAGCGTAGTCTCTGTGTAACATGTACTGTGAGTAATGTACTCAGTGTGCTACTGTACTGTATATAAACTGCGTATTACCGGGTTTAACAGCAGGGGTCGCTGCTTCTGGACCCCAGATTTCTCGAGGGACGATCAACTACAGATGGGTGACCCTGTTTATAGGAGTTAAACTGCTTGTGGGTTCTATTGTGTAAAAATAAACCAGGTTAAAGCAGTACAGCCATGATGCACAGTCATCCTGTGTTCATCACCATGCACCTTTGTGTTTCTATGTGAGTCTGTGTGAGTGTGTCTGTGTGTCTGAGGCATATCTGAATGCGAGGGTCTGTGTTTGTATCTGACAACACGTTTGCCTTACAGGGATCTATCTAACAGACTCATATCAGTGAAACCTTCCCTGAAATATATTTACATACATTAAATCCCCAATAATTGTGTCACATGACCTTGTATTTTAACTCGAGAAAAAGGGAAAGAAATAAAACAGAAAATATGGCTGGTTACCATGGTGAAAGTATGAATATCGCTCTCCACATTAAAGTCCAGGAATCTAGTCCACCCACCCTATTAAAAAAAAAAGAAAAAGAAATGTGCTTGACGCAATTCCCAGTACAAAAATACACATAGAGGATGAAGGTTTAATGGCTAACTGTGAAAAGCACAAATGATTAACGTGACCACATCGGGTTCACTGGCAAAAGCACAATGAACCCGATGTGGTGTGTAAATCACAGATATGGTATGCTTTAGCAGATAGTGCAGTTTAATATGCTTACCCATCCCAAGCAGGAGGCCGTAATGAGCCTGAAATGTGTATTTGTTTAAATCGCCGGCCTTATTATCAGGTCCGGATTTTCTGTATTATTGAATTGATGAGAACAGCAGACCTTGAAATGAAGCCCATTTAGCAAAACGTCCTGGTGGCATTTTGGCAAATAAAACACAGGATCGTTTTAATTAACAGTCATTAAACAGAGGCCTCTGGACTGTGACGAAATACACTGCATTTGCCGTGCTGTGAGTGCAGAATGACGAGGACATTATTCTGGGGTCTGCCTGGAAAGGAACAAAAACATGCGAATGCTGACTGTGTCCGATCGCTCAGATCGCCCATGGCTGCTGTTTGTAAGAGGTCATCTCCTGATGTTCCTGTCCTCTTCCTGTGGCTGGATCACTCAGAGTCCTCGTGGCTGCTGTTTTCAGGTAATCACCTCCTGATGTTACTGTACTGTTCATGTGCCTGGGTCCTGCAGTTTCCTTGTTGGTGCTCTTTGAGGGTAATTACTTCCTGTTGTTCTTGTCCTCTTCCTGTGACTGGATTGCTCAGATTCCTCATGGCTGCTGTCTGAAGGTAATCACCTCCTGATGTTACTGTACTTTTTGAAGTACAGTACTTTTTGAAGGTGATCTTCTCTTGATGCTCCTGTCTTCTTTTTATGGCTGGATTCCACAGGTTTCCCATGGCCACTTTTTGCAAGAGATCATCACTGTACCTGATGTTCCTTCTGTGGCTGGATCATGCAGGTTCCCCCAGATCCTTAGCTCCATTCCCCAATGGCTCAAGCATATCATGCCCCCCTACTTTCTGCAATTACACCCAGCCAGTAGATATTTTTTCAGCAGAGAACAGAGTTTATGCTAACTGGGGTCAGCTAATTACTGCTGTAAATTCCATTGTCAAAATGAGTATCAAAGAACACTGTAATTCAGCCTTGTGAACTCTTGGGCCCCATGGCTTTCCATTATGATGAAGGCTCCTTTAATTAAGATGTTGGGTTAGTATGATGTCCCATTCAATCATGGTTTGCCCTCAGGTCACATGAGCAAGTGATAGACCGCTCTCTTAGGATGAACCTTCAACACTGAGCTCTCATCTCCAGATGCTGTTATGTTCCTGTTCCTTGTTGCACATGGTTGATCTGGTTCTCCTGCAGATCACAGTCCTGTCCTGCTCTTAATGGACCCTTGACAAGGATGCTCTATGAACCTACTGCGCAGACGGCTGACAGGAGTGCTCTGTCTATATCTGCAGGGTGACACCAGAAGCTGGAGTCGCAGCCTCCACCTCATCCCGCCCCTCGACTGTCTTTAGTCAGCAGGGCTGATTTATGCACCTTGTTGTAAGGGAAGATCCAGCAGGCATCTGTCTCTTATGAAAAATGTGAAAAAAGGGGAAATGACTGAGAAAATAGCAGAGGGGTTATTCTGGGTTCCTCACACTGATAGAAGTTAAAGTCCAACAGCTGTAAGTACCTGACACCCTGGAATGATTCACGCGCATAATCAAATCAAGTGGTGAGTGAGTACTGGGCTGGGGAAATTACTAACAGGTCTAAACACTGAGTGAGTGAGTACTGGGCTGGGGAAATCACTATCAGGTTATATGACTGAGTGTGTGAGTCATTTGAGGGGAAATCACTATTGAGTGGAAGGACTGAGTATGTCAGTCCTGGAATGGGGAAATCATTAATGGGTTTAAGGACTGAGTGAGTGAGTCCTGGGTTGGTAAATCCCTAACGGACTTAAGGACTGAGTGAGAGAGTGTATACTGGGCTCAGTAAAGTGAAAATCCAAGCAAAGGAGGAACTGGGAGATTCTGATGATTCGGCAGCCTCATTGTGCTTAATTACTTCATTAATTATATCACAGGACAAAATGGGAACGTTTAACTTATAAGCTATTAGTTAATCCGCATTTACAATGCAAATTTATGGAGGTCAATACCGTAAGTCATCAGAAACTCAACTTGCAGGGTGATGGCGTTCCCCCACTGAGGGCATGGAGGGAGGTTCGGACAGGGCCTCCATGAATGAGGAGCCCATGAAGGAGGACCCCCCTGGGCATCTGCACTCTCATGTTATAGTAGGAGGAGAGCAGCTCAGCATGGCTTGTGGATTGGTGGGGGGTAAGCGGGGGGGGGGGTAGGTAGGTGATTAATGTTGCCTTTCATCTCACTACAGACCTCAGGTAATGAAAAAGACCACACCTCAAGTGTTAGCACTGTACGCTAATGTGTTTCTGTCAGGCCTCACAGAAGAGAGGTGTGTGATAGCAGTATGTGCCAGCTGTGTGAGTGGAAGAGTGCAATATGTACCAGCTGTGAGTGAGTGTGTGATAGCAGTATGTACCAGCTGTGTGTGAGTGTATGACAGCAGGGTGTATGAGCTGTGTGTTAGTGTGTGACAGCAGTATGTACCAGCTGTGTGAGAGTGTATGACAGCAGGGTGTATGAGCTGTGTGTGAGTGTATGACAGCAGGGTGTATGAGCTGTGTGTTAGTGTGTGACAGCAGTATGTACCAGCTGTGTGAGAGTGTATGACAGCAGGGTGTATGAGCTGTGTGTGAGTGTATGACAGCAGGGTGTATGAGCTGTGTGTTAGTGTGTGACAGCAGTATGTACCAGCTGTGTG
>JAODLD010000124.1:31429116-31441441 GCA_026781065.1 Mormyrops boulengeri
TATAACCTTAAAAGTCTCCATTATGTCTGCATCGCCTACTAGCTTATTAGACGGATTTGACGGGAACGTGTGAAAAATAAACAGCACTTCCTGTTACTGAAAAGCACAGCAAATGCATTTTTGCTAATGAATTGCTGCTTTCCTGCAGTCTTTCGTTATGCCGCAGCTGCTTGTGCGACATCCCCGTGCCTCACTCGAAATATTTACACCGTGCCATTATTTTATTTTGGTAATAAAAGGTGTCAGACCCTGGGTCAGTTGGCTCCCCACAGCGGGGGCGATTTGGAAGTGCCCGGGGGGGGGGGACAGACCAGAGAGGTGACTCAGCAGGAGAGGACATCAGTAAGCTGAAACCATGGCGATTGGGTCCGTCTGTGTGTGACAGGGTGGGGGAGGCCAGATTGATGGGGGGGTCAGCCACAGCTCCCCAGGCTCGCTCGTCCATTAGCTGTGCTGAGTCTCCCAAGGGCCCAGAGGATGCTGGGAAGTTAATTACGGAGCATACGGTTATTAATTAATGCCTGTGCCTGGAATTTCTGGACAGAGTGGGGGAGGGGGGTGGGTTTACACCGGCACATGGAGTCGGGGAGGCACTGGAAGTTTTGTGGCTGGTGCTATGTCAGAGGGCTTGTTGTGGCACGATCACATGACACATGGTGCTCTCAGAGACATCCTCCCTCCCCACAGAGCCCACAAACCTGGATCAGGCCATGAGCCAGAAAACTCTGACTAACTTGGAACCCGCATCTGTGAGCTCTGTCCTTAGTTGGCCAGAACCGGCAGCATAATTGAGTTCTTTTGGTCCCATTTCAACTGAAATGGGTTTCGCTGAATGCTCCAGAAACGGCCGGGTCTGCTAATCCAGGCACCAATCAGGCACCAGCCACTTAGCTGCTGTTACTGGTTTCCAGACTGAATGATGCCAGGCGGTGGGCAGAGAGTCAGAGTGCCAGAGGCTGGATGGAGCTCAGTCTTGAACCTGTTCCCAGGGCTGACTGGGGGTGAAAGGGGCAGCTGCTTCATGAGACGCCCAGCCCAGCCCAGACCAGCCCAGCCCAGCCCAGCCTTGCCCTGTGGGGTGCTCTCCCAGCACCCATGGCCTCTGCTTTTCCTCCAGTCTTCCCCCAAGCACCATCTGTCGTTTCAGGCAGTTTCTTAGACAGCCTCGGCTGGGTCCTGCAGAGTCGGGGGGCCCATCAGAGAATATGTCAGGGTATAAGAAGTCGACAAACCTAAACACAGAGTACATTTACGGCACCCGAACCATTTGTTCTGCAGTATGAAAGCTAAAGCTTTTCTGCCTCCTTCCTCCAATGGTAGGGTGACCAGATAATCCATGTCAGGGAGGACAATTTGCGCTAGGCCAGAATTAGTAAACGTCCTTTTCAATTAAAATGAGTACAGTTCACTTAAGCACTGAGTTCTTGCTCTGTGCTGATTGGTCAGTCTCCTATAATCATGCATGTGTCATTAATGTTAATGTGACACAGCTGGATTAGTCTTTCAATCAAGGAAACAAACCAGTCAAAGCACAAGGAGAACTGAATTAATTAGCCAAGCACAGGAGCTCAAAGTGTCCTCCCTGACATGGATTATCTGGTCACCCTACCCAAAAGGTCACATCTGATATGTTAATTAAGAGTAACCTTCAAGGTTGGGAGATTCTCAGCATGTGTGTAAGAAAATTCTGAGCACATGCATACTAGGATTCTCTGCACACATGTAGAGGGATTTCCTCTGACTGCTTGTAGACGGTACCCTTTACACCCTGGAGCAACACAAACCCTTGCAGGTTATCAGTCAGCATGACTGACTCTGATTCTGACTCTGAGGTTCTGATAGAGCTGACACGCTTTTCTGCACACCTCAGTTCAAGCATTAGGAAGGCGTGTCGGCCAAGACGTTATCAGTGTCCATTAGTCAGGAAGTAAAATTGGACAGACAGCCGGGAGGAAACCCCCCCACCCCAAGCATGATGATTTGAATACATACAGCATGTTTGTGTATTCCTGGTGTAGTGCCTGGACACCTTCAGAAATCTGTGCAGAGTGTCTGTGAGAGTGTGCCGTGTACCATCAGATTTATCCCGGCGTGTGACGTTTCAACTTCCTTATATCTCCCCTAGCGGATCAGCCCAACCCCCCCCCGACCCTGGACCAGGACTCTAGTGGTTCTGCCAGATGGTGATCAGCTGTTTTAATGCTGAGAATGTGAGTAAAGGTCCTTCCCGCCCAGTCCAAGCGACTGCAGAATCTTCTGGAAAAAAGAAAGCAGGGCTAAAGATGGCCTCCCTCCTGACTTGGGTGAAAAATGCGGTCTCCCTCCCAGATGGGGTGAAAAATGTGGTCTCCCTCCCAGATGGGGTGAATTGCATGTCTCTCCCAGCCAGGGTAACTTGCAGTCTCTTTCCCAGCCGTATCACAACTTGGAATCAGGACGTCCTGGTTAAAAAACATTTATTAGCCTTCATGTACCAGTCTATAACAGAACACCTCAACCTGGGCTGCCCATCCAATATACCAGCTTTTCTGCCCCCTGCCCCCCAAGACCAACAGTCTCAACGGTGCGGGAAACAGGGAACCGGGGGACGTGAGCAGCTGACAGGATGGACGGCTCCACGAAGAGAGACGAAGCAGAACGCAGACTCACAGCAGAAGACTGAAGAATATAGACCAAAAGCAGGGAACCTGAAGGGGCCGGAACACAAACCAGGACACAGGTATAAAACCCAAGAGATAACAGACCAGCAGCACAATGCAGGAGCTAGTGAAATCGGCCACCTGGGATCGTGAATCCCCAAACCAGAAACCAGAAGGTCTCTCTCCCAGCACGGGTGAATCGCGGTCTCTCTCCCTCTCTTCCTCCATTCTCTTCCTCCATCCTTCACCCTCTTTCTCCCGTATAATTGGCCATTGTATTTCACTGTGGAAATGTCAATAGCGTTCTCTCTCCAGGTACATAGGAATTCCAATGCAATCTGGCAAACAACACATAGCTTTGTGTCCGTGTGGAATGAGTGAACTATGAGCAAGCCTGGGCAAGCCATCCCCCAATTTTAGTAATTATGATCATGTTTAGAACAGATTGGTTAAGTATGGGCTGGAAGCAGCTGAATTTGGGTTAGGTGTCTGTTCATACTAAACATATAAAAATAATACTGCACAGATAACACTCGTAGCTTGGCCTGTGAACCTTTTCCCATGCAGCTCTTTAACTTGGGCTAAGACCCTATTCCTGTGAAGCTCTTTACCTTGGGCTGTGTAGCTTGGTTTGCGACCTGGGGAGCGTCAGCCTCTGAGACATGGTGAGACAGGAGTTGCCCCTGTCATGTGTCTCCACCCCATGCAGAAGATTCACTGGGCACAAACCACAGAAACGGGGAAACAGGGAAACGACAGGTCAGCTGTCTTTGAACATCTGTAAAACCCGTTAACATCTGTTCGACAGTTGTGGACTCAGATAGGAAGGATAGTACAGCAGCTCAGATTACGGTAGAAAACAGACAGATACAGGGAAGTGAAAATAAGACAATTAAGGAGACACATACGTAAATAAAATGAAAAAAAAATGTGTGAACATATGATGAAGCCAGAGGTCTAAGTCAGCGCTCTATGATGGTGTCCGTCAACAAACCCTAACCCCTTAAGTGTAACCCTAGCAGACTGAGCTCAGCGCCATCACATAAACCCTGAAGGCAGAGGGATGAAAGACCCAGAGAACGTCCCCTCACACACCTCAGAGCAGGGAATCTGTGTCACTGAGCAGATGGGCGGCGTGGCTCACGAGCAGCACACTCCCCTCTGCCGCCTCCTTCAGCAGCCAGGCCGATCTGCAGCGCTGAGCTGGCCCTCACAAGGAGCTTCTTCAGCCGGCGGCTGTCTCCTGGCTTCAGGGCGAATGGCTGCTCCCACCCTGTGCACCGGAGGACCTGCATCAGCAACTGCACAGATGAAAATCAGAACTGGCGTGCACACTATATCCCCCAGAGAACACACTCACACTTTCTATCAAAGTTTCACAAAGAGAATGTCTTAAATGGCACAGCAGTTACTGGGCTGTTTGGTGAATGCACCCCTACTGACACCATTTATCCCCCTAAGGAAGAATCCCCACCGGCTCCATCTTCCCCTGAGGTTCTCTGCTCCTGTGAGAGTGCAAAATGGGTTATTTTCACCATCAGACCGAAAGTCAATAAAATTACTCTAAGTGTTGGTGCCATAATAACCAAAGGACTGAAAGAGAAAGGGGGCATTTGTAACGGGAATGCAGCAGAGCATTCCCCCTCGCCTGCTGTTTCCCTTCGCCGTACTGTTGTTGTGGCATTCTGATGTTTTCGACGCAGATCGCAGGGTCTATTGTAGGGTGATGGAGAAACATATGGCAGCACAGAGATTCATGTGCGCTGGGGTCACATGACCCACCATAGTACCAGCTGGATATACTTTTAGGACGATAAATAGGCACAGGAGTGACAGTGGAGTCCTGAGGTCACATGACCCCCTCCCCATCTCCTGATAGTGCCGATTAAGTGCAGGGTCTTTCTGGGGCAGCTTTTTTCAGATGACATGATGATCCAGAAACCATGTCTATTCAATTTCACTCACTTTGGTAAATACTGCATACTGATTTGGTCCATACAGATCTTATATCTGTCACTCTGGACCACAATCTTCTCTTAACACAGATGTTGGAATACACTATTCAGGGTAGTGACCTTGCGTGAGGGCGTGCTTGCGTGCGCCTACTGTATCTGTGTGCAATTTTTCTGTGTAGAATGGATGGTCCTGCTCATCCTTTAACATCGATGGGAAGTTAGATAATGATGGTAGGGTTTAAATCTAACTTAAAATAGGCTGGCCTTATTGTCCTTATGAATTATTCCTGCATTCTTAAGTTCTATCTGTCATTTTAAGGGTTTTAATGAGGGATTTTATAAAATACTGTTTATAAGGGGGAATTCTTATTGGCTTTTATGAGGCGTCCCTAGTGGTTAGAATGTGGCAGCACAGTAGGGACTTCCAGCACCTTTTCCAAACAATGAGGTGTTAAATTGAGTTGGGGCCAGTTTCACAAAGCCAGATTTCTTGCTTAGCCGGAAAACGTGTCAGATTTAAGGTGCACCAGTTTAAATGGATTTTATCTTTGTTCACTTACATTTAGCCCAGGCTTCCTTAAATCTGAGAAGTTATCCAGCTAAGCAAGAAAAACTGCACTGCAAAATAGGCCTGATATCAAAATGGCTATGTTGAGATCTGTGCCCACGTGCAATTTTAGGGTTAGGGGTCTGTTTTTTGGGATCAAGCAGACGCTGTCACCAAGCTGAGCGAGATGAGGATTGGCCTAAAGCTGCACGCTCTGAGAGCTGAATGAATGCCTAGCCTCTCTGGGAGTCCCTGCAAACGGTAGCGTCATTTGATCGAACATGAAGTCCAGGTAAGGGAAAGAGTGCTGATGACGGGAAAAGCTCCGCGTAGGCGTCGTGTAACAGCGAGTCGCGTATCCCCACCAGCCACTGGCCCAGTGACTCACACGCCGGTGTGTCGGTGATACGCCTCCGCCGCACTGTATCACGAGTCAACGAGGTAGATGTGCAGAGAGGAGCGGCTGGGGAAATGATGCTGAGTTGCTGCTGAGTAAGGAGGAAGCCACGAGGAAACAGCAGAGCAGAGGAAACAGGAGCACGCAGAGAAAGTGACAGGGGGCACAGAGCCGGGGAATGGGAAAGATCCACAGGGATTCTGGGTGGCAAGGTGACGGGGGGTAAACCTCTGCCATGTCACCTGACAGGCAGCCTTTCTGTCTGAGCTGCCTCTGTTCATCACACACTCGGTATCACACCTTACCATACCTCATGGGTATTGAAGCTCATGGGAGTTTTACTTACACAAAAATGTTCTGAGGGCAGAAGGAAAAAAATGATTGGTTCTAGGAGATAACTGATCAGATTGTAAAAGAAATGGGTCCAAGTAGCTAGAAGACCAACCAGTTTTGGTCCCGCCTCTTTTAGTTGCTTAGACCCGCCTTCTCTACAATCTGATTGGTTATCTCTGTGAACCAATCATTTTTCCTTCTGCTCTCATAATTTTGTTCAAAGTATGCTGGAACATAGTATGCTGACAGCATTAAGCTGAGCTAACTACCCCTACCTGCTCCTTGGTATCTATAAATCTCTCAGCTCGGTTTTGTAACACTGATAGCTCCTGCTATGTTTTCGGTCCTGACGCATTGCTCTCTTGTTCATTGCTTTTACTTTGCAAATTTTTTGGTGATCTCTCCAGGTCCCCCCTCACCCTTGGACAGATGAACTTTTCTAAAAAAAGGCTGCTCCAGGTCTGCATGACAGCTCATTCCATCCCCTGTCCAGTCGGGAGACAGTCACATGGGCCCTTGGAGTATTGTATCATGGTGTTATCATGGCGTTAGGCTGTTAGCATAGTGTTATGGCATTACCATGGTGACAGCATAGTGTTAACTTTACATTAGCATGGAGTTATCATGGCGTTAGTATAGCATTATCATGGCATTAGCATAGCATTATCATGGTGTTAGCACAGTGTGATCGTGATGTTAGCATAGCATTATCATGATGTTATCATGGCGCTAGAATAGTGTTATGGCATTATCATGGCGACAGCATAGTGTTACTGTACCTTTGCATTAGCATGGCGTTAACCTGGCATTAGCATAGCATTATCATGGCATTACCATGATGCTAGCACAGTGTTATTATGGTGTATGGTGCATTTTCATGGTGTTAGCATAGCATTATCGTGGCTGATGAGAATCCTGCTTTATGGCACACTGGGGGCGCTCAGACACACACATCCCACAGTCATAATGTGAGGCAGGGGGTTTCTGAGGAATATGAAGGAGCAGCCTTCCTGTGAGGAGGACAGGAGGACGCACACACCTCACAGTCAAACAGCAGAGCTCTGCGATCAGTACCGGACTGCAAAGGGAGCACTATAACCAGGACCGCACTTTCTGTGTTGTCATGGAGACGCCGCTAGTAAATAGAGCCAGGCGTGCATTGGTGCATTGACAAGAGGTGAAGAGGGACCTCAGGTGGGTGTTGAGCCGTCTGGACGTCAGCATCCATGTTTGCATAAGCACATCTTCAGTAGCACCCTGCTGTGTGACAGGCCCCAGGCACAGCTGCCTCTGATCCTGAAACGCGGCCATCGTGACCAGAGTGTTCATCTAAATGCTGCTTGAGGGTCGACAAGAGCGCACATGGAAAACTCGCAGCTTTGCCCTGTACCAATGAAGAGCTGGTGACAAAGCAGGTTGATGCTGATGCGTGCCACCTTAATGGGTTTGGTGGTGTGCTGAGGCAGGGCTCTGAAGACTGCTTTTACAGCTAATTCCACAAGAATGCTAATGGCAGCAGGAGCCCATAGGCTTGACCCGCTCTAAATAATTCATGGAAATAATTGCCCGGCACACAAAAGACATAAGCCATTATTTACCCCTCACTTAATATGCCAGACCGCAGAGTACAAAGTTAATTAGCATTGAAGGGAGCTCAGCAGGGCTGACCCCTCTATGCTACCATGTGTTATGTGACTTTTGTCATGAATCCTCCAACCCAATAGGGGACAGTATACTCGGGGTCACTGAAGATATCCTTTGTCCTGTAGGTGTTCCAGGCAAATTGAACTGTGGACATTTCTGGCAAAACCGATAACACAAGGTTTACTGCTGAGTTCTGCTGCTAGTTAGCTTCCATCCTTAAGCGCACGTACTTAAATGTGTCTTCTTGGATTTGTCTTGCTGTGCAGTAGCTGGCTTCGTTTCTAGTCTTTGTCCCTTTGTTTTTATATTGGTCTTGGCCACAGTCCTGCACAGTTCCTGGTTTATGTTTGTGAAGTTCCCCACACCTGAGATTCATCTGGATTCCGCTGCCTTGCCCGCTGACTGAAGCTGCACTCAGGTGCCAGACTGCAGACGAGCACTCGGCCTCATACAGCACTCGGCATCATACCACCCTTGGGTCCACGGTCACACCCTAGCACCTCAGCTAAGCTGGATCAGAGAGCTCGTACAGGTCAGCAAGGTGGATCTGGAGCCAGTTAGGGTTACGGTTAGAGTTTATAAAAGCACCCACCGAAAGTGTTTACTGTGATCCTCCCTGACCCTCAGCTGCATGTCTCTTTGGTAAATATATGTTGTGTAAGTGTGATGCCATGTGATTTTCTGGCATAACAGACCTTACACACTTACACACATTAAAGTCTATGGCGTTTTCACATCACCAGGTTTTCCCCTTTCAGACAACAAAGGGCTGCGGGATGAATGGAACATTTTCATCTTTACCGGACCATTTTCTTTCGGACTCAATGTGACTTTTTCCACAGATCCTGTTACTCATCTCACCGTATGAACAATACTCTGCGAGAAATAATATACCTTCAGTTTTCATATCAATAAATGACCTTATTATCAATACTGAACTAAATTTTTCACATGGATTTTACTCATGAGAAAAATAAATGTTTTATTGGCTGGTTAAGTGCTGCAGGAAATGTTCTGAGTCGTGTGTGGATTCAGACGTAATACCTCCATCGACACCAATGAATACCTCCATCGACACCTTCTCCATGTCAAAATTCAGCAACAGAGTAACAAGAGGCTTTATATGAATAATATCTGCTTTGCTTTGCTTGAAATCAGCATCCTGATTGTCCTTGACCTGGCGATTTTTATGTTCCTGCCTGGTATTGGAAAACACCAAAGAACAGTGCAGCCTCCATATTTATAGTAATGATGGTCAAAGAGGATGAATCTCAATACCAAGAATGCAAAGACCATACTTGTGGTCTTGGCAAGGCCGGTTTTGTGAACTTGCCTTACAAGAACGAACTCGGGGTGCAATGAATCATGGGATCGGTCTTGTTTGGCAAGGATGCAACCGATGTATTCTTGATATCTGGGGTGGAGCAAGACCAACATCCAGGGATTTTTACTGTCTTTGTGTTCTTGTGTTCATAGTTTTGGAACTGGTCTTTGGCGATGGAAGATGATGTAAAATGGGTACACGAGAAGTATGGTCATATATGCATATTGAGATTCACCCAGAAGCTGCAGTGTGTGATATTCTAGAAGCTGGTCATGTGATAGGAAGTAGGGCCCACCTGGGCATGAGGAGTACAGCCAGGAGGACATGCTGAGAGCCCAGTTTGTGTAAATATTCAAACACATTCGGTCGAAGTACATATGCCTTATTGAGGCTTGCTGTTAAGTACCTCAGGTAACAGGACAACTCTGCTATTTGGACTGCCCAGCATTTGTTAATGACTCACCATGACAGTGTGACACCTAAGTCTCGATCTGCAGCTCACTGTGTGAAGTGTGTCCTCGAGAGCAAACATTTTATTTTTTAGCAGGCGCTTTTATCCAAAGAGATAAACATTTTTGAGAAAAAGAGGGTTAGCCTGTCTTCTGAGCAGTAGGGGGTTAAGGGCCTTGCTCTGCCATCCAATGGTAAACCACTCTACTGACCATGGGATTTGAACCAACAACCTTCTGATCACAGGCATGCTAACCTGCTGAGCCACACACGGCCCACAAAGAACTGAGATGTACCATTTGTCCACATACTCAGATAGCTGGCACGCTGTCCCAGTTCCCAGGATGGGGGTGCAGCCAGACCCAGGGAGCACCTCATCCAAGGAGACAGCCCGCAGAAAGGCAGGATCCATGCAGGCTCATCTCCCACTGACCAATTAAAAGCTGGCTCACATTCGCTGAGTGAAATAATTTACGCTTTGAGGTAAATAACCAATCAGGCAACCCCAGGGACACAATTAGACTCTGGGCAGGAGGGAGAGGCAAGCTTTGGGGGCCCCCAGGGACGGAGGAATCCGACTCACTGTGAGCTGTGAGCAGATGGGGGGCCTCGAGCCGAGATCCTTGGGGGGCGCCGCTGTGCCTGCTCCCCCCAGTGCCCAGTCTCGTCTCCTCTGTTCTGGCTCTACACCAGCCCTACATATGTTTATATGTGAGCACCTTTCCCACAATGCACTGCAGGCAGAGTGTGTGGATGCCTCTAATTTATCACCCTCTGTTTCATAAGTAAGAGTGTGTAATTTGTCAAGTGTGTCGCAGGACAGGACAGCACGGCAGGCTCAGACAGATTCAGAGACACGGTTCCTGTATATGGGGAGCACAGGATACAATGTCTTGCTAATGCAATGCAGCAAAACCCTCCTGTTATTGAAGAGACCTGGGCAGGATGCAGGGGATGCCGATTCATATGCCTGCAGCCGAGTGACACCAGCGGAAGGGATTGCACACAGTCTTTATGCTTTAGCATGGAGAACTGAGGTCAAGGACACACTCATAAAGCAGCCAGTGAGCAAAAGGAGGCAGCAAACGCTGGCCCTTACCACAGCACTGGAGGCTGCCACCCTAAGACGCAGTGCTGTATGCTCCTGCGACCCTGCGACAAGGTGCAATGTGCTCCTGCGTCCCTGCGAGAAGGTGCAATGTGCTCCTGCGTCCCTGCGAGAAGGTGCAATGTGCTCCTGTGACAAGGTGCAATGTGCTCCTGCAACCCTGTGACAAGGTACAATGTGCTCCTGTGTCCCTGCAAGAAGGTGCAATGTGCTCCTGCGACCCTGCGACAAGGTACAATGTGCTCCTGTGTCCCTGCGAGAAGGTGCAATGTGCTCCTGCAACCCTGCGACAAGGTACAATGTACTCCTGCGTCCCTGCGAGAAGGTGCAATGTGCTCCTGCAACCCTGCAATCAGGTGCAATGTCTTCCTATGACCCTGCGACAAGGTACAATGTGCTCCTGCGACCCTGCAATATGGTGCAATGGGCTCCTGTGACCCTGCGACAAGGTGCAATGTGCTCCTGCAACCCTGCAAGCAGGTGCACTCTTCCTATGACCCTGCAACAAAGTACAATGTGCTCCTGCGACCCTGTGACAAGGTGCAATACAATATACTTCGGTGACCCTGCAACAAGGTGGCTTGTGTTCCCTTGTGAATGTCTGTGTTTCTGTTACACGTACCCTTGTGTGTGTGAGTGTGCTGCTCTTAAATGTCCAACGCAGCCTGATTTGTGGACAAACCACACCAGCTTTAAAGCCAGATGTCCTATAAGGGTGTAATTCCCTGGCCATACATTGGAGATGAGTCATTTGCCCTTGACACAGAAAAAATAATCAGCCAATGATTTTCCTCTGCGCCCTCACTGAGGGGGGGGCGGCTTGTTCTTTCTCAATATTTAACTGCAAATAAAAGTAGCCATTTACAACCAAAGTGTGGCCGACGCAGAATCCAATTTCCTTTCAAATGCATTGGCGTGATGTGGGGCTGGACCTCCATCTTCCACAGGCCCAGTTCTGCTTGAAGATCCATCAGCAGCAATGTGGGATGGAGTAGAGGTCAGTTGGTTTCTGCTCACGCCTGGGGCCACCGTACTGAGAGGAGGCAAACAGAAGGAGTTTGATAGGGAGGGGGGAGGGAGAGCATCACGGGGGGGTGTCAGGCTCTGAATCTCAGCTGGGGACACGCTTTGACCCGCCTGCATGTCTGGCACTTGAAGGACGGTTTCAGCATTGGACCCTGTGCTACCATAACTCTCTATTCGTGTGTCTCACGATGCTCTGAGTGTCTGCTGGGTAAGTATGTTGGACGCTGCTCTGAATGTAAACGTGCTGGTGGAAGGATGTCGGCCCCTCAATGGCCAGAATTACGCATAAAAATGGCAGCGTTGAGCTGGCGTGAACATCTGAGTGTATGACGCCGTGAGTCAGATCTGGGTGTAGAGAGCTCACCTACACCCTCATCCTGCTCCCCCTACTCTTATCAGACATTCCCCAGAAACTTTAAATCCATATCGGCTTATCGTTGTTTATGGTGTCATTGTTGTACCATTAATCCAGGACGGCATAAGTAACGGGTTCGTAAGCGGAGGTGCTCCCCTTAACAGTATGTCTTGTTCAGACCAAAGGGGAAAGACGATTTGCAATGGGGGTAGGGGGAAGTCTGCAGAAGGTGCCAGAAGGATGGTGCTACTTTCACAGAAGGAAAAAATATTTGATCAATTTATTTAAATATATCAGAGGGACAGGGACCCTCTCAAGTTACACAGCGTCTTACATTAAAGACTCAGAGCAGAGTGTCTGAGGTGCAGGCCTCACGTGACAGAGACCAGAACCCCTCTCAGGTTAAACAGCGTCTTACCTTGAAGACATAGAGCAGAGTGTCTGAGGTGCAGACCTCACATCACAGAGACCGGAACCCCTCTCAGGTTAAACAGCGTCTTACATTGAAGACACAGAGCAGAGTGTCTGAGGTGCAGACCTCACATCA
>JAODLD010000124.1:31443735-31453741 GCA_026781065.1 Mormyrops boulengeri
TGTGTCTCTGTCTGTCTGTGCATCTGTGTGTGTCTCTGTCTGTCTGTGCCTCTGTGTGTGTCTCTGTCTGTCTGTGCCTCTGGATGTGTCTCTGTCTGTCTGTGCCTCTGTGTGTGTCTCTGTCTGTCTGTGCCTCTGGGTGTGTCTCTGTCTGTCTGTGCTTGGCTGTGTGTGTGATTGGCTGGACGGAGAAGAAAAAACAATTAATGGACTCTTCCCCACTCTCACAATGATCCCCTCTAGCATTTCACCAGGTCTTGAGCAAGATGACTGACAACCTCAGCGCAGTTGCTGTTAGCTTCAGCGAGTGATGGTGAACCTGGGGGCAGGGCTTCTGGAAGGCTCTGGGTTTGAGGACACCCATGCTGACCATTATGAGCACATCAGGAGTGAAGACGTGCGAAAGATGCAAAAGTCAGTCGCTGTCTTTAGTCTTTAGCACCAACAGTGAAAAGCACCAAGCCGAAATGCACGTTCGAGGCGCTCTCTTTGATGTTGGCTGTGTCTGTGAAAGCTTTGCGTGTTAGTTAATGTGCTCGGCTGTCACTGTGCTCATTCATCTAGCTTCTCACACGTGTTTTTGACAGAAACTGGCAGCTCTTATGAACCTGTGAATGACACAGTGGCTCTGTGAGAAAACAGGAGCAATTTTATTCCACATCACTGCAGGTAGTTACATAACTCCCAGTTCCACCTGTTGTTGTAGGTGCCCATTATCCAAAGCTATTCAAGGTCCATTAACCAAAACAGATCAAGAAAAGCTCCTTATAAAACAGTCAGCTAACCCCCCCCCACCCCATGCTTTAAACCAATAGCTTTTCAGTCATAATTCTAGTTTGCTGGACACTGCGCCATCTACAGTCTGCAGCTGCATCACAAACACAGTGAGACATACAGTGTTCAGTTTTTAACCCATGAACCAGCCAACTCACCAGGGGTTATGATAACCACCTCCCGGCTATAGGGCACAAGTATGAATTGGGTCTCTCACACCAGCTGCCAGCCTCTGGTTCCTGATGCCCCAGAGGAGGAGAAACACTACTTACATGGTCACCTACATTATTAAAGCATGATTACCTTGGGCCCAAAGGTCTCGCTCAAAGGAGCACACCGTGCATCATCCCCTGAACGGCAGTACATGCCACCTCGAACTGAGAACCCACATAAGGAAAGCAGGGAGGGGAGGAAGTGTGGGCAAACACTCTCAGGGTACTCTGGAGGAAGATCCTGTCACCTCTCCCTCCACTCCAGCCTGGTGGATCATTCAAGTGAATAACGTGTGGTCATGTGCAGTGTGTGCCGGCGTACGGCGGGGGTCAGGGCCGGATTACCAAGGGGGTGTGTGCCGGCGTATGGAGGGGGTCAGGGCCGGATTACCAAGGGGGGGTGTGCCGGCGTATGGAGGGGGTCTGGGCTGAATTACTGAGGGGGTGAGTACCGGCGTACAGACGGGGTCAGGGCCAGGTTACCGAGGGGGTGATTGCCGGCGTAAGGAGGGGGTCAGGGCCGGGTTACCGAGGGGGTGATTGCCGGCGTACGGAGGGGGTCAGGGCCGGGTTACCGAGGGGGTGATTGCCGGCGTACGGAGGGGGTCAGGGCCGGGTTACCAAGGGGGGGTGTGCCAGCATATGGAGGGGGTCAGGGCCGGGTTAATGAGGGGGTGTATACCAGCATACGGAGGGAGTTAGGGTTGGTTTACAGTGGGGGCGAGGGCCAGCATATACAGTAGAGGGAGTTAGGGCTGGATTACTGAGGGGGTGCATGCCAGCATATAATAATAATTGATACTTTATTAATCCCCGTAGGGAAATTGTCTTTACGCCTCCCTCAACTTGCTCTTCGCAGAGTAAGTTGTCCACAAAGGCTCCCAGGGAGCTGGGGGTTAAGGGCCTTGCTCAAGGACCCACAGATGTGCTGAGGCTGGGTTTGAACCGGTGACCTTGTGATTACAAACACACAGGCTTAGCCCACTGAGCCACAGGGTCACTGAGTCAGGGTCAGATTACCGAGGGGGTGAGTGCCACCATACGGAGAGGGTCAGAGCCGGATTACCCAGGGAGTGTGTGCCGCTGTACAGATGGGGTCAGGGCCGGATTACCGAGGGGGTCTGTGCCAGCGTATGGAGAGGGTCAGGGCCGGATTACCGAGGGGGTGCATGCTGGCATACAGAGGGGGTCAGGGCCGGCTTACCGAGGGGGTGTGTGCTGGCATACAGAAGGGGTCAGGGGCGGATTACCGAAGGGGTGTGTGCCGGCCTATTGAGTGGGTGAGGACTGGATTATCAAGATTACCAAAGTGGTGGGAGCCGGATTACTGAAGAGGTGGAGGCCAGATTACCAAGCGTGTGGGGACTGGATTACCGAGGTGGCAAGGGCCGGCTATTATGAGGGGGCGAGGGGGCATGGTGATGAGACTGCCTTCTAGCCAGGTATATAACCCAGAATCCCTCACCGGAGACCCACAGTGTCACATAATGAAACTCCAGCTTGTGATCTTATGGCAGTCATCATGGACCTCACGGCAAGATGTGCTCTGGCCAGGCAAGTGGTGCGCCGTTATGAGTGACTGTCATGTGAAGGGCCTTGGTAATGTGGAAGATGGATTGAATATCACACTCTATTCAGCTGGGCATACAGTTAGGGATATTAAATTACGGTAAAACAATTGCCATGAATGTTATGTTAAGCAGCTTTCACTGTGGGGGGGGGGTTATGGGTCTTTTTACTCCCCCCCGACTACGAGATGCTACTGAGTCAGGGAGATTTCTTGTCCACGGGGTGAAGGACTGCACCTATTTCTTGAAATAATCCAATTACTTAAAGGGTCTTTGCTGAAAAGCAGGTAGGGTTATTCTACGCCATACTATTCCGCTCATTGTTGGAAAGCCTCTCCTCTTCCCCAGAAGAGCTTAAGAAGGGATTTACTGAAAGCAGTGTATGGACATTTGAAAGCACTAGCATGTGAACGCTATTAGGTGTGATATTCATGCGGCCATTTGCACCTCCGTGGTAATAAAATGCCGCACACACTGCATGCTGCCTGCACCCCGCCATGTGCCAGGCATCCTCAGCTTCCGTAACGTTCCAGGCCGTTTAGGAAAGTGCAGGTCTCATCACACCGAAGGCACAGATTCAGCACATATAACACTGACTGATGGCTTTAAGAAGGAAATCCAGGCAGTCATTTTGTGGGGGGGAAAAACCCGCTTTAATAATTTGTGGGTGGAATTGAGAGCGTGTGCGTCATAAGGGCATGGAGCAGTCAGAGTGATTGATGATGAAGGTGGAGGTAAGGAGGCAGGCAGGGTGCCAGGTGGGGGATGGGGGGGGGGTGTCACCGATAGCCTAAGGCTGAGAATTCTCCGGAAACGTATGTCACGTCAAGAAGGCAGCGTAACGGTTAAAGGCCTGGGCTCATTGGATCGAAACCACATCACCACAGTGGCACAATTTAGCAGAGAAGCGGATTAGCTAGTAAAGACCCAGAACCCAGCACCGCTCAGCCTCCTGACATTATCACTCAGCAGCACTAAGACGGCTGCCGTTATTGAGCAGGACAAAAAATCATACTGTGCCTCCGAAACAGCTGTTTAATCTGGCGGATTAGTGATGATTAAAGCCCAGGTTCAGCTAAATGAATCAAAGCGGGATGTTTTTATTTTTGGTTATACAAACAGCATTCATACTCTTGCCTTTAACTCTTACCAAACCGCTTTTCAAAAGGTAAATTGATAAACACATATCTTTGAAACCTGCCACAATGTTCTGATCTGCAGTCAGCCATGGTAATAATCAGCAATGAGACTGCAGTGTGCAGTGACTGCTCATTTCTGTCCAGGTACACAAAGGACAATCCTGTTAATGAGTTTCTGCCATTCAGCCCCTGTCTGTGTTGGGAGGGGACAATGTTTGCAAGGGTTATGATTTAGTTAGATCCTTTAGTCCCAAAGGGAATTGCAAGTTTACAGGAGCACAATACACATTTTGACTGTAAAAAGACACTAATAAACAGTAACAATAAATAATAAATAATAATAAACCCGAACCAGTACTAATTTGATTCAATGGGCACATTCTCACTCCATCGCACTAAAACCTCTAGGAGGTGAATATGAAAAGCTGCCATCCCAGGTCCAGTGGACACGCCCCTTTCCGGTCATGCATCTTGGGTTTCCCAGCATGCCCAGCTACATTAGGCTGAATGTCACGTGTAGGCCTTTCCTGGCTTTTTGTGGGAATTTCTACACAGCATAGGTCAACAGCACAGCTTTTAACTATGTCTCGCCTAAAACAGAACCTTCATTCAAGTTAATCCTCTCATGTAACCTCCACAGAGCTCATGGACATTATGTCTGGTAGCTCTGGGGACTTTGAAAGCTTTTAATCGGCACAGAATTTTTCTCCAGGTCAGTCTCCCCCTCATGTACCCAGGATGGCGACTCTCTCCCTGTGCCGGTCTCTCCCTCGTTGTCTCTCCTCAAAGCTGGGATTTTTGCCGCCTTCGTCACTAAGAGAGACACGTATGGAGAGATTGTTCCTGAACATGACCCACCTCAGTGCAATAATGTTCCATCATTCCTACCGTAACTCCAGGCTCATTTTGGGCCTCAGCTCTCCTCTTTTTTTTCCCCCTTTCATTATGTTTACCGGCCATGTGCTGAAGCTGATGCCGGCTCGCTGATCCGGTTGCACTTTCCATTTTAAAAACTAACAGCTTGATTACTAATGTAGGTCATAGATGAATAAGGCATTTGAAAAAGCGCAAAAACTAATAGCTATAGCAAATATGATGAAATGTGGGGGGGGGGGTCTCATTTCACAGTTGATCTCCATGGAAACAGCTAGCATGTGATATTACTCGGGTCTTGACCTGTGTTTAAAACCACTGTTCCAATTAATGCTGCAGTCGAAATCAGCAATGAAGGGTTTAGCTTGTGGTGGGAAGAATAGCGGGATGAGGGGGCAGTCAGTTGTAATGGGTGCATGTTGGGTATTACTGCACTAATAAAGTACTCGCAGTCTGTACAGACACGCACCAGCCTGCTCACTAATGATGCCACCTAACGAGTCTCCGAAAAGCAACGACCACAAGACGCCGATGAGGAATGGTCACGGTGGCTGCAGGGATGGCTTTCCCCTTAAAGGGTGGGCCCATCGGTGAAGCCGCACCACCCCGACCACCTGCTCCAGTGACCTGATGAAGCACAAAGTACCACATGGTGATTTCAAGCCACACCTTATGTGGGCTTCCATTAAAATGTATTACCTCATTTCCACCAACGCTGAGCCGGTGCTGTGATGGTTCTCACGTGATGCCATTTGAGAATCGGCCTGCGTTTCCACTGGCTTCGAAAGAGAATGGAACGGAAATGCAGCTGGATATAAAAGTTTTTCTGGGGGGTGCAGTTTTGTGGTACTCAAACAAAATGAAGCAGCACTTCATAGCTGATGGAAACAGGGCATAGGGGTGAGCGGTTTCAAAGCCTCCAAATCATGCCTGGCATGCTGTCGGAAGGACGTGATTAATCACTAATCATGCACAGCACACTGGGAGGAGCATGTGAATTATCATCAGTCACACCTGGCACACTGTCAGGAGGAAGTGCTGTATCAGCAATCGCGCCCAGCACACTGTCACAAGAATGTGATTAATCACTAATCACGCCTGGCACACTGTCAGAAGGATGTCATTAATCACTGATCACACATGGCACACTGTCAGGAGGTCATGATTTATCACCAATCGTGCCCGGGACACTGTCAGAGGTATGTGATCTATCACCAATCACGCTTGGCACACTGTCAGAAGGACAAGATTTATCATCAGTCATACCTGGACACCCATTACACAGCAGTAGAAGAGAGCACTGCAAGAGAGCATTGTCATGCTTATAATTCTGTATATATGTTATATATAAATGCCAAAGCCACTGGTAGCCTCATGTTTGCATATAAACATGCTGTAAGTTGACTGTTTAGAAGTGCTTGGCACCATGGTTTTGCAGCGTTTGGGGCTAATTCTCCCACCAGCACCCTTAGCTCCCCCCACCTAGTCCACTGAGGGTAAAATCTGCCTGGTGCCCTGTACCTTTCAGGGTAGCCTCAGGCTCACTGGGGCCATCTACTGGATGGGAGGTTGGGGGAGTCTATGCGTGTGTGTCTGTACATATAGAAACCACATGCACTCACAGCCAGAAGGTTCTTGAAGGATTTCTGTTTTATCGCTTACATTTGTTTGCACAAATTACAAAAGAGGCTTCATTTATATTCCATGTAATTGTTAAATTAAACAAAATCAAGACAAAATTCCTTTTCAGCTCCATTTAAGCAAGTCTGAGTATTTTTCTCCTCCTGCAGTTTAATTACAGAGAGATTAATTACAGCTAGCCTCTGATTGCTTGTTATTTTCATTTGTATTCCATGGTTTCGGGTCAAACTCTAACTTTGCAGCTCAATGGCACCAATGTCAATATGCAGGCTTTCTCCTGAATTCATTTTCCCCATCGCATCCAATTATCCATCTCCTAGCAAGGGCTGTGTCACCTGACCAAATGATACCACAGGGTTCAACTGGGTTTGCCACCTCAGGGACACTCAGACATGTTTTTTTGGGGGGGGGGGGGTGCAGGAACCATTTTCGCAAATATACTATTTAGGTCCTTCAGAGCACCTGCACTCACTCTGGCCCCTTTGTCTGCTGCTGCTGTCCCTTTCTATATTTTGCTTTAACGGATATATATATATATATATATATTTATTTCACAAAGTAGTATTTTTCCATTAGCCAGGTACCTTAACCCAAATATAAGGATTGTCCAATAGGAAGGTAGCTTACCTCTCCTCCTATTGGACAATTTTCACGTTTGGCTTATGTTATCCAGCTAACTGAGCAATTCTGCTTTGTGGAAAACCCCCCAAGTCGCCTTGGTCGGGCCTTACCCATTCAGAAAAGTTTTCCCTTTTGCCCACTCTGCGTTGTACGTTGTAAATCGCCTATTTTCTTGACACTGGTTTTCTCGTCCTCCTCACCCATCACTCCCCCCATTTCACAAAACCGACAAAGTAAAGTAATTTTTTAAAATAATATTACATCTAGCTAGGAATTTTCATTAAGTCACAATGGGGTCGTGGATATGGATGCACACGGCAAACCGACAGCCTGCGCAGTTGCTACGTAAGAAGGTAACCTTCATATTTATGCTACCAATCAAATAAAAGTATACACAAGGCCAATCGTTGCTGTGTTTTACCTGTTTCTTAATCATTTCCGGACACAGATGTACATGAACAAACATAACCAGGAAGAAAAAAGAATAGCGGTAGAAAGAAACCAAGTGAGGTTTTATTTGAAATTATGACGTACATGTTCACAAAAAAACGGGACAATTCTTGTCCTGGGAAAGAATATTAATTTTCCGGGACAGTTCCTCAAAAAACGGGACAATTCCATGAAAACTGGGACAGGTGGCACCATAGGCTCAACAGGTCACACTCAGTCATGCTTCCTTTGTTGTTCTGGAAGTTTTTTCGGAAGTGGAGAAACACTGTTGTGAAGACCCCCAACACAGTAGATTTTATGGCTACTGGTGCATGGTTTGCCCAAAGCAAACCAGAGGCACCATCTAGTGGGGTCAGGGGGGTATGGCACATGGTTCATGGGGCACGTTAGTCTGCCGACACTGGGATTTGAACAAGTAACTTTCTGATCACAGGCATAGGGTCCTGTCCCACGGAGCCACAGACCACCTCCATTTATAGAGAATAACTCCAACGCCAATCTAAAATAATGATACTGAACTTCAATGCACAATGGTTTAAAAACACTTTGCTCTTTAATAAACAAACATTCCCGTGATTTTTTTGTGGCAGATGCATTTCACCAAGATGCACTTTCAAACCAGATTTCATTAAATACTCTAATCAACATCATTAAGTTTGCAATTACTTGGAACAAAAAAGCCAGTGTGCCTGTCCAGAGCAAAATCCAGCTTTCAGCTTCAAATGTATTCACACAATATCTCAAAATTGGCATTAATAAATTACAGTTGATTTATGGTTTATCTATGGTGAATGAAGGACTTTTCTTACACAGGAATGCACCCCAATAAGCGCACCACTAACCCAAAACAAGAGCAACACTGATCACATTACACTCTGATTGGAACTCCCTCATTTACTGCTGTAATTAACGGGAAGGTACTGCAAATGAAAGCATGTATAAGGATATGAAAAGCCAGTCTGGCTTTCTGTAATGCCTTCCTGTCATATGCTTTTGTTATATATTTTCATTGGGTTTTTGTCTGTGAGAATGGTGTCTGACTCTCCATGCAAAAGAGTGCAGTAATGATTTTCATTAAGCTAATTGGTGATGCTATTTCCTTCCCCACAAGGCTAGAAAAGTGATTAGTGCTTGTCTGTGAAGGCCACACCCTGGGTAAGCTCATACACACTGCCTGCTGCACTAACTCCTTCAAACCCCAAGCCAGGGCCCTTGCCGCTCCATGCCTGCCAAACGCACCACCTGTTTCTCCCATTTTGTATGAATCCCAGAGCGTTTCTATATTTGTGGTTGCCAGATCTGATCTTGTGGAAGAATTATCCTCCATTCTTGACTGTGTATTGTCCTTGAGCACAATTAACTAGTCATCCACCCAACCATTACAAGGTTCATCACCAGGGTATGACCGGAACTTGTCTCAGTAAGGCATCCTGGATGGGATGCTATTATCTAATTTCTTGATCATTGTTTGCTATTTTTGCTATTTGCTATACTATATTATGTACTCATGATGGACTGGCATCCTGTCCAGGGCGTCCCCCGCCCTGTGATGGGCTGACATTCGGTCCAGGGCATCCCCTGGTCAGTTCTACCTGGGAGACATTTCAGGCCCCCCTGTAATCCTGCCTAGGACAGGCAGTTGAAAGATGGATGGACAGGGGGATAGATTATGGATGGATAGATGATATAATTCATTAGAATTTGTGATCTATATTTGTGCCCACTCCTGATGATGAAGGCTAGAGCTAGAGCAGTTCCTCTCTGCTGCTCTAGCCGCTGCTGTCCTCCTGCCTGGGGACTGGCTGAAAGGCTTCAGTGAAATATCCCACAGATTAAGAGGGTGAGATTATTACATTTAAAGGATGAATGCAGCACCGGTCACAGCCGTCCACTGAATGCAATTATAACATGGGGAGTAATTTAGCTGTAATGTGATTATGGGAGAGCTCGTCATTCCCCAGCAGGCCGCTCCCTGCGGCAGAGGGGGGGTGGGCTCCAGGGAACTTGACTGAGATGAGGAGTGGACACTGCGGAGTCTCAGCCATCCTTCATGGAGCCCTCACTATCACCATCACGATGGGGTGTCACCATTACCCACCAGCGAATGCAGGCACTTTTAGAGAGCCCCCCACTACCTGCTGCCCCTGACAGTGAGTGTGGGCTATGCACCTGAATTGAGATAGCATGCAGAATGTTCTGGAATGCTATACTGTTAAATGTGACATTGGGAATCACAAGATGAATGGTCTGAAGATATCTCTGTTGTGTTCCTGGTGCTTTCATTGCGATGCAGGGAGCCCCCTGCCCTCCCAGGTCTTGCAGAGAGTGAGCTGAGATGAGCAGACCAGTGACAGGATGCCACTCTGTCTGAACCCACCCTCAAGGGGTGGGAGCTGGGGGGCACTCAGAGCCTTGCTCCACCCATGGGGCGGCTTAACTGGGCCAGCCCCCCTTTGGCACACTCAGCCCCTGGCTCTTTACGCTGAGTTCAGAGGAGCCACGTAGTCTAATTAGTCTCCTTATGCTCTTTGGAGAGGAACCCTAAAGGCCACACTGCGTTAGCTCTGACGGGTCGCGACGGGCCCTTATGCTCTTTGGAGAGGAACCCTAAAGGCCACACTGCGTTGGCTCTGACGGGTCGCTACGGGCCCTTATGCTCTTTGGAGAGGAACCCTAAAGGCCACACTGCGTTGGCTCTGACGGGTCGCGACGGGCCCTTATGCTCTTT
>JAODLD010000124.1:31460816-31521101 GCA_026781065.1 Mormyrops boulengeri
CCCCAAGTTGTACCTAAATTGTGGTGTGGTTAGTTTATTCCTGCTGGGTATAGCATAACCAGCAGAGGGCGCTCTGAGAAGTACACTACGGCATCAGTAGCTGACGCCAGTAAAGTAGAGGTCGTTTATACGTGGGTGTATGCGTGCGTGAGCGCGCTCTTCATGTAACTTGTATTTCCACACATGAACAGGTAAGTCGACTACAAACAGAAACCAGGTACTAAAGAATAATAATACCTTATAGTTAACGTTAATTCTTAATGGTAATAAGCAACGACTTCAAATTTGGTCGCGTGGGATATGAGTTTTGCTTTGCTCCAGTAGCTGCAATGGCGGGCGGTAAATGTAAAGGATTCTGTTAGTAAAACTAAAAGATAATATGGCACCTTTTGTGTTGGATCTAAAGTTAGTTAACAGGGCGAATGATTCGTATGTGTAATGGTAACTGCTAGCACAAAGTAGTGCGCTAGTGCTGAGCAGGCTGGGGAATGAGGGTAAATGTGAATGCTAAGCTAATTTGAACCGCGAATGTGAACCGAGGACAGAATGTAAAATGTTACAGAAGACGCTTTTCCGATGCAGTTCCTCTAAAGTCGTTTGAGAAACAAAATGGTATTTTGAAAGTTGAAGGTTGAAAAAAAAAGTGAAAGTTACATACAGTATTCGTCGTTGATGTTTCATTGCCGTTTTGTGAGTGGACTTTGAAGCGGAAGCTAACAAGGTGTTGGTTTATAAAAGCTAAATACTTATTAAATGCTTATTTATCTGATATCGTCATGGAGCTCGATGGTCTGCATTGCATAATTGTCACTCACTCACCTGTAACCCTGAAAGAGTAACAAATCTGGGCCTTCACTGTGGTTACACAGGAGAAATAATATAACTTGTAGTTCCACACCCTAACAGGTGAAATCAGCCACGTGTCATTCTTTGTTGTGTAACATTTGTGTAGCCTTATATTCCTTGTTTTCCCCAGTACTATTACTCCTTTGTGTTTAGGCTCCTTGGTTCCTATTCTTTCCTAATTTGAAGTTGTCACCTGTTTGTTTGTTTGTTGCCCCATGCCTTTGAATGCAATTTGAATTAATTTATTTAGTTGCACCCATTCCTTGTTTGCCTTGGTGTTCCTGTGTATGTAAGTGCTTGCCTGTATTTTACTCCTTAGTTCAGGGGTGGCCAGTGTGTGCGCTGGTTTTTGGGGTAACCTTTAGGTCAGCTGTTCAAACCCAGGTGTGAGGACTCTTCAGCCAATCAGTCCTCTAATTAGTAATCTGATTAGGCAGTTGCAGCGAAAATCCGCACACACAGTGGCCCTTTCTGGATAAGATTGGCCACCCCTGCCTTAGTTGGTCATTGTATTAGGTTTGTGTGAATGTTATTGTGTTAGATGTTACTCTGTGTTTAAGATTCTGCCTCATTTTATTATCCTCCTACTTGTGCTACCCTGTTTTCTTGTTTGGATACTGTATGAAATTTATAGTTGGTACATGTTGTCTTTTTGACCCCTCGTGGTCCTTTTATTTTGTGCCCTTCCTAGTGTGTTCTGTTTTGTTAATAAACCCTTGTTTGTCTCCGAGTCGCAAGTGGATCGTCACCTTCTCTTCCCGCCCTCACCATGACCCGGGTCCATAACAAAAGTTGGACAGGATATAAGCATCAGTGTATCCTAGGCCACTTGGTCACAATGTCTGTGATGGTTGCATATCACCTGGACATTTAGGCCTAGTGCCAAGAACCCTTTTCAACAGGTGCAGATGGGGTTTAAGAAGCTGTGAGTATGAATAGGGTTGAGCATTCCATCCACATGGCATGAAAGCCAATTGTAGTGTCATACAAGACATCCCCTCCAGCTGGAAGTTCTACGGTATGTAGTTGTGCGCATGGTGCAATAGAAATGTGATAGATTCATGTACCCATTTTGTAGACGGCAGCCTTGCTAAGCCCATGTTGCATCACCAACGGTGTGCAAATAGCCACTGGTGGCATAGAAACAGAGCTCTGTCAGAAGCTGCACAGTGGGCTGAGGGCAAAATTCTGGTGTGTTCCTCATTTTAATTTATCCTGCGCCAAAGCAAGGAGGCTTATTTCGCACCAGGCCAGCCAGTATGTCAGCCCTCAAAGTCTCTTTCCATCTCTAGGGTTACTTGTATGACTGTATATAGTGCTCTTCCACTGTGTATCACAAAATGACAGTTAAATTAATTGTTTGGTGGCATTCTTTCATTTTGAATTAGTGACCTGCACAGACTTTTCACCCGGGGGGGGGGCTGATGTACATGGTCTATGTTAGCCTGCTGTATAATTCAAATTGAAATATTAGGCTGAGAAATCAATTCCATTTAAATTCTACTTCCTCATTCAAATTGCGATTCTGCACCCATTTTTCAACCAATTCTATAAAATGAATTTGAATTTGTGTCATTCTCAATTCCGATTGGTGCAGGACCCTACTATGTACTCAAATGGCATACGGGTATTAAAACAAGCAGTTTTTGCAGTAATTTATAGCCTGCATTAGTTTATTGCAACACTGAAGTCTTGTTATACCATCAATATTATTATTATTACGTTGGCTGAAAAAGTGTCAGTGTTTACAGTATATCTGTTTTGGCTGATCTCCATGTCTCCATGACAGCACAACAGGCAGAAGTTCAAATAAAGAACGACTAACTGTCAGTTTCTGCCTACCATGTTTGCCTGACCCTCCTGTCTCCTCCCTGGCATAGCCCTTACAAAGCCATGCCTATGGTTGTTTGTCTTACCTCTTGTTCCTAACCCTCATGTTAATCACTCCACCTGCCTCCCAGCTTCCTCATCAGTCTTGTATATAAGTGCTTTCCAGTCCTGTGTTCCTCAGTCCAATCATTGATGTACCCTTGTGACAGTAACCCCGGCATCTGGACCCGCTACCCCATCTTTAATAAGATGATTAAGTAACACGCCTGCTCAAGTGTCCTTCGTCCCGCACGACAAGACAATAAAGAGCAATATTACGATCTACTTTAGTTACAAAGAGATTAAAGAAACACTCGCTAATTAACAATTGATCTTAAGTACTAGATGGCAAACTACTTGGGGTTTATGAAGCTTTTGGGATACCCTCTCCTGTTCTCCTGAGCAGTGGAACCTTTGTTAGGTTCCCCATGTAGCACCAGAGAGGATCTGCTTTTGCCTCCAGAACCACTTCAAGTGATGTGTATTCAGAGAAGCCTTTTTGCACACCGCTGCTGTACTGGACTGATATTTCTGGACCTGTCACCTCATTTTGTTGTACAGGTGCACAATAACAATAAAGTTAATTTTGATTTTGTTAGCTTTAACAAGTCTGGCTAATCTCTTCTGACCTGTTTTTGGCCACTAAACTGCCCTTGACTGGATGTAATTTTTTCATCACACTATTCTCTGAAAACTCAAGACACTACCATATGGAAAATCTTGGTTCCTGAACCACCTTCTCAAACACCACCAGTCGCAACGTGACAAATATGGAATCAGATTTGTGCCAATAATATAAATCAAAACTTAACATCAACCAAAAAAAGAAATTTGAAAGAAATGAAGTCATCTCAAAAGTGAAATTTATAATTTGCAAATGAATGGCAAAGAACCAGCAGATTTCCTGTAATAATGAAAACAGGTACAGCACTGAACAAAGTAATGGCTTAACTTACCATTACATGACAAAATAAAGATAATGCATAATATTAATAAAGGATGAATATTAAGCAAGCGGTTGTTACTTGTACTTACCCATGAATAAACCAAAATATTTCATCCACACCTTTTCCTCTGCAGTTCTTGTATCCAGCCAGAAATGAAATTACAAGCCTGTTTCATTTGTCAGTGGGATCTCTGGTGTTGGTACAAGCGTCCCTGGATGTGTGGCTTTCATTTGTTTGAAAGCACTTTTGGTGTACCTGTTGCTTTTTGTGCTCCTCTTTTGATGCCTGTGATGCTGACAGACTCTCGCTGCTGTGTCCCATGTTCAGTGTTGCTGCCAGTCAGCGTTGCCTCTGTCATACATAGCAGCTGGTTTGCCTAACATGAAAGAATAAGAATGGCTTTTTAAGATATGGTTCCACTTCGTATTTTTAAAACCAAAGAATTTCATGTCATCAGCTCATAACTTATGTTCCACAAAAGGCATAAAATTACCTGTATTCCCATTAGGGTACATCAGTCGCCATAACCATGAACAGAATGGGGTTCATGAGATGCGGCAGCGTGCTAATAAACCCAAAGATCAATATTGCCATTTACAGAAACAAACACATAGAAACAACAGCAAGTTTAGCGTTATTCTTACCAATTGATCTCCACAAACTGTGTTTGATTCTTCTCAGTGATATCCACTCTTGGGATGTTCTGCAACCATTGTTGTCGGTGCTAATTAGACAAAACTTCATGTCTCCCCTCAGGATTGCATTTTTTTTTTGTTAAACCATATTCAGAATTCTAAAGAATCCTTTTCCTTTGTCACGAACACTGTTGTTGTTGCAGCTGAAGACAGCACACCCAGCTATATTGAACACAGTCTAAGAGCAGTGACAGGACTAACTCGATTAGACGAGAAATGCACCAACATGGCGGACAATGTTCTTTGCTTCCTGCAGGACATAAATTGCAGCACTCCAAACTTCCTTAAAAACATCTAATACAGTACAAACAGCATATATGATCAATGCTTGAATTTTATTAATCTTATAGGAGTCCAGTAAATGCCCAGTCCATGTCCGCCAAAACTACACTAAACAACTGGGCCGTTAGTAGTTTGGTTGCACAATAGCAAAGGGCAAAGCACAAACACCAGTTGATTTTATTTGAAATTATACTTATTTTGACATGTTAAATTACTGCCATGAAGCTGTCACTCAAAAACTCATTAGCCAATGGGGATGTGCCCCTGAAGAACCACTGACATGAGAGCTTTGTGTCAACTACAAGCAAAAAAATCAGGCAGAACAAGTGAGAAAACTGGGAACATATTCATAAAACCAACAGCACAAATGAGAGAGCTGGAATTTCAAACAAAAGAACGTTATCAAGAAATAAGACCAATAATAAATAGTTTTATTTTCTCTCAAATTCCTCTCTGTGGTTAACGTTTAAAACTTGTCAATTCCCAAGAATCGGGAGTAGTGAGCTACAGCTATGTGGCCGGCCATGAGCACAACACAAATATAACGAATTACAGTAAGGGGAGGGGTACTGAAGGCAACATGGCTACAGACAGTCTACAGTAAGCAAATGTAAGTGAATTGAAAAAGGTATTTTTATATGATAATCTGTCGGTTCTTTTAAGGTTTTCCGAATCTAAGATTTTGACCTGTGCGATGCGTTAATGTACAAAAAGTTCAATTCTTTTGTATTTGGAAACCAGTTCAACCAATTCACTGAAAAGACAGCCACGACGTCTTTTAAAAGAGGAGATCTTGTGGATAAGGTGTAAATACGTTGGAGGTATGGCGGTACTTTTTGCAGTTTAAAGTCTGACACGTTTATTAAACATATGGATATGCCATATTTATGCTGATTACTAACTTTTGGATGTCATAGAATGCCTCAATATTTTAGGCGCACTACTAATCAGCTTAATAAATTGTGGGCGTAAATAAATCTCTGTATGGTACAGAAAAGCTGGCGTCTGAAGCCCTGGTGATTATTGTGTAAGCGCAATATAATATCGATGTGATATCGCCCAACCCTACTTGGATAGCTGTTTTTGCCTGCAAGTAGTGTTTCTGGCTAAGACCATGTCATGTTGTAGTTTGCGTAGTGTTTTTCTCACCGACTGAAAATCACACAAATACAAATGCAATTCCGCAGTGTATTGGACTTGTATTACAGGTAGTAATATTTCAGTCGCATTAGAACAGATTTGCAGTGTCGCATGATGTGTTGTCGCAGGACTGACTACTTGGATCAAGCAACTTAGCTGTTTCAATGTTCAGTCTAACAGTACAGTAAGTCAAACTCATGATCCTGTATTTTTGTTGTGCGTATCCAGTTGCAGTCACATGATGCCCTTTTCCGCGGATCATGGCTGTTCGTGTCAACAGGGCACTGAGTGTAGTTACAGGTAGAGTTCTAGTAGCCAAGACATCTGCTCACTATCCCCATCCTGTTCCTTTAAAGCCCAGGAGCTGAGCATGAGGGTCTGACTGAGCTGAAGGGTTAGCCCAGTGTCATGGCATAGGGTGAGGAAAAGGATTCCGTCAGTAGTTAAATGAGGAACAATGTTGTCTCATTCTGCCAGTTAATGCCACTTATTCACCCCTAGGCTGTTGTAATACCATTACCAGGGAAGGATAATCTGCATATTCTTGTTTGCTTCCTGTGTTTGAAGTGTGTCACACCATCTCAAACCTCAACCCTCAGATTCTCCAACACTGATCTACAAACTAGAACTGTAAACAACTCAAAATTCTGGTAGTCGAATCAGATTCGGCTGCTCAGTACAAATATTCAAATATTTGTTTTGTTTTTATATAGAACATCTGCCGATTAGTAAATCCACTGGCATGAGTTTCAGTGATTATTTTGCCTGCTGCAGCTCCAGCTACTGCGCATGCCTCAGATTTGTTCTTTGTTTACGTTATGGATTTGTCGAAATAATGAGCGAGGCAGCACACATGTATTTCTGTTTAAATGAAGCTCTTAGATCAGGGGTGGGCAATCTTATCTATAAAGGGCCGGTGTGTATGCAGGTTTTTGGAATAACCTTTAGGTCACCTGTTCAAACCCAGGTGTGAGGACTCTTCAACCAACCAATCCTCTAATTAGTAATCTAATTAGGGAGTTGCAGTGAAGAACTGCATACACAGTGGCCCTTTCAGGAAAAGATTGCCCACCCCTGTCTTAGAGCCTAATTTAATTCTTGAAACATGCGCACTGTGTGTGTGTGCCCTTTCGAAGCTCACAGAGTTTAGTTACACAATAGCACAGGGCAACACACAAACACCAGTTAGTTACTTTGAAATTATATTTGTTATTTTGACATGTAAAATAACTGCCATTTTAGGTATTTTTCTTTCTGTCCATGCCATGTACAGCGGTATATACATTTTTAGGAGTCAAACCTACACATTAATTTAAATAAAAGCACACCTGATTCCAGAGCTGTGAATACTGTATCTTGCCGGCTTCATGGTTAATTCACAGAGGGTGAATAAGCGGTAGATGAATATAATAAATATATTTCTGTTCACAGCGACCCATTCTCTCCTCTAATGCTAAAACATTATGTCCCAAATTAAGGATTAATTCTTTTAGGCTTTTGGTTGTTACAAACATGTTGTGGCCATCTTCAGCGTAATAAGATGTTTACGATGGCTTACTGCCAAAATGTGTCCATCATTTGACATGCTTCCAGTAAATCAATGCCAAAATACGCCGTAGAGTGTGATTTTTGTATTTTTTTTATTTCTAGGTCTTTATTTAACTTGCACCCAAAGATCCAGCTGAATTGAAGTTGAGACGCCTGCTCCATTTAGCTGAACTAATAACATCGGCTTTCAAGTCGTTTGTTTCCTTTATAATTTTTAGTGTGCCTGAGAGATTTTGTGATGCTGATTACAGAAATAACTTCAAAATTGTCACGTCACGTAAGCTTTTTGAGAAAATTTTGTTATACTTATAAAATGTTTACAATAGGGTATTTCGCATAACACTGGCCAACAAAGATGATTTTCATAGAACAATTAATGGGTGCCTTTCATGTAGTTTCTCCGAATTCTGCTGTCACTCGTAGTTTCTCAATGATGTCATTGTAATTCTGTTTTGGCAGAACTTACAGGATGTAACACATTTGGACACGAGTCCTGTTCTCTTTCTAGTATGGAAAAACAATATCAATGCATGTGGTGTCCCAGTATGGTCGCTAACTTCTGCTGGACCCTTAAGAGGAATGTTCCTTGAGTAGAGCGGAAAATCATACACTTACCTAATGAGTCACTTCCACCATGCGCGTTTCCTGTAAATATATGTATTAAGTAAGGTTTAATCATGCACCACTCAAAATCCTTTTCTGATTAGATTTGAATTCAGTACAGACAATACTGTAAGATTCACCTATTTTGATTTGTGTAACAGAGTAAAATTTTGTTGACCAGTGTAATCACAGCCTTGCCTATTCCATGCAGTTGAGATAGCACGCAGTGCTGCTGCTTTGTCACTGTCACTGGTCTGACTCGTCTGCACCCGTGATATTTTCTTCCAAACTGAACCCAAGAGTTAACCCAAACTTCTCTACTGCTCAGGTGATTGCCAGTGCGGATTCTTTTTCAGCAAGCGCCCTGCTAGAACATAAAAATATATTTATGATTGCCCTCATTTATAATACCTCATCCCTTAGGTTTTTGCTATATAGTTATTGTGTGGATGTTGCAGGTTCTGCTCCAGTACTACTTACACTTTTACCTTGGCATTCATTGGTAGCTCAGCCTAGCTACACTTATGCCTAATTCACTCATTGACAGCTGTATGTTTGTAATGTGCTATTTTCCTGACTTATCACTTTGGACAAATGTGACTGCTAAATTTATATGCATGCAAAGGCACTCGCACAACCAACACTGAGACCTGATTTGAATGTGAGAACGTTCATTTACAGAGTACGGCCCTTGCGTGTGGCCTGCCACACAGAGTGTCCTCCTCAAAAACCCCAGGTTCCATCTTATCACGCACTGTGCCGGCCCAGAAAAGCCTCTCTGAAAGTATTGAGGTGATAGCCTCAATAACCGGAAATGGGCTCAATTCTCCATGGGCCCGAACCCACTTGAGCCCCGTCAATCAATCCATCACTCAAATTTTAGCTTAGCGGATCGCAGCGAAAGCATTTTCAAGCAGACTTTGCAGAGAGAATAAAACAGAACAAGGCGATTAGCCAGTGAACAGGAAAATGAAGATTATTCCCTGACACCAGTAATGACAAACCACAGAAATATGATGGAATGTCCTTAATAGTACAGCAGGCACATTCCAGAGGCCGACGGGAGCAGGTAATGACCGGTTAGAATCAGTGGTTACTTGAAGCTGTCATATATAATGCATTATAGATATCTTCATAATGCATTAAAATGGTCAGTGTAAGAATTAATAAAGCATTACGGTATCTTCTATTGAAAGTCATAAGGCACTATAGTGTTAATATACTTCATAAGCTCCAATAAAGCTCTTATCTAATGTGCACTATAAATAACTAGAAATATAAATATTTATAGCCATGTTTATGATGCTGTTTTAACACATAATGGTATGAATGTGTTCATAGATTCTTATAGACATGGCATTCATAAAAAGTGTTACTAAATCATATTATTAAAGATGGGGTAGCGGGCCCAGATGCTGGGGTTACTGTTGGTCTGTGAGCAGATGGGGTAGCGGGCCCAGATGCTGGGGTTACTGTTGGTCTGTGAGCAGATGGGGTAGTGGGCCCAGATGCTGGGGTTACTGTAGGCCAGAGGTCACTAACAGCTGTCTCATACGGACCCGTACCGATAGCCAAAACAGAAAGTTATGATATAAAACATGACGGGGCGCTTCTATTTTAACCGGCGCAGCTTTTGTAGTCTCTTCGGTAGTGGTTTAGCGCTAGAACCGCCGTTTCCCACGCCAATGAACGTCAAACTCCTTTTGCCGCCAAGCCAGACGTAGTTCGGCGTTTGCAGCCCTTTGTTTGTGCTAATGTGCCATTAGTGTTAATAGCAGCAGCGAAGCTAAGACCCGCAACCAAAAAGCGTTAATGTTCCTAACAGAGTGGCTGCTCTGTCCTGAAATCGCAAAGCTGAAAAGTTTTCAAACACAGACTATTAAGGTAAGAACTGTTACATATGTGTGCAGACATCTCGAATTGACAATCTCACTCCAGCCAGCTGGCCGAAGTTGGCGACCCCGCGTTTTATTTGAAATGAAAAGTTAAATGTGCTGTTTTCACCTGAAACGGCTTGTCATTCCATTTGCGTTGTTACTCTGGCAAATATAAAACGAGTATGAGAAAAAGGGGAAATTCAAGCTTTACTCCCTTTATTTTATTTTTATTTTTAAAGTTAAGCACTTTATTTAAACGTACAATTTTCACATTTTGTTTATTTTCTCTTATTTTGAAATGCTGCCCTACTTTTATTTAGTAAATAAGAGAACATTATACAAATCGGCCGTCATACATATATGTTCAGTTCTATGTCACGTGACAATAAATGTTGTCAAAAAGTATTTGAATTGTACTGAATTAACTTGATTTGACGGTCAGGTATTGATTACATGCAATGTTAATACAACTAATAAGCTACTTAAATATATATCACACTAAATAGTTAGACATTATGATCTTCCGGACTTTTGCTTCAAGAAATTTTCTCTAACTGGACCTCTTTAAATTTTAGTTGAATACCTCTGCTGTAGGCCGTCTGTGAGCTCGGGTCCAGATGGAATCAGGTAAGTGATGACATGGGAGCAGTACACGGCATCTTTTCCATAGGTACTCTGAAGGGAAACAGAAAATGGGGGAGAGGAAATGAGGTCCTGTGGTGGCCGCCATACTGTGTAATCCCTCAGGAAAACCGATACCTATACTGTCTGGGGAATACTCAGCATGGCCACCAGAGGGCAGCATTGTGGGGACTGGTTATTTTGACTTTTGGGGATATTTTTTTGGTCCGCACAAGACGGAAAAAAAAATTTAAAAACCCAAAAGTACTGCATTATGTTTGGTTACATATGGTTAAGGTTAGGGCTGGGTAGGGGTTCAGGTTGTCATTGTTGAGATTAGGGCTTTGCCAAGAGAAATGAATGGACAGTCCCCAGAAAGATGTGGAGACCAGATTTCCCCAGAATGTGATGATAACACATAACCTTTTACCTTATGGGGACATTATTTGCAGTCCCCACAAGGATAACCTCAGTTTTATAAAAATCTGCAAATGCAATCAAAAAGCCAAACAGTTGATGCTTGTCATTTTTAGTTTAGTTCCTTATCAAGTCAAGTCAGTTTTGTTTGTACAGCACATTTAAAAGCAACAGCAGTTTGACCCAAGTACTCATAGGTCAAGTACTGCATGCATAGTAAAACATTAATAAAAATAACTTGAAAACTTGCATACAAGACATAAGAATTAGGTAGTAAAAATAATACTTAAAAGAAACAAGTAATAGATTAAAAAGCAGTAAATGGGCAATTAAACGAATTATTTTTAAATTAAAATTTAAATGAATTAAAAGTAAATTAAGAGTGGACGCGACACAAACCGCGGGAGAACCTGTGTTGTAAATATGAACTTTATATGGGTCACCTTGGCCTCAGCTCCTGCTTTGTGAGTCAGGCACCAGGTTGAGCTCCAAGCCCTGAAAGGCCAGGTATCGGCATTGTCTGCTAGCATGTCCGTTGCCATACACATGTCTTGTATGTTATATTGCAGTTTAAATGCCTCTGTTGCTGAACTGTATATTTTACTCAGAGGAAGTCATACTTCCATATCTCACACTAGCAGCAGGGCTGTGGATTTGCTGCATTTGGCTAACAGCATAAAACCACAATATGTTTTTAAGCATTAATATTCTAAGCCAGCTTAACAACATGGGAAGGTCACTCGTAATGGAGGGTCAGCTCCAGCTGTATTTGGTAATTCATCATCTTGGTTAAATTAGAAACACTTTTCAGCACAGCCCAATACAGAGATGGAGGTGAGGGAGAAGGATGATTTCAGGGAGAGTGAGAGGGAGTTCAGGGGGAGGGAGGTTGGTCAGTCAGGGAGGGAGAGAAGGAGATCAGGCAGAGATGGGCTGATTGGGGAGGGAGGCCAGTTAGGGAGGGGAAGGCTGATCATGGAGGGCGAAAAAGAAATTAGGGTGAGATGGGCCAGTCAGGGAGGGGGAGAAGGAGATCGGTGGGAGAGGGGATGGCAGGGAGGGGGAGAAGGAGATCAGGGGGTGGGAGGCTGGTCATGCGGGGAGAAGATGATCCAGGGGAGGGAGGCTGGTCAGGGAGGGGTAGATGGAGAAGGAGATCAGGGAGGGGCAGTCCTGCTTCTGCTGGTTCAGTCTTGTTCTTTGTAACGTGTATCCCAAGCCACTCTTTTCTACTGCTGGGTGACGTGCTAAGCTGGGGCTTATGGCTCTAGTACAAGCAGCCGCTGATCCACACTTAAATGACTGGTCACAGTGGCTAGCTAAAGCCACTTTTAGACCAATCAGATTAAAGCTTTGTTTCCTACACCTCGCCCTCCACCAAAGACTGCAGCACTATCAGAGCAAGGACAGGCGTGATTTTTACAAAAACAGTGCCAACACTGCAGAAGCCTGGAGACTTAGCAAACGGCATTAGAATGCACCATGCTAACTGATATTGCAATTGCAGTGGTGGGGGGGTCATTATATGGTCATCCAGAGGGTCACCAGCAAGCATCTAACCAGTAACTACACTCCGGAAACAATGGGACTCTCATGCTGGCGTCTATTTGCTAAAGATCATAACCTGATGCTGTGGGTGCACCTGGAACACCTAAGGTCTTCTTGGGACAGCCTATAAGACTGAAGACTGCCCCTGACCTGACCTACCCGAGGGTTAAAGGTTAAAGATCAGAGGTCCCTTCAAGCTCGGTTTCTGCCTCCTGATACAGTACCGTCAGTCTGGTATGTCATTCATCAAATGAAATGCTGACTGCCCCCAACATAGGGAGAAGCCAGGGTCCCACGTGAGGGAGAGGCCCCGACTACCAACAATCCTCCATCCCCACGACCCTGAAACATTGTTCCCAGGGCAGGGATTTCCACTGCCCTTCTATTTTTTTCAGGACTAATTGCAAAAGACAGAATTAAGCCGGTGTGAAGATAAAACAAACAATGGTTTACGTCAAGGATGACAAGAAGTTGTGGATTAATTAACCAGTTCATTATCCTTCATTTAACATGACACGCTATCACCCCTGCCTCGACTCATTAACACCCCAATTGCTAATCTCAAAGGATGAATAAATCAGTTTGTAGCTGGAGAAAACAGGCACTCGACTAAACAAAAACAACCATTCTGATAGTAAGAGAATTAGCATTAGTATTACTCCTGGCCAACAGGTGGTGCTGCTGTTGGAGGTAGCAGAGATAAATTGCTCTCTCCATTGTAAGTCTCTGTAAATCTGAAAGTTTGGAAGTCAGTTCTGCATTCCTCACCATTGTATGTACACCGACTCCACATGACAAGTGACATGCTTGTGCTTCTGATTCCTGGTTACCTGGGGCTTTGGATACTCTGTGTTAGGATACACTGCTTTAAGATACACTATCTTTTGTTACTTTACCCTGGTTGCTGACTGTCTAAGGATGTTTTGGGAGGGTTGGGTGACAATTTCACGTCCCTGGTATGGTGAGGTCTGTGAGGATTCATTTTGATGCTGCATATTTACCATGTGTGGTAAATATGATTAGGGGGCAGCATGTGGCTCAGTAGGGTAAGCCTCTGTGCCTGTGATTGGAAGGGCACAGGTTTGAGCTCCAGCCTCAGCACATCTGTGGGTCGTTGAGCGAGGCCCTTAACCCCTGCTGTGGGTGGCTGCCCTTCACTGCCAGCTTGCTCTCACCTATGGAGTGGAAGTTGGGGAGTTTTAAAGAGTGTTTCCCCATGGGGATCAACTAAGTATCTGTTGTTGTTGTTATTATTATTATTATGTGTGTGTCTCCTGCCATCCCATCCAAGGGGTCTCCTGCCTTATGCCTTGAGCTACCCCCTAAGCAGAGTAAGCAGCTGGACATTGGACGCACTTATCTTCCTTCTGTTTCCTCCATCGGCGGGGAAGTTGTCAGGGATTGTTATTGAGATGCGGGTCACAGAGGCTGCAGATGTCGCTCAGATGGGCAGCGTGTTTAAGCACATTCTCACTTAAGGATTGTTGGCCGCCCACCAATGATTTATAAACATGCTCATAAAATCACAGATACAGCGAATGAGATTAAAGGGGCGCCACCATCAGGCAACCGCACAGCAGGCGAGTCCATCAGCACTTCCCCACCGGCCGCCCCTGCTAAGACCGCACAGCGCCACCTGCTGCTGTGCATCGCGTTCCACACTCCTGTGGACGTCCTGCAGCTGACTCAGCAGTTACATGCAGAAGGTGACAGCTGACCTGTTTTTTAGATGTCCTACATATCCACATTCACATGAAGAAACCTTGCTAGATGTCAGTTAATTCAGTGTGGCTCTGTTGATGCATCAAAAAGCAACATATTTCAGTTAAGGTAACGAGGTCCACTCATCGTGTCTGACCTAGTTAATTCCAGGCTGGAGCCACAGGGCAGTGATTTGCATCTCAACATTCTTTTTCATAACATTCTTATGAAGCTAGCCCCACTGAGGTGCAGTCCTAAGGTACAGACATACAGTATGGATGAAGCCTGCCTGCTGTGGTGGACCACGGTGGATCAGAGGATGGAGGGAATCAGCACTCATCATGGGAGTCTGTAATAATCACAGACAGGTGGCGCTAGTGAGACTTTCGAGTGTGTATACAGTATGAAGTATGTGCTATGTAGACGTGGAATAACACACTGAGCATGTTTATGTTTGCCTGTGGGGTAACAAGGAGTATGTGTTTATGTGCACCTGTGAAGTAATACACAGAGTATGTTTGTTTGTGCCTGTGGAGTAACGCATAAAGTATGTTTATGTGTACCCGTGGAGTAACACATGGAGTATGTTTACATATACCTGTGGTATAACACAGAGTATGTTTCACTGGCACTCAGTACTTGAGAAATCTTAACTGAGAATTATATATGCTAACAAGCTGAAATAGTAGTTTAAAAGTAAGTCTACAGATTTATTTATCACCTTTCCATGTGGGTTTTGTAGGGCAAGGTATGAAGGAATGTTTAAAGCATCAGTCTGTGAGGATATTCAGGGATGTAACATTGATGAGTCTGCAGCTGAATTTCTCACAGTTCACCCCTGCTGGACCAGGCCAATTGAAGGTGGAGATGGCGTTTGTTCTGTGGGCTTGTTTTCCCCTCTGAGTCTCCGATCGGCCACCCGGTGATTGTTCTGACACCATTAGGGACTATTAGGAAGTGGCTGATATCATCACAGGCTGACACACAGACAGCAGACAGCATCCTTGTTAAAGACCGGGAACTTGTATGGACACATTAGCTACTCATCTGTGATTGGGCTTTTGTCACATTGAAGCTGAGATGCATGTTCGAAGCAACAGAAAGCCTTTCCAAAAAGGGATTTAAATGTTTTTTTTCCCCTGGCAAAGGAAATGTTGTTACTCTAATTAATACTGGCCCTGGTAGGAGATTCTCTAATTCACCCCCCACCACCACCACCCCTCAGAAACGCATCCCATCTCCCAGTGCCCAAAAGTGTTTCATTTTTGCTTTCATTAAAATAGCCTCAGACGTTCCAGTGCGGCAATCAGCCTGTGGCGTGGCACTCCGCCTGGTCCCATACCAACATAAGCGCGTTCAATGCCGTGGTCACAATCTGGTCATATTCTTCAGGAGCGCTGGTGGAGCTGGGTGAACCACATAGTCGGAAGACAAAGTTCAACCTAGGAGCAAAATTAGCTTTTTTTCTGAGCTTACTGGAATCCACCAGGGGGCAGTGTGTGATAAGACAGCCTGTGCTGATACACCAGCAGGCCGAGGCCTCCTGACAAGGCTTCCATCCTCATAATATGTATTTTTAAAGGGACCCAAAGCTTGTTTTTGAAGAAATTAACGTCTATAATTATTATTTAGTATTTCAATATAAGGAAGATTTTCTGTCTCAGTATGCAGTTCAGCTTCTGCTGCTCCAGTGCGGCTTACACCTGTGCCAGGGCATTCACTGTAAGCTCAGTCTAGCTGCACGTACAGCTATTTGAATTGACAGCACATATGTTTGAGATATGCTATTTGCCTCACTTGTAAGTCACTCTGGGGAAAAAAACATGCAAAATATGTAATTGTTTAATGGGCTGCAATGTTTTTTAAAATTAAAACAAGCAGATTATTCAGCTTCTTAAAATGACAGGCTAGACTAATCAAAAGGTTTTTAAGACAGTCTCCACCTGTGATAAATCCCACCAGCCAGCAGGGGGCAATAGTTGACATATGATATGACCCTGGCCTCGTGCACACACAGTTATTATACATACAATGGCTTTACATGAGATACGGTTCTCGGACTCGGATCTTTGGACTTTGACCTGGACGCTGGTATTTGCCGACACCTTGTCTGTAGGATAATTACATGCAGGTCTGCCTGTTGCCGCAGAGCACTGAACACTTTAGTCTTGGATCTCGGCCCAGATGAGCCCCCAGCTGCTATCAAAACTCCCGGCAGTCAGCATAACAGGACTGAAGGGGAGGAGAAACCCCTAGGGTGAGCAGGTTCCGGATGGCAGCTGGATCTAATTGCGAGTACTAATCCAAGGGTTCTGATGTAAAGTAATATTGGTGGAATCACTTTTAGGAATGCTGGGATTTTCCTTGCCCTCAGATCTCCATAGGATGGACTGGGTGTGGCAGAAAACATCCCAGTTACAACATACCAGAGAAGGGAACCAGTCACTCCTTGACGAGTCCGAGTCAAGTCTCAAGTCATGTGCCCTCAACTCCAACAGCAGCCCTGTTAGCCGGGGGACAGTGACGTCCTTCAGGACGGTGACAGAGGTGTCGGTAGGTGTCTTGTTAGCCGGGGGACAGCAACGTCCTTCAGGGCGGTGACAGAGGTGTCGGTAGCTGTCTTGTTAGCCGGGGGACAGTGCTGCAGTGATCCAGGCTCTTGCTTGTAAGAAACACTTAGGGAGGAAATGATACCAGCTGCGTCTAGGCCTCGTTCCTCTGTTCTGTCTCTTTAAAGTGTCTTGAGCTCCAGATTATTTTAAAGATTGAAATATCTTATGACTTTTTAATAGTGTTGCTCACTATTCAATCATTATATTCTGTTTGATATTGTTCGGTCATCTGTGCGTTCATTAACACTGTGATCGTTATCTCTGCAGCTAGAGCGTCAGCACTATAAAATCCTTCTGCCGTGGATCACAGTGGCCTTGGGGAGGGACCTGGGATGGGGTCTCCTCCCACCCAGCCTCCATTCTCTCTCCCAATAAACAGAGCCAGGGTTGGGTGGGATGGGATCTTCGCCAGAATCTGCATGATGTCCTCCGATTCCTCGGCACTTTCGCGGCTGCCAATCAAACACTTGGAAAGTAAAACCTGTGCATGTGCAAGCTGCTGTAGACACAGGAGAGTCGTGCGGTGTGCACGGACGTGTATGCAGGTGGACACTGCCCTGAATGCTATCTTCCAGTTTGGGGTACGGTTTGGAGTCCATTCTCTTCTGAGGTACTACAGAGATTAATAACATTCATATAATATCAGATGAATATAGAATAACTGTCATTTATACAAACTGACCGGCTGCAGTGCCTGTGGGGGGGGGGGGGGGTTACCCGTGGCTCTGTCCTACCCAATTCACTTATATCTCTCCACCACAGATGGACCTCAACTGGCCATAACCAGCGCCCCCCAGAGGGCTGAACAGACTCTTACTCTTACATATCTGTTTGTACACGGTTACTAAGCACAGTGCCTCTGGGTGACCAGCTGGCCACTTCTCCCCCTGTATCTGCCAGACGAATGTCTGTTTGCTCTCTGTTGCCTTCTTACCACTCACTTTTAGTGCTTCTGGACACTTTAATAATCCTCTTTAATTGAGACAGGTTACAGCTTCCATTGTTAATGTGGCTGGATCTGTCCCTTGCCGAACTTAACCCGCGTGCTGGACACGCATCTTCTGCTCCAGACTGCAGGTCACTAGATACCTACTGCAGATGTGGTCGGTCCCCACACTCACACCCACCACCAGATAATCATAATATCTAATCACATCTGACAACAGCCAATATAAGCCCACCCTGCTCAATATTTCATTATTTAACATTGAGGCTTGGCTTTTTCTTGGTCTGGCTTTATGGGTTTGTGAACTGGTTTCTGCTATCCCCTTTCACTGGTTTTGTTGGACTTGTTCTGTTTTTGTCCTCTTTCATCATATTACAGTTCTTTTATATGTAAACAATGCTCTGAACACAGCTCAATCTGAAGCCAAAAGTTCAGGCTGCCGTGAAATCAGACCCACCTGACTGCAGAGGGCCGGGCAGTTTCTCCGCCATGAAAATCAAATCATTGTTGCGTTTTAAAGTGAACATGTCAGAAAAAAGTGATGATATGAAATACAAAGGGATCTGAAAGGAAGACAGAGCAGGAATCAGTCGTTTATTCATATGTAGGTTATTGTGTGATCTTTACAGAATGCGAGCATTCATAGAATTCCTAAATCATTCATGAAACACCTGAGTATAATTTTCTACAATCTTAGCTTGCCCGGGGGGGGGGGGGGCTGGACAGCGAGTTGATCTTGGACCCCAGAGATTTTTTTTTGCTCCCTACGTGGGAGTTTTTGGTTCCTCTCCTCTGTTGTCATCTCACTTTCTTTTTTTTCATTTCTTTGTCTTCTCTTTTCCCGGTTTTTGAGTTATTATGTATAAATGGTACAGGAATGTATCTCTAGACACCCATCTAAAGTGCCTCGGGGTGACTCTGTTGTGAAAGGCGCTATATAAAAATGAATTGAATATATAATGAGGAGAGTCTTTGTGCAGTCTGGTGCCTTTGTGGTCTCCCCTTATAGCTATGCTTTACTGTGCATGGCTCTTATCATTTGGACTCCCATCTGGCCAAACCGAACATGAAGGAGCTGTAGTGGGATGGATCTCCTCGTTACGGCTCAGCTGCTCTGAACTCGCAGCCAGACCCCCTGCTGGCCGAATACATGGCCCAGTAAGCGAGGGACTTCCTGTGACACATGTGAGCGATAGATCCAGCCCCGCTTGTGAAGGACCGCACTGCACACTGGCCTGGTCACACATCTTACAGCTCAGGGTGCACTGAATGTCTTTTGGGATGATTTTCACAATCTGCCATAGTGCAAACTAGTCGCTCGGGAGTAAAACGTACTGAAGTGGACGCCCCACATTTACTTTACCGGGACACAGTGTGAACCCAAACGCCAAACTGCCAGAGAACGCTGCAGTTAAACATCAATCTGTTTTTGCCTATTCCTCCATCTTTGATTTAGGGAAATGCATTTCACTGCTTTCCCCTCTATGGTTGAATTCCTTTACAAACGGTTTGGCATGAGAAAATCACGATTTAGCAGACATGGCTGGGTGGAAAATAATTTGATTAAAATTGCACCTGAGAGATTTTTCAGTGCCAGGTCCCTGCAGCCCCCCCACCCCCATGTCAGAGAGGCAGGATAACGGCGTCGCTGTCTGTGTCTCCCGAAACAGCCAATAGAGATGCCTGTAGCAATGCACACATCACACGAATCTGGCCCCTTTGCTCTAATTAACATAAAAAAGAGGGAAGCCGCTCTCACCACCAATCATCTTGTGGAGCTCAGAATAATTATGCGGATGCGTCTGATTGGATTTCGGAGATGACTTTATGAAACAAAGCTAACTTTTCCAAAAGATTTTCTGGTAACAAAGGGAGGATTAGGCTTCAGAAAAAAAAGACTGGAAGTGAAACTTTAGAAAGCCGAGCCCTTGGGAGGCTTTTAAACACGCAGAGGTAAAGCATGTCAACACGGAGCAAGATGTAATGAATCCAGTACAGGAAGGGGCTGGCCTTGGCAAATGGGGACCCCCCGAGGAAACGCTGTCAGTGTGTGCAGTTGGGTGGGGTGCTCTTCTTCAAGGTGCCATTGGGCGAAATAAATTAAAGGGAGCAAAAGCAGCACTGGTTGGGGGTGAGGGGGGCAGGTGTGTCAGAGGGCTTGCTGATGGATCCCTTCCACCTTCCAACCTGCCACACACAGCCCACAGCCCCACCTAGATCCCATTCACCCAGACTCTGCTCCCCAAAACCCTGATCATGCTCAAAAGCCACACCCAAATCTTAATCACCCAGGCCCTGATCATCCTGTGCCCTGTGATGGACTGGCATCTCGTCCGGGGTGTCCCCTGCCCTGTATTGTGCAAGTGATTGGATGATGTGTGGATGGACAGTTTTGGCACCATGCAAAATATTATTTATTATTAATTTATATTATACAGCATTTAGCTCTGGTAGAAAACACAGGGACCTGATAATAATTTCTAATGGTAAATTTCCTTATAAAATAACACAGAGACAGGGCTTAGTCTCCTGATGAATGCCTGATGCACTTTCAGTAAATATATTTGAATAATTATAATTTATTATAATTATTTATTATAATTCACTCATGTAGCACCGCAGTCAAGCTGGTGATCTTGGTGAGGTGGAAGCGGTCAAGGTTTCCCTGTCCTTTCTGAGGTCAGCTGGGGCGGGCCACTAGCACTCCACATTGATCTGCTTAACATCAATGTAATGGCATTACTAGTCCTGGCCCAGAGTGCATAACAAAGCTGAGCTGTCACCTCTAGCTCTGCCCGGGAATCCAGACCATGCCTCTGGCTCAGTCAGTGAGACGAAATATGACTAACTTCCTCTGTCACACTCAAACCTCCACCCCGTAAACAAACACAAACCTCAGCCCATAGGATTCCCCCCCCCATCTCATATGTGCAATACCACCCAGTGGTACAGTCACTGAACACTTAGGAAATAATAAGCTTCACAGAGCTTTACTGAACACTGAGATAATAGTGAGCTTCACAGAGCTTTGCTGACCACTGAGAAAATAAGGGGCTTCACAGAGCATTACTTATTGTGAAAAAAGGAGATTGACATAGCTTCACTGACCACTGAGAAAATAAGGGGCTTCACAGAGCTTTACTGAACAATGAGAGTATGAGGATTCAAAAAGCTTTACTGAACACTGAGAAAACAGTAAGCTTCACAGAGCTTTACTAAACACTGAGAATATGCGGATTCACAGAGCTTTACTGAACGCTGAAAATGTAATTAGCTTCATTGAGCTTCACTGACAACTTAGGAAATAATGAGCTTCACAGAGCATTACTGAACACTGAGATAATAGTGAGCTTCAAAGAGGTTTACTGACCAGTGAGAATATGAGGCTTCACAGAGCTTTACTGACCACCGAGAAAATAAGGTGCTTCATAGAGCTTTACTGACCAGAGTGAATATAAAGAGCTTCACAGAGCTTTACTGACCACTGAGAAAATAATGAGCTTCACAGATCTCCTGTGATCACTGAGAAAATAAGGGGCTTCACAGAGCTTTACTGAATACTGGGAATATGAGGATTCATAGAGTTTTACTGACCAGTCAGAATATGAGGTTTCACAGAGCTTTACTGAACACTGAGAAAATAAGGAGCTTCACAGAGCTTTGCTGACCACTGAGAATACGAGGCTTCACAGAGCTTTACTGAATACTGGGAATATGACGCTTCACTGAGCATTACTGACCACCAAGAAAATAAGGTGCTTCACAGATCTCCAATGACCTTTGAGAAAATAAGGGTCTTCACAGAGCTTTACTGAACACTGAAAATATGAGGATTCATAGAGCTTTACTGACCAGTCAGTACACTGAGAAAATAATGAACTTCACGGGGCTTTAATGAAGACTGAGAAAATAAGGAGCTTCACAGACCTTTACTGACCACTGAAGATATGAGGCTTCACAGAGCTTTACTGACCACTAAGAATATCAGAGGCTTCACAGAGCTTTACTGAACACTTTGAAAAGAAGTGGCTTCACAGATCATGACTGAAAACTGAGAAAATAAGGGGCTTCACAGAGCTTCACTGAAAACTGAGAACATAAGAGGCTTCACAGGGCTTCACTAAAATCTAACAAAATTAGGGATTTACTCAGTTAGCCAGTACTTAAAAGGAAATAAAAGATTAACTTACCATAATGCAAAATTCAGTATTTGAGTAATGTTAGCATAAATACTGATAAAACTTTAATGTTTTATGTTCCCAGGAGCCTGAAATGTTACACTTATTCTTTTTACAATTGCATTAAATATTATAAATTTAGTAATTTCTCTGATTAATTTATGAATCATGATTTATTTATTTGTGATGAGATCATCAGACACATGGTTCATGATTATATCCCCAGCACAGGTTTTGGGATCTGCAGTCACAAGGCATACATACTTTGGACTGGATGTCAACTAAGAGGAGAATGTTCATTTCAAAGTAAAATGAATATTCACGAAGATGTGCATTCTGCCCTATCATGAGTATTTAAAAAATATGTAAAACTAGTAGCATGTAATATCCAAAGCATGCAGTCTGCAAAACATGCATTCAATGACTGAACACTACAGCTTTCTGTGTAACTGTATAATTATATAAAGTGCACAAGTAACACAGATTAATATTATCTGAGGAACAAAAGGGTGCTATTTTTGACAGAAAGCAGGACGTGGCAATGGCGGCCCAAAGTACAAATATTCAAATGTTTATGATTACTGCCCATCCTAAATGCCACGTGAACAGGGTGGTGCATTCAAATAACTGGCCCTGGATCAGTGACACAAGCCACACAGAGCTGGCATGCTCTAGCCAAGACCTAACCATACCACTAACCTACAACCCTATAGCAGCTGAGACTGACTCAGGGTCACCACTCTTACCTTCTGTCTTCCTTTGGTTTCTCTCTTCTTCTCTCACCTTTGTCTTCTTTCCTTTGTCCTCACCCTCTTCTTACTTCTTTCTCTATCCCTTTCCTTTCTCGCTCCCCATCATACAGCTGTAAAGCAGGATGAGGACTCCCTCTGCTGGTAGGCCGCGGTGGTGCTGCAGTCAGTAATGGTCAGTGTTGAGTCCCTACCTTGTGATCAATGATCAAAGGAACTCAAGGTCATTTTTTGAAACCCTATGAACATATTATTATTATTATTATTATTGTGTCTATTGCATTTACCACTCATGATGACCCTTTTACATTACCTTGTCTCAAGCTGAGAGCGTTATATCACACAAACACAGAGTAGCAGGGTAAATATCAAGGTGAGAGTCATACAAACACAGGAGCAAGGTAAATATCAAGGTGCGAGAGTCATATACAAACACAGGAGCAGGGTAAATATCAAGGTGAGAGTCATATACAAACACAGAGGAGCAAGGTAAATATCAAGGTGCGAGAGTCATATACAAACACAGAGGAGCAGGGTAAATATCAAGGTGAGAGTCATATACAAACAAAGGAGCAGGGTAAATATCAAGGTGAGAGTCATACAAACACAGAGGAGCAGGGTAAATATCAAGGTGCGAGTCATACAAACACAGAGGAGCAGGGTAAATATCAAGGTGTGAGAGTCATATACAAACACAGTGGAGCAGGGTAAATATCAAGGTGTGAGAGTCATATACAAACACAGAGGAGCAGGGTAAATATCAAGGTGCGAGAGTCATATCACACAAACACATAGAGCAGTGGTTGATCATGATCGACAGGTTGATCTTGCAGACATTTGTAGTTCATCGCAACAATCATACCATGGGAAACCGTCCCCCCAGCCCTGGCTGGCAAAATCTACCAATGGGGACCACCCACCTCCTGGTCGCCAGCTTGTACCTTCACCTGTAGCTCCCCAGAATTATTTTGTAAAAGTACCTATCACTTTGACTAAAATTAGAGCCCACTGACATAGAGGACTGTGATGCATATATTGTGAGAGTCATATTGCACAAATAGTAGAACCAGGTAAATATCAAGGGAGAGAGTCATATGACATAAACACAGATATCAGGTCAGATTGAGGAGCCATACCACATGACGAAACAGCTTGGGATTCCAGTTAGTGACCCCCCCAGGGCAACACATGGTCCAGTCCTACCCTCCAAAAATGTGCTGCAGCCAGATGTTATGCTGGAGTTGCCTTGGCCTGGTCCAGCCTCTCAGGTTCTCAGCAATGAGGATCTTGCAAGCCGGATCACATTTGGGGAATCGTGCTACATGGCTATAGTGGCATAACTGACAGTTCCTCACAATACTGGTAATGTGTCTCATTCGGGACTGCCTGAGCAATCACCATTCGACACAGTCAAACCAGCAGTACCCAAGGATTCTCCAAAGAGCCACAGTACCAAAGGAGTCCTGTCTTCATCTCAGATCACTGTCTCGAACCCACACAGCAAAACAAGGATCATCAGCACTCTAAAGGCTTGGATCTTTGTCCTCTTACAAAGATATCAGGAGCACCACACACCCTGGATCTTTGTTTTAATCCAGGACACTCGCAAACCCAGACACTCAGACTCCTTGCACAGTCTCTCGAGTGCTCTGTGATTCCACAAGGATCACAGCATCATTGGCAAAGCCAAGATTGGTAAATCTTTACTCACCAACAGATGCACAAAATCTGCTGGACCCCATGACCCTGCCTTAATCCCAGGCCATGCACACAGAATGTCACAGTTTGTAAGCCACTTCCACAACATTGCCCTTCCATGGGACAGAACCAACACTTCAGCTCAGATAGTGCCCACTCTGGGCGGAGAGCATGGATGGTTATAACATGCATGGACACATTGATGGACAAGCATAGTAGACCAAAAGGGCATGTATAGCACCACTAGCAGCCATAGTATTATAGTGTGCTATAGGTCAAGGTGCAAGCAAGCCACTAAAATAATAGATCTTCAGTTATGATTTGAAGACAGATGTTTTGGCATCCTAACATGAACTGGCAGACCATTCCATAATATAGGAGCCCTGTAGCAGAAGGCTTAACTGCCAGCTGTTACTTTAGATATATATGGGATGACAAGGAAGCCTGCATTCTGTGATCTGAGTGTACGATGCGGCTTGTAAACATGAATCAGTTCTATAAGGTTGGCAGGGGTTAGACCTTTGAGTGCTTTATATGCAAGTAAGAGAACTTACGCAAGTCAGTCCTAAACCTAACAGGAAGCCAGTGCAGGGAACTAATTGCAGGGGTTCGTACTTCCTGCTCCTGGTGACAGTTCAGTAGTTGTTGGCCTGTTTAGTCCTCTGGTCTTGCTGTGAATAATTTTATCCCGGTATCTGCACATGTTCAGCCATCTGACATTTAAGCACTGTTGCTGTTACGCTGCACTAAAGGTAAACAGCCGTCAAATTTGCTCTTCTTATGCTGCCCATTAGGAAATTCAGCTTCATATAAGTGCCATTGCTGACAAAACAATTGATTCATTTATTACAATAAAAACCTCAATACCACAATAAACATCTCATATGGAAATTCAGAGGTGATGCACTGCTATTCTCTGTGTGTTTTGGAGTCTCATAGCAAACCAAGAATGAAGCATAATGAACTGGGTAACACCAGACATGATACATGAGAGTCTAGCTGCCCCGGGTTTGACAACTGGTAGATTTTGGCAGCTCTTCATTGGTTATACTATGGTCATCCATTTCTAGATGTTTTGGTGCCATTTAATATAAACAACTGCCCCTGATTTACTGTCATTGCAAAGCTTCTAACTGGCTATTAACTGATATAAAACACTGGTGAGTTTGCTCTATTGCCTCACTCTTAAAGAACTACACTTAGTTGACTATGACATCCTGCCCTCTGCTCCCACCCTGCCTGCCCCCATACAGGAATCTTCCTCTTAGGTGACCTCCTGCCTATTACAGGGACTCTCATTTGCAAACGATAAGTGACTTTAGATAAATGCTAATGAAGCTGATAAAGCTGCTTTTCTCCACCAGAGGTCACTCTGCTGCTATGAAACAAAAACCTCCACCTGCTACAGTTCTTCCTCCTCTCTCACTCTCTGCCTGTGTCCTTCCTCTTCTCTTTGTCTCTTTCCTCCTCTCACTCTCTGCCTGTGTCCTTTCTCTTCTCTTTGTCTCTTTCCTCCTCTCTCTCACTTTCTGCCTGTGTCTTTAATCTTTTGTCCCCTTTATCCTCTTTCTCACTCTCTGCCTGAGTCTTTCTTATCTGTCTTATTCCTCTCTGTCCCTCTCTTCCTCTGCTGTTACTCTTTCCTCTGACACTTTTCCTACATCCTTACTTATGTTGCTATCTCACTGTATGTCTCCTTCCTCTTCTGTCTGTGTCCATCCATGATTTTCATTCATCCTCTGTCTGACTCTGTGTCTCTCTCCTTTGTTTTTGGCCCATTGGCTATCTCCTTCCTCTTTGGCACATTGGCTCTCTCCTTCCTCTTTGGCCCCTTGGGTCTCTCCTTCCTCTTTGGCCCCTTGGGTCTCTCCTTCCTCTTTGGCCCCTTGGCTATCTCCTTCCTCTTTGGCCCCTTGGCTCTCTCCTTCCTCTTTGACCCCTTGTTTGTCTCCTTCCTCTTTGGATAATCAGCAGTCTCTTTCCTCTTTGGCCATTCAGCTTTCTCCTTCCCCTTCTCTCAGGTTGTGTATCTGTGTTTTCTTCTTCTCCTCCACCTCCTGTTCTCTGACCTTTTAATCTCTTGCTCAGACCTCAATGTCTTAGCTGAGGGGCATGCAGGGCTGGTGAGGGTCTTCCTCATGTCTAATTAGTGTTTACATTCCAGTGATGCAAGTGACACACTCACACTTGATCCTTGAATTTCTTCACCACTGTAGCAGGAGAAAGCACTGCAGCTCCATCTGTACTTGTGATCAAAAACAAGGAGCGAGGGGGCGGCCAGCTCCCTGTCTCTGAAGGAAACATCCGGAAGCAAGCTGCACCAGATTTTCCAAGGCCTCCTGTCTGTTTACTCAGCAAGGGCAGCAAGGTGCCACACATATTCATGCCAGCTGGATGGGAGCCCTGGGAGCCCTTTTGGTCACTGACACCTAAAGGACAGCTCATTATGAGGGGAAATGTATCATTCGGAGCCCAAGAATGTTCCTGAAATGGAACACGATGGACGCACGGGACTAGTCCATGTTTAATAGTGATAAATATTAACATTATGGTATCATTCTATTTTGTTTGTTTATGTTTTCAGAATATATTGAGTTTTGTTCCATTTTTGAATAGTGCTGAGTTTTACAGCTGCCGCAGCCCTGAGAAGGATGGAAGCGAAAGGTTTTCCAGCATGAATCCCACTCCACCATGAAAGGTCTGCTCAGGGGTTGGTGAAGAAGACACATAGAATCTTAAAGATTTGATAAGGTGGGCACATGTATCATGACTCAAACTCAGAGCTTACTGGTAAAAGACATTTGTTAGCCTTCATAGAGCTGATCTGACACAAAGCACCTCAGCCATCCATCCATCCATCCATCACATCAGGTATTTTGCCGACTGGCCCCTGAGACCTAAAGACAGTCCACTGTAGGAAACAGGGAACTGGTGGGACTTGAGCCACTGACTGTATGGACAGCTCCAGAATGAGGTGCACAGGAAGGTAGACTCAGAGGACTGGAAAGTCAGGAAAAACACCTAGGAAACCTGAAGAAGGGCAGAATAGCAAATGAGGACACTCCCAGAAAAACCCCAAAACAGGATTCCAATTTCTCAGTTATAGAACTCCAGCTAATTAGCATCAAGAATCCAGTAATAGGACAACCAGGACCAGAAACTCAAGACAAGACGACGCATGGAATCTCAGGGATGAGTCAAGACGGCACATTGGAATATCAGGGATTGGTCAAGAGGGCACATGGAATCTTACAGTTGGGTGGGTTGGTCTTAGCATAGTGTGGAGTGTATGAAAAGCCTAGATAGTATTAGAGGAAGACTCTAAAAATGGTTAGCACAATAAAATTCATTTATAGCTTATAGTACTGGGGTGTCTGGATATTTCAAGAGGAAGTTAGTCTGTATTATATTTTAATAAACATGAATAGAAGCCACAAGTCACATTACATAATTTTTGAGTTTTTCTTCTCTATAATATTTTCCATTTCTGGGGAGGTAGAGCCATTGCAGTTTAGGGGAAGAGTTTCTATCTATGTTTGAAGATGTTCTTGATACAGATTTTTTTTATGGGGTTCACTGCAGATATATCAAGCAGTTTCATGGGAAAAAAGATCAATTTGTCATCAAGATCTTAGCGTAAGTGAAATTAGGGTTATAACTTCAAGGGGCTGCATTAAACGTGTGTTTGGAGAGAAAGGGAGAGAGAGAGCCTGGAGCCAAAAATGTGCTTTACACTGGGCAGAAGAATCATCTTTCGTTCGTACAAATTGATATCTGTCAAATGGGAAAAGATTTAGCTGTGAGAGGGCACATTTATATCCCACATCATCAACGTTTTTGAGTGGATTCATGAATATTTGATAATCGATTATATTGAAGGCAGTACTCCGGCTGATGAGAATGAGGATACGAATGAGCATGTGGTCGTAGGACAGATGCTCTGCATGTCTTCACATGCCCACCTGTCTGAAGACCTCATCAACGGCTTGTTTGTGTCAATGGACATGCTAAAGCAGGCTACCTGCAGTACCTGTAAAAGCAGGCTAACAGATCACTAAAGCATATAACATATATAAAACATATAGAAGCAGGGTAACAAATTGCTAAAACAGGCTAACAACATGTAAAAGCAGGCTAAGAAATTGCTAAAGCAGGCTAACCACATGTAAAGACATCCTAACAAATTGCTAAAGCAGGCTAACCGCATGTAAAGACATCCTAACAAATTGCTAAAGCAGGCTAACAGCATGTAAAAGCTGGCTAAGAAATTGCTAAAGCAGGCTAACAGCATGTAAAAGCTGGCTAACAAATTGCTAAAGCAGGCTAACATGTTAACAGATTAGATATGTGGAATATAATTTTTTCCATTCTTTCCTGATATATTTTTGTGCTAAATTTTGACAAAAAGTCTGGTAACATTTTCAGTGGTCTGTTTTGCAGTTAATTTTAGAATGGCTGTATGCTCCTGGGATCCAGCAATTCATTTTTGTCCGCTGTAGAGGACATTCTGTTTTTGCTCATATCTCTCATACATGCTACTCGAATTCTGTTATTCTTTAATGTCAAGAAGACAGTTAGAGGTTTAAGATGGCCACGCATGTGTAGGGGGGTACTTTTTACCATCCCAACAAAATTAAGTTAACATTTTTTTTTTCTCAGGAGAACATGCTGTTTCCAGAAGTAAACCCCATCACCTACATCAAAAGCTAAGTGAGGTAAAACAATTGAGTGCTTGATGTTGTTTCATAACTTTTTCAGTCTCGTCAGTTCAATGAATCTTTAAATTTTGCAGCCTCTTAGCCTTGTGTACCCCACTTGGCTCAAGTGGGGCAATGACTGCGGCCGAGCTGGGTTTCAGGGCTTAGCTTCCATCAAAGCATAGGGGTGTCTCGTGTGGTCTTCATCTTGGCCCCTGAGAGGATCGGATTTGATCAATGCCAAAGTTACAAATGCTTTCAACTCCATGAAATAGCACAGTTAACGTATGGAAAGGGTGAACCCCTAAATCTCCAATCTCATGTTGCCTGTACTATGGTCCATGTTCACTCCTAATGAGGAAGAGTCTCCATACTTGAGACGGAAGGCAGATCAGGGTCCCTCTTCAGCAGGAATCAGAGGGTGTATGTGCTGCTTGCTCTTCAAGTAGCACAGCAACACCTACTGGCCAGGCAGGGACTGATCAGTATTCCCCTCCTAATGCACACACTCTGAGCGCAAGAGGTACTGGCAGGGCCAGCACAAGGCACACAGGACTGGGTGGGACAACCGTGAACCATCAACAAAAAACAGGGAACATGAAAGACTGTACTGGGATGAGACACAACAAGAGAACCAAAATAAGTGGAACAGAAGGAGCTGGATCAGAGTTAACAGAAGAGAATACCACAGGGGACAGGACCAGGAGACATGGGACACCCAGACTAGAACAAAACAGCACATGTGGAGCTGGAGGGACAGGACCTGTGAAATGATACAGTATGGAATATGAAAGTGGCCCCAAGGTTGCGGCCTGTTGCCAGGCACCTGCAAATACTGGACAGACTCTGGCAGCATGGGCTTGGAGGCGAAGATGGGCTCTGGAGGCACAGGCAAGATGGGCTGGGCTGGACTAAGCACTGAGGGCTTGGGCTTGGTGGCCCCCTCTGGGTCGGGTGCTGAAGGCTTGGGCTGGGTGGCCCTCTCTGGGCCGGATGCTGAAGGTTGGGGCTGGGTGGCCCCCTTTGGGCTGGGGACTGGAGGCTCGGACTTCTCTGGGCCGGGAGCTGGAGACACAGGTGAAGTGGATGCAGCCTGCTTCTGTTTCATCTTCCTGGCCCAGGAGCCTGATGGGGTGCTCACCAGAAAAGAGGGAGGCAAGGTGGCCTCCCCTGGGCAGGACTCTGGAGGATTGGCCTCAGCAGCGTCCCCTGGGCTCAAGGGGTGAGGAAAACTCAGGCAAACTCTCCAAGTCCTGAAGACACAGGAGGACCCTCCAAAGCATTTCCATATCCCAGAGAGGCAATGTGGGAGAAAGCTGCAGGATTTGTCTTCCTGCATTCCCTAGGTCATTCGAAATAAAATGAGACAGTTGATTGGCTGGGTAATGAATTAAGCCCTTCCATACGGTCCGGGTCGCTCACCCGAACACCACAAATAGGTCCCTCTGCAGGACCCAGAACTCGAGACATGGGCTTCTCTGCTGGGTTGGGAACTGATGAGGGGGGTAAGGGATATAGATCGCAGTATGACCCTTGATTGAACCATGAGATTGTTGGGTTGAGTTAGTCATTCTGTTACGGATGGGCATGGATGATCCATGTTGTCGCTCACAAAACGAGACTTTATAAAAACTCAAAAAGAAGAGAAGAAACACACAGACCATGAGGAGTCAAAAACAAAGTCAGTAAGTGACAAACTAAATCAGGGAGCAACACAAGAGCAACCACAGCAAACATCAGGCAACAACAGCTATAGACACACAATGACCAACTGAGGAAACAGGGCAAGGGCATGCACATATATACACATATAATGAGGGTAAGATAAGGGATAGGCGTGGACCAATTACAATCAACGAAACACTACAGCTGGGAACAAGAAGACACAGGAAGGACTCATGAAGGACTCAAACACTAGGAAAAGAGGTGACCAGCGACACCTGCTGGCCAGAGAGAGACTGATCCTGACAGACTCTTTAACCCCAGAGCCTAAACCCTAAAGCCAAATCTTAATGCTAACCCCAAAACCAAGCCTAAAGGCTATCCTTAATGCTAACCCCAAGTCCTAAACCCTAAATCCTAACCTTATTGCTAACGCAAAGCCCAAACCCTAAAGCCTAACCTTAATGTTAACCCCAAAACCAAGCCTAAACCCTAAAGCCTATCCTTAATCCTAACCCAAAGGCTAAAGCCTGACCTTAATAATAACCCCAAATCCTAAACCCTAAAGCATAACCTTAATGATAATCCCAAACCGTAAAGCCTGACCTTAATTCTAACCCCAAATCCTAAACCCTAAAGCATAACCTTAATGATAATCCCAAACCCTAAACCCTAAAGCTATACCTTAATGCTAACCCCAAATCCAAAACCCTAATGCTAACCCCAACCCCTACCACCGCAGTTTCTTCACCCCTTACGATAACTGCCTCCACATTACAGCAGAGCAGCCCTGACAATCCCTGAATGATCCCTGCTTTAACATAATCATTCCCAGCCCCCTGCTGTGACCTCTGTGAACACAAAGGGAAAGCTCATGTTTAAATAACAGGAAAATAAGAGCCTTTTCCTAAGACTTTTCAGTTTCCCCAAAAAGCCTCAGCTGGACTGTGTCCAAGATGTATTTTGCATGTTTAATATCTGTCACAATAAACCTTCACAGCCCTGCTGTCTCACCACATAATTTTCCAGAACATGAATAGCATTATACGTTTCTGAGTCATAAGTCTGCTTCTAATGTTAGTTTAGCTCTGTATCAAATCCAGCAATGCAGTGCAAACGAGTGCCTACCTGTATGAGTTCTGCTGTTGTTTTTTATGGTATAGCTATGGATCTGAGCATGTGCTAGACCCCAGAACAGGCAGACCCCAGTCCCTTAACGAGGGGACAGTGGGACGAGTGGCAGAGTGATCCTTCAGAAACCTCTCGCTGGTCCTGCCGTACACCTCTCCAACTCTGACCACATATACATTTGACACCCCGCCCCCCCCCCACCTCCAATTCTTTTCTCTATTTTACAGGTTCTCCTAAGTGACACCAATGATCAGGTCACTACGGTAACCTGGAACACCACCCACCACAAAATCTCAGTGATCAGGACACCTACTAGATGCCCTCCAATCTCTTTCCATCATGTCCTCGGTCATTCGAGGTTCACACCCTTAGTCACCACGCCTCAGGCACCCACCATCAGCCCTGCATTGCTACTACCATCCTTGGCTAGAGGACTAGCAGTAACCCTAACCATAACCCTTACCAACTAGAAATGCCTCATCGGCTGGCTTTTTTCTCCATTGGAAGAGTAAGGTCCTAACATCTATCACATCTGCGTCTGTGGATTATGTTTATATTACATATCTTCCCTAAATTGTGATAAAAACCTGCAATTTTGGTGTTGCGGGAACCTTTTTTTTAATAACTGATCTCTGCGGGGAAATTCTCTTTACACCTCTTCTAACTTGCTCTCTGTTGGTGAGAGTAAGCTGGGCACAAAGGGCAGCCACCTTTTGTGGCACCCAGGGAGCTGGGGGGAGTTAAGGGCCTTGCTGAAGGATCTGCAGCCATGTTGATGGCTTCTGCTGATCGCACAGAGACTTAGCCCACTGAATCACATGCTGCTCCTTAGATTCCCCAAAGATCTGTTAATGTAATCAAAAAACAACAAAAATGCCAAAAGTCTCATATTTTGTTTGGTTACTTATGGTTAAGGTTAGGGCTGGGTAGGGGTTAAGGTTGTCATTTTGGGATTAGAGTTTTCCCCATAGAAATGAATGGAGAGTCCCCACAAAGATTAATTACATAATACATAATTATAAACTGGTGTGCGTGTGCGTGTGCATGTGCGTGTGTGTGTGTGTGAAGGTTGTGGGGTGTTTCCTCATACTATAGGATTACTAAAGAAATGTACAGTCATACAGTACACTGGTATCCACGGTATCCAAGACCCCCCACGGATCCTGAAAACCGCAGATAAAAGCGCATACCTTATATAATTGTGCCTTTAAAGGCCATTGGTATTGTCAATTTGTATCATTTTCCATCGTTTTGTGTAGTTTAAATACTTAAAAATGCCAAGAATTTTAAAATGAGGAATGATAGGGGAGAGAGGAGATGGTACAGTACACATCTCAGCCTAATCTGAGTGCTGTACAGTACAGTACACATCCGCCTAACCTGCGTGCTGTACAGTACACATCAGCCTAAACTGCGTGCTGTACAGTACACATCAGCCTAAACTGCATGCTGTACAGTACACATCAGCCTAAACTGCGTGCTGTACAGTACACATCTCAGCCTAACCTGCGTGCTGTACAGTACACATCCGCCTAATCTGCGTGCTGTACAGTACACATCAGCCTAAACTGCGTGCTGTACAGTACAGTACACATCAGCCTAACCTGCGTGCTGTACAGTACACATCAGCCTAATCTGCGTGCTGTACAGTACACATCAGCCTAAACTGCGTGCTGTACAGTACAGTACACATCTCAGCCTAATCTGTATGCTGTACAGTACACATCTCAGCCTAATCTGAGTGCTGTACAGCACAGTACACATCAGCCTAAACTGCGTGCTGTACAGTACAGTACACATCTCAGCCTAATCTGCGTGCTGTATAGTACAGTACACATCAGCCTAATCTGCGTGCTGTACAGTACACATCACCCTAAACTGCGTGCTGTACAGTACAGTACACATCAGCCTAATCTGCGTGCTGTACAGTACACATCCGCCTAATCTGCGTGCTGTACAGTACACATCAGCCTAAACTGCGTGCTGTACAGTACAGTACACATCAGCCTAAACTGCGTGCTGTACAGTACACATCAGCCTAATCTGCGTGCTGTACAGTACAGTACACATCAGCCTAAACTGCGTGCTGTACAGTATATTTACTGATTGCTTTTGAGATGTGATGGGGAGCGAGAGGAGAGTGTGTGTGTGTGTGTGTGTGTGTGTGTGTGTGTGTGTGTGTGTGTGTGTGTGTGTGTTGGTACCTGTAAATGTACTGTACAGCAATTACATTACCCTGTAAAAGAAAAAAATATTTTAGCGTGGGTAGAGTGTCACGATCAAAGATTTAGGCAGGCCTGCGAGCGTTGGTTGATGCCTTGTTGTGATCAAGTTTAAACTGGCGTGCAGTTTAAAAGTCATTTGTGATTTTTTTCCATTTTCTCCGCTGTCAACCGCGGTTAAGTGGATCAGCGGATAGTGAATCAGCAGATAATGGGGTACAACTGTAACTATTGATGAGTGTAAAAAAGAGTAAAAGCCTTCAGCCTTAAAATATCCATCTATCTGTCGCATTCGTTGGACAAGACATGATCCAGACACAGCAGCTTTGAGAAACACACCAAACAAGACATGGGACATCAATGACCCAGCTGGGGAGCACAATGAAGGCAGGCACCTATGTACATGGAGCAGGACTGGCAGACGAAAGACAAGTGTGAAGGGGCAAGACATGAGGGCTGGGAACAAGGTGATTACGGGATGACCTCTACTAGCCAAACGGGGACAAGACGGAGGCTGAACAAGACACCATCCGTCCTTCTTCTAAGCACTGATCCTGGTCAGCATTGCGGGGGACCTGGAGCCTCCCACAGGCAGCATGGGCCAGGGGAACAGGCGGCCCATAGCATTAAAATAATGTTTCATGATAAAGCATTAAAATAACGAGGCATTAAATAACATTTCCGTCGCGTTCGGCCGAGCCAATCACACGTGACCCTGTCGCTTTGGTGGAATCTGCTGATGAGAAGAAGCTGAAGAAGCTGTGCTGCGATTTTTCTGCTGTCAGCAGAAGACATTTGCTTGAGTTTGCGGAGCGGGTGTGTGACAGAGCCACATTTATGTCTGATTTTAATAGACATTGTGAGGATTCATAACCATGATTTTAATTAGTACACATGGATTACTGTTATTTTAGCCTTTTGTTTTTGAGTCAGCGCAACTCAGAAATGTCTGCTGCTCTCATTCTGAGGTTATGGCTGCCTGCCTTCTCTGCGCCTGGGAAAACAATTGGATTGAAAGTTTTAATAGAAATGGACTTTTAGAATATTGTGAAAAGGATAGGAACATTTGCACACGTCGCCAACGTCCCAATTAGTCACACACACAGTGCTTAGCCATGACCAGGGGCATCGTTAGGCCTATTTTAGAGGGGCTTTAGCCCCCCCAAATAAATGCGTATTTATTGGCTTAAGTCATGAATAGTTTGCCATTAGCCCCCCTAGTAAAGACTCCCCCCCCTATCCATTCATCTCTAATTACCCCCCTGGCCATGACTATCATACTGTAATCCCAAACATCCTTCACACCAGCCCACATACAGCATGGAGGTTCACTTTAAAAGTTTAGGCTATACTCACATTTGGCCCAGTTGCCTTGTACCATGCCCAAGCAAGATTGTCCCCCATCTCCCCTCCCCTGCTGGTCTGTGCTCACACTGCATTTAACGTTTCAGGCCCGAGCAGGCTTTCGTCATCAGCATGCGACTTTTGTGTTGAAGAAAACATACATGTAGAAAGAAAGTGCTACTGCGTAGCACAATAGAGTTCATGATTGATGTCCTTATTTTGTGGCTTATTTGGAGTCATTTTGCCTGAGGTGACACACGGCCTATTTATCGATTTTATCGAGTATACAATGCAGTGATTTGTGCTGCGCGTGTAAGAAGGTAGTCCCGTATTTTTCAAAATATCTTGGAGTTTTTGTGTGTTTAATCCAGTTGAGCCTGGATATTCTCATCAGCCTAAATTTCCAGCAAACACTGCACCTCTGCCATAGACCAAAGTGATCCCTTTGTCACAATGTTTGCTAAATGTTTCTCACTACCTGTTATGAACAACCTACCAGATGCATTTCTTCCAGGTCCCATTCATGTATAGTGATTATGTGTACATGTGTGTCAGTCTCATCACTGACGTCATTGGGGTTCGCATTGACGTCTGTGTTCCGTACTCAGGCACGGTAAGTGATCACACTAGACGCTTAACATGCCTGACTCCAACAAACCATACCCAGGTCAACCTCTTCAGGTTCGCCTAGGCACAGTATGGAGCAATTGCACTAATCGAGTGCTTCTAAATCCTGTGCCTGGTACTCCCTCTGCCAGAATGTTTTCATTCCCACCCTACTTCAACCAGGCTTATATGGTCCTTAATAGGCTAATAATGAATGTGGCAGGTTGAAAGCAGCGTGGGTTTTAATGAAAACATTCTGGCAGGGGGAAGGGTGCCAGGAACAGGATTGAGGACTACTGCACTAGTCAAACAAACTGGATTTGGGGGTGTTACGATCTGGCTCAGAATCGTAACAAAAAGAAAAAAAAAATTCCAAGAGCGAACACGGGACCACAGATTACCTAGTAATTAAAGAATTTAATGAAGATAATAAAAATATATATAATACATGGTCGTCAGTAGTCAGCAGTAATTAGTAGTGTACGCAGTGCAGGCAGACAATGTTAGTGTAGTGTAAAATAAATACAGAAAAAGAAAATCAAATACAAACAAAACCCTAACAAAAACAAAACAAATAGCAACGTGCAACAGGCGCCTGAGCACGAGCAACCCTTTCCCCAAAGCCTGGCCGTTTTAAAAAGAGGAAATCAGCTACAGCTGATTAACGAGCATCAGGTGTAACCGGCTCGCAGGTATAGCAACAGCACTCGGAGTCATCACAATGTGAATTGCCAACACCAAGTGGCGATCAGTCCACAATCCATGCTCAAAGTTGTCATACGCCCCCCTCAAAAGAAAACGGAGAGCCTCATGGGATCGTAGTTTTTGAAGCAAGGTCAATCCGCAACCATCCAGCACATAGATCAAGAACAGGCTCATCCAGTGTGACGTCATGTCCACCTCTCTCCGCAACTCGCCACTTCCCCATCCACCCGGCACCCACAGCAACTAGGAGCAAGTTAAAGATGGAGAAGAAACAGAGGCCAAGGAGAAAGATCAAACACCACCACATCACATAATCATGCACGGGACAGAGCATCAGCCATGACATTATCAGATCCCTTAATATGCCTAATGTCAGTCAATGAGACCCCAGAATTAATATACACTGCAAAATGTTGTAAAGCCCAAATCAAAGCTAAAGCTTCCTTTTCCACAACTGAATAGTGAAGCTGATATGAACAAAATTTCTTAGAAAAGAAACAAATGGGATGAAAAACTCCCTGATCATCAGCTTGAATTAGGACAGCGCCAGCCCCAACGTTACTGGCGTCAACCTTTAACGAAAAAGATTTATCAAACCGCGGTGCAGCCAAAACAGGAGCAGAACAAAGAATGGATTTCACATTTTCAAACGCCCTCTGACAATTTGATGTCCACGCATATTTCTCCCCATCCCTTAAAAGAATGGTCAAAGGGGCCACGACAGTCAAGAAATTTCGGCAGAAACAGCAATAAAAACCCACTAATCACAATAATCGCCACAGATCTTTCTTTGTAGCAGGGGGCGAATACTGCTGAATAGCCACGATTTTCGCATGAATTGGACACACTTCACCATTTCCAACAACTTTACCAAGGTACGTTACCATGGCCCTGGCAAACTCACACTTTGCCAGGTTCACCGTAAGCTGAGCCTCGGACAAGTGATCGAACACTGACTCGAGTCTCTGCAGGTGTGAAACCCAAGTATTACTGAAAAGGACCAAATCATCAAGATATACAGCACACCCATCTAAACCAGAAATTACGCAATTCATAAGCCTCTGAAAACTGGCTGGCGCGTTCCGCAACCCGAAACTCATTACCGTATAAGAGTACAGTCCAAACGGTGTAATAAAAGAAGAGATGTCGCGTGCCCTAGCTGTAAGTAGCACATGCCAATAACCTTTTAAAAGGTCCAATTTCGTTATGAATTTGGCTGATCCAACTTCATCAATACAGTCTTCAATGCAGGGTAATGGAAAACTATCACTTTTAGTGACACTATTAACTTTTCGAAAGTCTGTACAGAAACAAATGGTTTTGTCTGGTTTATCAACAAGAAAGCATGGAGAGGCCCATCCAGAGGAAGACGGTAAAGCGATATTATTTCCAAGCATGTACTGAATCTCAGCTTCCATCAACTTTCGTTTTTCTGGAGACACACAATAAAAGCGTTGTCACCTATATCAATATCGTGCTCCATCCATGTTGTGCGGGATGGATTGTCACCAAACAGAGCAGGATACTTATTAATAAGCTGAATCAGCTCAACCCGCCAGACGGCAGCAAACACGCAAGCAAAGTATCCAGCTGGGACAAACATTCCGACTTTTTCAAATGCCCCCTTAAAATTCCAACACTAGGCGAAACAAGCTCACTCTCGATTTTGTTACATTGGCCAAAATCAAGCACTGGAACAGAAATCAAAACAGGTTTCACGCAAACCGATTCATAATAAGGCTTCATCATATTAACATGAAACAGAGTTGACTTTTTCCTACGCAATGGAGTGGAAATCAAGTAATTTTCATCAGACACTTTTCGAAAAGTGTCTGATGAAAATTGCTTGTTAATTTTAACATAAACTCTTGCTTGTTAACATAAACTAACGGACGAAGCATAAGGACACGATCACCCTCTTCAAATGAAAGCTATTTACAAGGCCTCAATACTTTTTGGAGGTTCAGTTTTATTTCCAACTTCACTCAAGACGGACAAAATCCCACGGACTTTATGGCCAAAAGTCATTTGGGCTAAAGCCCGTACTTTCTTGAACTACCTCGCAAGCCGCAAGCATAAGCCACGGTAGAGCTTCCTCCCAGTCCACATCTAGCTGAACACTATAAGCGCGCAAAAGCGACTTCATAGACTGGTGAAAACACTCCAGAGAGCCTTGAGACTGAGTGTGATACAGTACGCCGTCAATGTCAGATATTCAATGCGCAAGTGTTTCAAAAGTCGTGACGGGGGCAAACGTGCTTGGGCATGGTCGTCTAGTGTGAGTGCGCGCTTATTCTCCAAGGATTCTGCTCATCGCTTAACAGAAGGTGCCCTGGTTGAGTCCATGTACACAAAAGTGTCACAAACTGGAGTTGTGTGACTAATATGTCTGAAAACACCATGAATGACTAATCATCTTTAGGAAGCCTCTGTTTTTGGGTCTATTTTGACAGAAACATGACCAGCTGCATTGGGAGCCAGTTGAGACCTAAAACTCGCTTTTATCTGTATAACGACACGGAGGAACATCTTCAGGATCGGCTCCAGCTGGTTAACATTTCAGTCTGACTGTGTGGACCCACAATGAGCCAATGGCTGTCCTCCTCAACTCCAACATGGTGTGTCAGGTGACTTCAGTTCCAATGTCTACAGGTGCCCTTTATCTTGATGGTGTCTGCTAACACAGCCAAAGAGAAGCATATTTCAAGCAGGCTGGGGATCGCATGCTGACAAATAGACCCAGCAACTCATTCAAAAACCTAAGGGTATGAATATGAAGCAGGTCCCCCCTTAGTCACAATGGCTGTGGCTTAATTAGTCAATTCCTCTTATTAATATAGGTGTTTACATCATTTTGGCCATATAGTAAACTTTATGACACGTCTCATACATGACTCATACATATTCACGATAAGTGTAGTAAAACATATCACCAAAATTCTTTTTTTTTTTTTGTAGTTATTTAATTTTTAAGTTTTATATTTCAGATTTGCTGCACAGGTCCTGTTCGGTGAAAGGGACCTTTTCATATTTTCATCATACAGCTCCATCATGTATCAGCTTAACTGACTCATTATAAACAACGGCCCAGATTTTAAGATAGTGATTTGTTAGGAATGAAGCATGTCTATAAAGGGACCTTCCAGAACCTTCCATCTGTTCAAATATGTGTCAGGCTCAATGCAGGAGACCAAGCGGGCTTGTGTCAGTGAGCATGTCCCAGCAGATGGCAGGCGGAAGTTAAGGAGAGAAGCTGCCACAGAGGGATGGAGTCAAGATGGGAAAAAACACATACTTGTTTTAAAACATCTTTTTCTTCACATTGACATACGGAGTCGGCTATTCTGCTTAATGAAGAAATTAACCTAAATAAAAGCCAAGCAGAAGATAACACCAGAATGCAGCAGATGTTACACACATTCAGCACTGCTCTATCTTTCCCAGGCAGTCCAGTCAAGGCAATGAGCAAAATGTTGAACAAGAAGAACAATATCCATCCATCCATCATCCTTGTTTCATGCTGGAGGAAGCAGAGGGTGAGTATAAGAGAATAAGAACGAGAGAATCACAGAGACACAATGTACACTTTCAAAATGTCCCAGATAAACAGGATTCTGCATTTTCCTCCGAAGTCATGAGCTGGTGCGTATGAACCGTCTGAGATAAAGGTTTCTCAGAAAAGCATAGCGCTATGATTCTCCTACTCTGCCTCAGACCAGTTATTATCCAGAAGGACAGAGACTCTGCAAAGGTGCCTCACCCCGCCTTTGCTGACTCTAAGGGGAAGATCAGACCTCCACGGCCGTGTGGAGCAGAAGAGAGTCTCTGTGGAGCTACTACCCAACACGGCACGTCAACTCACAAATGAGTCTTTCTCTCATGTGAAGTGTAGCAGTGCTTTTATTTCCAAGACAACCAAGTCTGTACAGGCTGAGTAGTATCGTGCAAATATAGAAATGCTCACAGACACAGAATGTAGTGGTGAAGCCCTGCTTTACAAAGCCTGATGGTTTGTTACTGTAATTATTTCCTTTATATTTTCTTTACCATTTGTCAACAATCGACTAGAACCAATGGTGAATAAGTTTGTTCAAAGACATTCCTAGCAGCAGTGGTTTATATTTCAGATCAAGTTCCTCCATCAATAAGGGTTCTTCTGGAAACAGCGAGATTGCGGCATGTGCTGCCCGTCTTTCCGCTGCTGCTTCCCTTCCTCACGCACCGCCGCTGTATATGAAAATATCTGTTTTTATCAGCTCCAATCTGAAAGGCATGGTCGTCTCATTTTTTTCACTGTCTCAGCTATTTCTGGGGCACAGGACACGGAACCCTAGGATTTTTAATGAGCCCCAGACTCGCCGGGAAGCACAGAGTTCCAGAACACTCTGGGAAGGTGGCGGAAAGAAGGATATCAAAATAGAAGTCCTCTTAAATAACATTGTGATGTAGCGGCAGCCCCCTGTCAGAGGGGCGGGACCACAGCCAGTTTGCCACTCCACATGTTCCCTTGACAACATGGCCGGGAGCAGGACGCCCCCCAAGGACACCTCTGGCTTTCTTAGAAGAACGTGTGACAGCCATCTTGAATGGAATACAGAGATACGTCCATCACTGAGTTCAATGCCATGTTATTGCACACTGATGCTACAGGGGGCAGTAAAGTATGGTTCAGGCTGTTAATTGATGGCATGGCTTCAGTTCACACAACTCAAATTCAGCTGCATTTTACTGCTATGGTTCCTAGTGCAAGGTGCCACCACTATTACTGATATGTGCTGAAGTTATTAGTGTTTGTTCAGGGCTACCACAGTGGGCATTCAGATGAGCACATTCTGGCTACCAGTCCACTTCCTGTTTCTTGTTTTTGTAGGCCTGAATTTTTCCATTTTTATAAGGTCAGTCACAGAAATTAGCTTTCTAAAGAGAAACCCAGCTAACTCAGTGACTAAAATCATTCCAGCGTCTTACAGAAAGATTTGAAAGTGTTTATTTTGTAAGGAATACATGTTAAAATGTGTGTTGACACGGGTTACAGTATGAGTAAACTGTAATTCTTCTTTGATTGGTTGTAATTTGTGTGTCAGTAGTTTATGCAATCCTCCTGAAGAGTAGGTGGGGAAAATGTCAAAATGAGAGCGTAATCAGGCTGCTTAAAAACACGGATGTGTTTCACAATTTTCTGCTTGGGTAATTTTACAAAAAATGAAATCAAGAGTTTTACGTAAGAAAAAAAGAGACGGATGTCTTGACAGCCTAGCAAACCTACACATGTGGAGCTGAGAGGAGGTTTGCAGAAGGATTCACCAAGCAGAGTAACCTGGGAACTTTCTGACGAGCTTGTGCAAACCCACACAAATTGTTCATACAAATAAAACTGAGCTGGACAATAGAGACTTGTGTGTAGGACGTGAGGGACGGAGATTTTACGCTTGTTAACAGCTGGACTATTACTGCAATGACAGGACCAGCTTTGACTCACAGACTTGACTCAGATCCATCTTCAGCCAGGACACTATACACCTACTTCATTCTCATCTCCATTCATTTCTATGGGAAAAACCTTAATCCCAACAATGACAACCTTATGCCATAAGATTTCTTGTCTGAGCATGAGAGTCTGAAAGCATGAATGTCACAACAGATGAGTTGGCAACCCTGGGATTTTTACCATCCTTCGTACTTCTGTTCTCAGCATTGGAACTGGTCTTTGGTAATGGAAGATAACGTAAAAGAGGTATGCAAGAACACAAGTACGGTGAAATACACATACTGAGAGACACTCACTGACCTAAAAGCTAGGGTTGCCAACCATCCCGAATTGTCTGGGACATCCGGAAATATGGGTGATTTTGATTTGTCCCTTCAGGGGCAGCTCCAGTCCCGTATTCCAATCACAGCCTCCTCGGCCAATAATAGACTACTGTAAGCGTGGCAAAACTCATGCAAATGTTGCTATGAGACACGGTTGTTGGTGTGCGTGTGTGCACTGGCCACTAGTGGTGAGCAGTGACAAAATTATACACTGTGAAATGTGTAGATTTATAGTATGAAGCCTTGCGATTTCCATTATTGTTGGTCAGCCGCTCTGCACGCGCACCTGCAAGAAAGTGTCCCTCATTTGGGGTTGAGAAAGTTGGGAACCCTACTAAAAGCTGACTTTCTCAGGACAGGAAGCAACAAGAAGCTCTGCAGGTGTCAGATGGAATCGCAGACACACGTCTAGTAAGCTACAGATGCCTTATGAACAGGAGGGGCCAGGATGCCTATGAAGCAAAGTGACAAGTCCTGCTTTTGAGTGACCTTCATGTAAGCCTCGCCCATGCTGGAAAACCTGGAATCGGCTGGCAACCAGCCTGCTGTGGATCGTTTTCACTGAAGGATTGAGTGACTTTTTACCACAAACATTCATGTCGATAAAAAGTCAATAATAACACTGACTGTTCGCCCTGAATCATACCAGGTGCCCTCTTTTTTTTAATGATCAGCTTTGTGCTGCTTGTCTCCCTATAAACTGAGGAAAATCACACAGCGTTGTTTTTGTGCTCGTCCCCATAACTACAACCTGACCGTGACCGCAGTGGGGACAACAGTACAGTACAACACACACAGCATCAGGTACGATATTTATTTCCATTGAGTCCAGGTGCTGTGTGAGTGTGTGTGTGTGTGTATGTGTGTTTCCTCCCTAATGATGCTGACTAGCGAGTAATCAGTCATAACTTCTGCTGCCTTTTAGCTGTTGCTTAATTGCCCATTTTCAAAACCTTAATTACAGTTATCCATCTAGCAGGAAGGGTCTCGGAGTGAAAAGGTCTACCATGCATCGGGGGAGACTGTACATTGGTTAATTGATAAATGTGGTATTTGCGGTGAGGGGAAAATGAAGTGCCTTTGGGGGGTGGGGGGCTCAGCAACCCACTCTGGGGGGTGTGGGACAGGAGGCTGAGGCACTGGAACGAGATGGAGTGGGGGAGGGGCAGTGTCCCCAACAGGTAGCGTAGCGGCACTGCAGGACACACGCGGCTAAATAAAGACTGTAAGCTTACGTTCCAGTAGCATCCTGACCCAGGTACTGCACTTGCATCATCACAGGGGAAAAACAATGGCTGTAAAATTGCAGGTTGTCAGCTAAGCAGTAGTTTGATCACCCTCAAGGAGAGACTGCACCCTCCTCATTTGCTCCATGTTGCCCCCTGCTGGCATGTTTGTGTGTGTGTCTGGAACAGGAGCGAGGTTTAAGAGACTGGTACAAATGCCGTATGGCATAAGTGTGGTGTCTCAGAAAAAGAAAAACAAACAATGCAGGTCTGCCAGTCACATTTGTTTGTAACAGCTGAAAAACATCTCCTAACTTTTCTTAGTGTTAGAGTTTAACAATGAAATTGTTCATTGATGTAACACTTGGTATTTACTTGTTAAGGCACAAATAAATTATGTAACGATCTGCAAGAAAGACAAAACCAAACATCTGAATCTTGTCTAAAGTTTTTAGCTCGTTGCATTAAAATTTTAACAACTGGTTCTCAGCAAAGAAGTCAAACAGTCAAGACAGATTAAGAGTGTCCCCAGTTCATGGTCTTTAGAACAACTCCAGAAAGCACACAGAAAGACATATCTGAAGTCCACAAATCCACACCAAGACAGAAGAGAGACCAAGGGTCAGAGATGCTGCACGCCGCCATGGGGAATGCCAGTGTGTTTATGCTAATTAGGATCCCCAGTGCCTTATGAAACCTGCGGGATTCTCATTGCTATCGCACATGTTATTTATGGAACACATCTATTCATATCCAACACAGACAAACTTTGGTCTGTGAATTACAGGAATTATATAGCAGGATGAAAATATTTCAGCTCAAAATAGCAGATTTGCTTAACAAAATAAAGGTGTCAGACCCCTGAGGGTTCTTCAGGTACAGCCATAAATTTTTTTAAAAAGCATTATTATGTTAACTGTAAGGTAGAAAAGCATGTAATTAAATATGGAGCAGACATTTAGTTGTCCTAATTGCTAATTAGCTGGAATAGGAGGTTAGAGATAGTGTAGACATTATAGTGGAGGTTTTCCTGCTGGTTCACAATGTGCTCCGGTGGCAGGCTTGTGGGCTGCAGCCCTGATTTTGCTTGTCGAACCTCTGACGTCCATAATGTGACCATGCTCTGGTTGATCAGACAGGAGGCAGGGCTGCCTCTGACCACCTGAAAGGGACAGCAGTGCAGCCATTTCTGCGTCGATGTGGCCAGCGGCTTAGCGATCAGCACAAACTGTATCTACACAGACATGCAGCAACAGAGATTAGGCCACAATGCTCTTCCAGGTAAATGAAAAATGCAGTCTCCCCCTCCCCCTTTAAGGTGAAACTTTCCTCTTTAAGGAATCTGTGCTATGAAGCAGCTGTACCATTTCTGATAAAAAGGGGTGAATGGCTGCATGCTCTTTACCCATCGTTCCTTGGGCCCGGCGGGAGCTCCTCGCACATAAAGCCGTCAGCCCACGCCCCCCACCCGCTCAGCCTGACTGTGAGGGAACAGGCACCCTGTAAACTACTACAGATTTAAAGAGGGAGACCAAGGGCACACGGGGGGCTAAGGCTCGTTATGGATGAGGTAGTGCTCCATCGTTTGCACTGCTTTCCTATTTCACTCTGTTCCTACAAGCCAGCTGGAGTATTATCCTGAATATTACTAAGATTATAACCCAGAGTATTGTTCAGAGTATCTTGAGCTTTGTAAATATGGTAGGTCTCTTGCCTGAGTGGGTGTCTAATTTTTTTTAATATATCTCTGATAGCTTACATTCTCCTTATTTCTTCCTGGCTAATAGGTCTTCTTTACTACTTAAATGGCATCATTGTTCATACTTTTTTTTCCTTAACCTCAGGCAAAGTAAGGTACTCAGCAAAAACATGGTAGTTATGGTTTTGGCCTGTGGCTTATCTAGGGGGAGCAGTTAATTTTGGCCCTCTTTTCTGTGCCAAGCACGCTGGTTTGAAGTCAGACATTATTATTTCTTAAGTACATTGGGTGCCTTTTTAGTAACACTCATGAATAAATATCAGTTGAAATCGGGAGGCTTTTAACTGACATATTCAATATAAACACACTCCCGGAAATGGAGGGCCGCTGATTTCATGTAATGAAGTGGTGTGTTGGGGGGGGGGGGGGTGCATCTCTCATTTGTGTCAAACTGGGAGGATATGACATAACCGCCGCTTTGCTAGAAGGCCTAGAATCAGGAGTGTGAAATGAGCCCCGTGCCGCTAGGACGGAACAAACAAATTAAGCAGGCAATGGCAACAGTGATGCCGAGTCACGGCAGGCCTCGCGAACCTTGAATCCCGCTGCCACACGTGTGTGGACGCCCCTGCCACGTGGACTCCGGCAGCAGCTGAGCGCCAGTTCTTACTGTTTACAGGGTAAATCGTGTGCCGCTCCTGCCCAGATCACTGCAACACTACTGAGGCACAATCCGTTTTTCTTCTCTCCCAATCCACACCTCCCCGCCGGAGCCAAAAAAGCTTACTGCCAAGATCAAGTTACCATGGCGATAGTCCACGGGCATCACCTGTCACTCTCATCATCATACGCCCATGTGTCCCCTTTCTCTCGCTCTCTCTGCGGCGCCCTCGCTCCATGCATGTCGTGATGGGCTGACAGAGCTTCACATCTACGAGGAAGCTGTGGGGGAGAGGAGGCATCCGGAAGCCAATGAGCAGAAAGCAGTTACCAGCTGCCAGGGATGCCCCTCCTGCAGGAGGTAGAAACTCAGAGGAGGTGCTTTGGTGAGCCGGAGACCCGGCCTCGCACCAGTGAGCACACCATTCAGTTAATAAGCAACCTGTGGGGTATGATTAGCATGCCCTTGGTGGGAGGGATGCAGAAACCTCACAGCTGTTAACATGATCGACATACCAATGCTTTAAGGCGCACGGAGGAGAGCAACGTCCTTGAGGAGTAGGGAGGAGAAACCTAACAGCTGTTAACATAATGGAGGTCCCTGTGTATTAAAGAGCAGGGAGGAGAAACCTCACCGCTGTTAAAGTGATGGACATCCCCATGCTTTAAGGAGCAGGGAGGAGAAACCTCAGAGCTGTTAACATGATGGACATCTCCATGCTTTAAGGAGAAGGAGGAGAAACCTCAGAGCAGTTAACATGATGGACATCCCCATGCTTTAAGGAGCAGAAAGGAGAAACGTCACAAATGTTAAAGTGATGGTCTTTCTCATGTTTTAAAGAGCAGGGAGGAAAAACCTCACAGCTCTTAACATGATGGACATCCCTGTGCTTTAAGGAGCAGAAAGGAGAAACTTCACAGGTGTTAACGTGATGGTCTTTCTCATGTTTTAATGAGCAGGGAGGAGAAACCTCACAGCTCTTAACATGATGGACATCCCTGTGCTTTAAGGAGCAGGGAGGAGAGACCTCATAGCTCTTAACATGATGGACATCCCTATGCTTTGAAGAGCAGGGGGGAGAAACCTCACAGTTGTTAATGTTAAGGACATCCCTGTGCTTTAAGGAAGAGGGAAGAAACACCTAACCACTGTTAACATGATGGACATCAGTGTGTATTAAAGAGGAGAGAGGAGAAACCTCACAGCTACTAACTATCACCCATGTTTTAAGGACCAGGGAGGAGCAACCTCACAGCTGTTAATGTGATGGACTTTCCTTTGTTTTAAAGAGCATGGAGGAGAAACCTCACAGCCGTTAATGTGATGGACATCCTCGTGCTTGAAGGAGCAGGAAGGAGAAACCTCCAAGCTGTTAACATGATGAACATCCCCATGCTTTAAGGAGCAGTGAGGAGAAACCTCATATTTGTTATATATGGTCAACATCCCTGTGCTTTAACATGCAAGGATGAGAAACCTCACAGCTGTTAACTTGATGGACATGCCTGTGCTTTAAGGAGTAGGGAGGAGAGACCTCATTGCTGTTAATGAAATAGATGTCCCTGTGCCTGAGGTCTGCTGAAATCCCTTTGGCATGCATTTGTGTGAACATTTGCATTTTATCTTGAGACAGTGAGATCCAGGAGGGCCAGCACCTTGATTCATCACTGTTGATACTAACCCTTAACATGACTGTCTTAGGGCATAGCTTCCAGGGGAGTTATGACCAAACAAGAACAGGGGCAGAAAACACGCTGTAAGACGATGAGAGCGGCATGATGGCTATGGCCCCCACACCAATAAACCAATAGAGAGATGGGAGCCAGACGGCTGTTACAAGTCAACCACTGTTGAAGATGCTTTGGCACTGAAGCACTCTAGCTGCAGATGTCTATATCCCTGTACCGACTTAGCAATGTGTCAAGTGAAATAATTCCTTTTAGAAACATTAGTAGTTTGATAGGCGAGCAGTAAGGAACATGATGTACTCAGTAATTCTAGATGTGCGGGTGTACTGGCCAAATGGCAGCCCTAATTGTATTTACATAGCAGTCAGAAAAAGCTCTACTGGCCTTCAGCAACTGCGGTGCTTCTAGGGCATTCCACAAATAAGTAGCTTTGTTATAGACAAATATGACACCAGGTTCACCTCTTGCAATCAGAGCAACCACAGAAAAACCCTCTGACCCCTGTGAGGGAATCAGTTTGTGAGTTTGGCTCAAGAGGAACTAAGAAGCTTGTTCCAGATAGACTGTTGTTGTATAATAAAGGGTGTGCAGATGCCTAACGAAGCTCCATCACAAAGCTTGAGTGCGTTAAGTTCCCAGAGAGCTGACATTTCGCGGCTAAAAAGAAGCCCGGCCACCTGTGTGCAGAGTTTTTTTCTGAGAAAAATGATGTTTACCCAAGGATCGGGAAACCCAGATGGGCCTGAATTAGTCAGTGTTATATTATGGGCTGGCCTGGGCCAGGTCTCACTTGAGTTATAAATAACAGGGATATGATCAGTGATTCACGGGGCCTTTTATGAACTTGACTGATGAAGTTTTGCGAAACTTACTGGTAAACTTTTTATCAAGAGTAATGTCTAGGATGTTCTGTTTGGAGACACCCAAACCAGAAAAAATGCGCTGATATAACATTTAATGGCCTGTTAAGGTATAGACATATGGCTGTTTTCCTCTCCTTTTTTAAATTATGATGTGTCCCTGCATTAAGATTATGTTAAAGTGGTGGATGCCATCAGATGTCGCTGGAGGCTGGAGGGGCTTCGCACTGTGTAAACTATCTCTATGCAGTCTACGCTATCGACACTATCTATGCTGTTCATTCTGTCCACACTGTCTGCACTATCTACGCTGTCTATGTTGTCCATGCTGTCTGTACTATCCACACTATCTATGCTGCTCATTCTGTCCACACTGTCTGCACTATCTACGCTGTCTATGTTGTCCATGCTGTCTGTACTATCCACACTATCTATGCTGTTCATTCTGTCCACACTGTCTGCACTGTCTGCACTGTCTACGCTGTCTATGTTGTCCATGCTGTCTGTACTGTCCACACTATCTATGCTGTCTATGCTGTCAGCTGCAGCCCTAATTTTAGACAGATGGTGTTCCCCAGCGCAGGTGCAGCTTGTACCCTCTCAGCAGAACCAATCCCTCACAAGGTGTTTCCAGTAACTGTGGAGGCCACTGTTTTCGAGGCATAGCAGTCTTTCAGTTAGCCATTTGGTGACAAGACTCGCTTCACAGCATCGGAAATCACAGGCTGAGTCACTCACTTCATCTCGGGAGCTGTGGCAGAATTCCTGACATCCTTTCTGCCAAAGCGCATTAACGGTGCCTCACAGACGATAGCAGAATGCTGTCCATTGTGTGCACGGATACCGATGTAGTGTCCTTCGTCACAGCGGGAGTCCTTTATGATCAAAGCTTTGTCGCCCTTTCTCGCCTCTGCCGCCGGCCAAGCTGCCAAGGCGACTGCCACACACAGCTGTGGTTTTTGGGCATGAGTTGTCACACTATTTACATGAACAAACAGCTCCAGTGACTTCTCCCATGGCCACCAGTGAAAATACACGCTAGTCTGGTAACTAGTATGATGCTTGGTTGAGGTTTCAGGGAGGAGATAGAGTTGATCTGTAGATGAAATGTTACTGGCTCGGGCATTCCAACTGCTCTCCCCTAAAGCTTAATGGATGAAGTGAAACATGGAATATCATAGAAATTATAAAGCCATTCTGTAGAGGCAGAAACAGCCAAATGTATTGCTGATTTGGGGATGCTGATTCCCGTGTGCGTCATCATCCATCAGAACGTGCTTCCGGACGGGTCTTTCCAAGCCATTAAACTGAGTATCAAAGTTCCCCTCCCCTTTCCAGTCCAAACCTTGTCAGAAAGACAGATGATCAGTTACCGATGCCGACGACCAATGGCAAACATGTAAATCTCTTTAGGTTCCGATGGCCGAGGGAGGAGCCTGGGGAGGAGCACAGGTTATTTCTCACTCTGTCACCATCATGGTCTGTCCTCGGCGTGACACGCACAAACAGAATGTTCTAGACCTAGGGTGGCAGGGGGATCCCCATTCCATCGCTCTTCAAACCACTATTGTCCTCACTCCTCGAGGAGAAGGATCAAATGACTGAATGAGCATAATAATCCGTCCAGTCAAGTACAGAAGTGTTTAACTAGACTAATAACCTACCAGAACAAACACAGAACCACTGGCCGAGACATTTTTATGTGTCTATTTAGTTTAAATTGGCTTATTTTGCTTTTGATGGGTTCCAGGGCATTTCAACAACATCTTCCCAGCTTCAGTGCCTGGTCGTACGTAAACATAGATCTCTGCCTGTTATCTCATCCACGCACAGGCACAGAGAATGAAATCAAGTAGGGGAAATTTGTTCAGGAGGACAGGAGGTGGGGAATGCACAGGAACGAAAGGATCCATCACAATCTGTCATTGAGTGAGAGGAATGGCACATGTCAGGGCCCCCATGAATGCGTCAGGGCCCCCCCGGAACACATCAGGGCCCCCGGATTGTGGGTGATCATGATCTGCAGCCCAGTGTGGAGCGTGATGTTTTCAGAGGGAGCTGTGACATTACGGGGAGCTTTAATACCAAGATGGACAAAATGAGGCTTCCCATGTCAGGGCAGTAACCACTAGGGGACATAGATGTGCACATATACCCCAATGTCAGGACCGTAACCATTAGGGGGCATACGTGTGTACACGCACCCGTGTCATGGCAGTAACCACTAGGGGGTGTACATATGCACACATTCATATGCTCTAATGGGCTTGACATACCTTGATGAAAAGCTCCCTTGCAGGGTCCAGCTTGGCTTTGGACTTCGGGTCACTGTGGATGTGACATTATCAGCAGTTTCTGTATGCTTCTTCACGTCTTTCGAATGCATTTAAAGCTGTTTCACACAGCTGAGCTACTTTGGGTCCGTCTGTGCGCTGCCTGTCTGCCGCTGACATTCAGCCTCCCATCTATGATGCCTGAAAGAAAAGCCACCTGCCAGATGTCACCACGCGTTTGAAGGGGATTCAACTGAGTCTCCATAAATCCTTCCAGGAGCCCGTCAGACATGTGGGGTGGGGGGCAGCCAGTGCACTCAGACAGAGTCCCAGCTGTCCGGGGGGGCCAAGAGCTCTGAGAAGCATAAATTGATTGCGCCTCTTTCAGCATGCCCTGTGATTGGGGCAGGCAGGTAACAGTCTGTGGAATCACTAGGCCTAAGTAGGCGCTGGCAGAGTATGGCCGCTGTGCACTACCTCAGGGCGACCACCATTCATCTGGCACATCCCCCCGTCCCACTCGAGGCATGGGATGAACTTCACTGTTTAGGGTATAGCTCTGCGCAAATGGGGTTCCTGGCCAGACACTGCATGTGTTGATTCCCCACAATGTGATTAGAACCTGTTTTTTCCCAGTCCCCACAAGGATTACCTCAGTTTCATAAAAATCTGTGAATGCAATCAAAAAATTAAAATGTGCAGAAGTCTTGTATTTTGTTTGGTTACTTATGGTTAACATTAGGTCTGGATAGTGGTTAAGGTTGTCATGTTGGGATTAGAGTTTTCCCCATGGAAATGAATGGATGTCAGGAACACGCTCGGACCCACAGAGGGAGTGCTGGCAAGGTCTTTATTCCACACAATAGAATAAACAAAACTGGGGAGCGGGCAGAGACGTGGTCGAGCAGGCAGGGTCAAAAACCAGGAGGCAGGGAATGAGAGGTAGGCCGAGAGGAGGATCCGGATTCGTTGTCGGGGTCGCTGGCAGATGGGTCGATAACCGGGAGGGCAGCCTGAGGACGGACACAGGGCACACGGGGGACTCACGAGGAGGACGAGCGGGGGGAGGAAGGGCAGGAGGGAGGCTGAGAGGGGTTGCAGGGAGAATCGGGCAGGGCAAGCAGGGTGGAACGGAGCTACACGGGAGACAAGGAAATAAACGCTCAGTATGTTGCTTTGCATTAACAATACCTCGCACCGGGCTGCGGCGCTGTCGGGCTTTTATTCAACGTGGCGTGCGGATATTGGTCGGGACCGGCTGCCTTCCATTGCCGGTTCTCTGGCGGGGCGTGACAATGGAGAGTTCCCACAAAGCTATAATTTATTAACCTGTGTGTGTGTGTGTGTGTGTGTGTTTTAGCATGAGAGGGGGATATAGGGCTTTCAAAGGAACAAACAGGCAAGCTTAGGTTCGCTCAGAAATATTTTATTAAAAGTGATACAAAATTATGAAATATAAAGTGAGACAAAATCATGGAATATGGCAAACTTATGAAGAGTCATAAGCATTGATAAGTAGTCCAAAGTGATACAAAATCATGAAATGTCATAAGCAGAGGTAAATAGTCCCTTTAATGATTAAAATGCATCAGCAGCTGCAAAGCTATTCACACTCGGACGTTCCATCATCACCCACCTTCACACACGGACCGGGGAGCCCCTTTCAGTCCTGGCAGGAGACCAACGCCTGAGTCCTGAGAAAATGCCAGGCGATGCACGCTCTATCCCACGGCTGAGCTCCCGTCAGTGCTGAGTTCTCCCCCTTCTTTTATACTAAATTGGGATCGTGACTGTGCGCTTGTGGGCCGGGAATGGGCTGGTCAAGCTCACCCCTCCCCTCAGGCAATGCGCTCTCATTCTCCAATTCTCACCGAAGTGGAGTGAAACGGCCTGCAGCTGCAGAGCATACCTAAGCAACACTTCCCCTTCTTAACAAGGCAGGCGCCCTTGGGCGACGCTCTTTCTTCTTCCCCAAAACCAAGATAAGTGTCGCAGGATGAGATAAGCATTCCGCAAAACCAATTATTGGTAAAAAAAAAACAAGTTATATAAGTGATCAGTGAAAAACATGTGTGTGCAGTTTCGCCTTGGTACAATAATATTATGGGTGAGTCATGGACGACGTATTTGAATCTCAGGATGATTAGTCCATACTGTACATGATCAGAATCAATCAATACCTCAATCACCTCATGCAGTATGTATGTCTGATAGGTGGAGCTGAACAATCACAACTTCCCAGAAAATGACAGTAACAGGAGGACAGTGAACAACTCTTATTAATTCTATGCATTGTCCGCAAGTTCATTCTAATACAGTCTGTGTGTGCACGCTTGGGTCTGCCCAGGTGAAGATGCTTATCTCGAGGGGGTGAGTTCCAGTGGAGATTGCAGTGCATGGACAATCAACTGCTCCATCCCTGTGAAGCACTGTAAAATAGCCAAGTGACCTTTATTACATGCCGCAGTCCTGGGGACAGGACACAGGCTCTGTAGATCTGTAGATCACCTCTGTCCTTTATGACCACTCCAAGCTGTCATTTGTGCTCACAGAATTTCCCTACAAACATCTGCTGTGGCAGTACCCAGCTTCAGCTGGCCCGGGTCTCTCAGGACCCCTGCTCTCCCCAGAGCTTTATTTCAGGAGTATTACAGCATGTGCTGGACTCATACATAGACACAGGCATTGCGCTGCCTGACCACTAACATCTCTGATGAAATGGTGGCAAGTCAGCGGATAGGAATGTTATAATCTCCACACTCCACTCCAAAGGGCTGAACTTTTCCCTCAGCAGCTCAGCCTGCAACCTCGGTGTCATCTTAGATACAAACCTCTCATTCAAATCGATATTGTCGATGCAGTATCGAAGGTATGCTTCCTACAGCTACGCAACATCGCCAAACTGTGACAATTTCTTCAATTACACTGAGAAATTGCTATATGCCTTTGTACACAGTAGGTTAGACTACTGCAATGTTCTGTTATCTAGAAGCACACACTGCACATTACACACCTTGCAGCCTATTCAAAATGCAGCAGCTCGTATTGTCACCAGGAGCAGCAAATATGAACACATAACCCCTGTCCTTAGTTCCCTGCATTGGCTTCCTGTTAGGTTGAGTTCACTTCACAAAGTTCTCCTACTTACATATAAGGCACTTAAAGGTGTAGCACCTGCCTACCTGACAGAATTACTTCTAGGTTACAAGTCACATCGCCTACTTAGATCACAAAATGCATGTTTCCTTCTCGCTCCACGTGTAAATAAAGTGACAGTGGGCAGTGTAGCATCCTGCTATAGGGCCCCTATATTGTGGAATGGTTTACCAGCCTATGTTCCGGATGCCAAATTGGTCTTTAAATCTTGACTGAAGACCCATTACTTCAGTTTATCTTACCCACAACCTAACACACTGTAACTATGGCTGCTGGTGCTGCTGTACATTTTTTATCCACTATGCTTGTCCATTTATGTGTCTGACCATCCATGCTCTCAGCCTTCCGACATGTCTGGATGGTGCCCAGGGTGGAGTCTGGTTCAGTCCCATGGAGGGGTGACATCATGGACGTGACTTATGAACTGTAACATCTTGGGTGCAGCCCTCACTCTGCCATCCTACACAGGCCAGCGTAGAGAACAGACTCATTGATGGACTTTGGCTTGACCTTAATCACAACTTCCACCTTGCTTTTAGCAAGCGAGTCCACTCTTTCTTTTCCATAATCTTAGCTTGCCCAGGGGGCTTGGGCTGCCAGTTGAACTTGGACCCCCAGGTTTTTCTTCTCCTAACTTGGGAGTTTTTGGTTTCTCTCCTGCTTTCTTTATTTCATTTATTTGTCTTTCCTTTTCCCTGTTTTGTATCACTCTATCTTCATGATGTTGTAATGTACCACAACACACCCATGTAAAGCGCCTTGGGGTGACTCTGTTGTGAAAGGCGCTATATAAAAATAAATTGAATTGAATTGATGCAGAAGTGACAACCCTCTTGAGCAGATTGGCCTGCCCCCTTCGCTGTCACCTCGGCCTGGACACCAGTGGTGGAGGAACTCCCAGAGAACATTTGTGTTGTCATGAGCATGCTGCTCTGGCCAGGATTGTCACTTGGCTGGTTAAGCAGTATGATGTACAGGTGTGCATGTGAGTGCTTTCCCTATGCAGATGACCCTAAGCCAGCATCATTCCTCTCCTCTATCTCACGGTTCTGTTGGTCTCTCTGTCCTCTGGGCTCTTCTGTCCTACCTTATCTCTTGCTCAGTACTATGGCTTAAAGGCAAGCAAAGGTGCATCGAGAGTGCAGCCGGAGAAGTCCTGCACCTATTAAATGATCATTGCTTCGATGAGGCTACAGGGGGTGCTATTGTCTCAGCTTAAATAATCGCCGAAGGCAGGAGACCAGCAAAAATTGGGGTATTTTCCTCTGTCTGTTGATTAGCCCATTGCCGGTGTAAACCCATTACCTTAAGGGAGATTACAAAATCCTAGACTGCGTGTGTAAATCACATATACGTGCAAATGGGACCAGCTGGAACATTGTGCGACAGGGTGAGCCGTCGTGACTGCTGCTGGAATAGATGATGAAGATGATGAAGATGCTTATTACTTTCTGCCTCCTGTGCTTGAGTAGAGCAAAGTTGTCTGGCATCTCCATGGAAACAGAGTGGCAGGCGGCAGGAAGCACTCTTCCAAGTAAATTAAGTAAAAAAAAAAAGTAAGAAATTCTTCTACAAAGGCATTATTTAGGGTACTAATGCTGAGCAGGGGGACGGCTGACCTTCTAAGCGTCCTGTTTAACAGGCGCTGGCGGAGGGCCCCTCGTCCACACGTGCTCGCTGCTCTGCGGGCAGCTCTGCGGCTGGAGCACAAGCCCAATTTCTGTGGCATGGGGCACGGTGTGAGCCGCCATGGCTTTCCAGCTTCTCATGATTCTCTGGCATTTCGCAGCTTGACACTTTGTCATTTGCTGGGTCTTCTTTATAACAAAGCCATTAAGGTGAATTGCATTTGTGAGTGGTACAGATTGGCACTTTTGCATCTCCCCTAGATTTTCTTAAACACTGCATGGCCTCTTCCACAGGAATAATTGAGACTGAATTACAAAACACATCTGAGGGTCCTCACTACATGCTGCTAAATGGCTCATTTTAGTGCTGTTTTATGGCTTAATAAAAGGACTCATCCAATCATATTGTTAGGATCAGTCCCTGCCGTGTCCCGTTCTGCCCATTGTTTCTCAGTTTGGCCAGTAGGTGCTGCTGGTCATCTCGTTCTTTCTTCTGTGTTCCTTTAGGTTTTGCACAGTCCCTAGTGTGTTCCCTTGCTTCCTGGGCCACTGCATGGCTCAATGGACTGAGCATGTGGCTGAGATCTGTGCATCCCTGACATTTGGCTTTGGTCACCTCATGTTAACTCCTGTTATCTTCTCAAGTTCATGTATTTCACTATTGATCTTTGCTTTGATATTCCTGTTCTTTGTTAGTCCTGCCTGTGTCTAGTTGTATAGTTATGTCCTGTTGTGTCCTATTAGTGCGTGTTTATGACCCTCACCTGTTCTGTGTGGCTCCTAATCCGTAATGTTTGATTTAAGTGTTAATGAGCCACACCTGTCCCTTGTTGATGACCTTGCCCTTGTTTATATATGGGCATGCCCTTGTTTTGTTCCTCTGTCGGTTATTGTTGCAGGTGTTGCTCAAATGTGAAAGTGTCTCTTGCTTGTGTTTCTTGTATGTTTTCCCTCTGCCTTGTTTGTGTTTAGTTCAAGCCTGTTACTTTTCAGTTTGCCTACCTGCCTTGGTTTGGACCTCTCACAGTCCTTTTGCTTAGTGTTTTCTGAGTTTAGCTCCCTGTGTGACGTGGATTGTCATCCACCATGCCCAGTCGTGACACATATGTGTGAACAGTCTGAATACTTGACTGATGATAGCTCATATGTGCAGACTGTGACCAATCTGGCCATTCCTGTCCATGTCACAGGATGGTGTCAGGATGGAACAGCTACAGAGTATCTATGAAATATGATGTAAAAACCGTTCAGATAAAAGGAGAATAAGGGTCCCCTTAAAAATGTGCTGTGGTATTTAACATACATGTCCTGTAGTAGAATATCAGACACGTACCAAGTATGTGTTGTGGTATTTTTTCCTGGGGTACTACAGGTATTTCTGTAGCATTTTCCTGTGGTACTACAGGTATTTCGGTAGCATTTTCCTGTGGTACTACAGGTATTTCGGTAGCATTTTCCTGTGGTACTACAGGTATTTCTGTAGCATTTTCCTGGGGTACGACAGGTATTTCGGTAGCATTTTCCTGTGGTACTACAGGTATTTCAGTAGCATTTTCCTGTGGTACTACAGGTATTTCTGTAGCATTTTCCTGTGGTACTATAGGATTTGCGTGCTATGTTGGGATATTTGTGGGTGGAATGGTGGCTCTGAGGTTGGTTTGAATCCCATGAATGCCTGGAGTGGTCCTGTTTCATTGGGCCCTTGAGCAAGACCCTTAACCTGTAATTGCTTCATTCTGGGTATGACATTAATCTACATCCTGTCCTACAAGCAGGTGCTCCGACTTACACGGAAAATTTGGGGGTTGGTGGCAGGACTGGCACTGCAGCCACTGGAAAAAACTCACACTGGTCCATTCAGACTAGTGTTGGTCCTGAGGTATCACCTGCCGAATGGCTGCATGCAGGTTCTCATCCCTGAGGTAGTTTGTCATGCGGTGGATGGGGCAACGCACTGTATCAGCATGTACTCCTTACCTCTCCTCTTCCACAACATTTTTTGTGGTATTCATGTGATAACCTTGTGGTATTTCTCTTGGATTACTTGCTTTTACTGTTGTAGATAACATGGAAATGCTGCAGTATTCATGTGGTAGATTAGATTCCTGTGATAATCCTGTGGTTTTATGTGCTTTTTCTGTAATAGTTCTGTGGTAATGCTGTGTTCTTTTTTTAATTTCTGTGTGGTATCTTAACACAAAGCAAAATAACCAATAATGTAAATGGGAAACAGTTATCATAAACAAAGATCACAATTGTTATATATAATTCAGCATTTAATCGAATGTATTGCATCCCTTCCCAGCAACTTGTGCTCATTTAAGAACTTAATCCATGCAGATTATTCCTCCACACTGGGAAATGGCTGCCTAACTGTTTCTGCAAAGATACAAAGAAAATGAAAATTGTTCATTAGACTTTATGACAGCCTTTGTCAAAGAGACTATTAAAAGGACACTACTAATAAATTACTACCATAAACTTATTAAAGAGCTCCCTCATCCTCAGTGGGTCCAGGTGAGGTCGTTGGGTGCTTTTCCACCACACCAGGTACTGTAGTTTTGGTACTTCAAGAAAGTACCAAAAGTACGGTACTTGAAGGTGTTGGTTTCCACTGGCGTAAAAACTGGTACCGATGCCAAATGACATCACAAAACAAGGCAGGCTATTTTGTACTGAATTCAAGAAATGGCTGCTGTATATTATATGACTGGATGATGTGTGATATTAAAACTAGCATTGTATGTTATGCACATGCAATTCTTACATCGCTAGTCAGCCGGAAAATAGGCTTTTTCTTACCTACAATTCTGTACTGACATTATAACCCAGGGAATTCAAGTTTTGCTGAAACATTTTTACTCTGTCATAGAAAAAAAGAACTCAGCAAGTTTTGCAATTTTAATGATTATTCCTTTTCAAGACAATCTAGTATGTTTATAAATCAGTTTTAAGTTTACCTGTTTACCTGTCTGAGAGGGAGAGAGAAACAGCACACTCGTGTTTGAGAGGGAGAGAGAAACAGCACACTCCTGATTGAGAGGGAGAGAAACAGCACACTCCTGATTGAGAGGGAGAGAAACAGCACACTCCTGTCTGAGGGAGAAAGAAACATGCTTTTCCATGAGCGCTGCATGTGTTCTGTGAAACAATCATAAATATTTTCATCCTTGCTGTTTACTCCTAGACTGACTTGTGAGAACATTTTTGCTTTATAAATACCCCAGTATATCCATTCATCCATCTGTCTATCTTCTGAAACTGTTTGTCCTATTCAGGTTCGTGGGGAGTCCAGAGCCTCGCCCAGAGGCTACGGGTGCAGGGGAACAACCCATCGCAGGGCAATACGCTGGTATATATTCAAACAAAATTGATTGGGATATTTGAAAAATTTCCAATACCATGCTGTCGGGTTTGTAGTGTATAATACAAAATACTATATTACTTGTCATGTCTGTCTAATCTCATGCCCATACCTACCGATGAGCAATACCAAGGTCAAGTCCTCAGTAGTTTTTTTTGTTTTTGCTCCAATAGCTCCAGTAACCACAGTCCATTACGGGGCACACCCAGGAAGAGCTAAACACTTATGATCACAGTATTTAAAAAATTCTGGCTACCACCCTGGTTGATGCTGTTGTATCTGTTCTTCCTAACAGATCAGAATTAAAGCTTGGATCTCTTCATTTGCACATGCATGCATTAATATTACTTTTATCTTCTTTATTTCGTTTATCGTTTTCTAAGCGGTTGCATTGTTTTTCAGAGGCAGGCTATTTGCATAACCAATCAACAAATAAAGCCTTTCAAGTCCTACGCCATAGAACCAAAGTTCCAAAAAAGTGCCCCAGTTGGTTTGGCACTTCAGGTACTGGAACTTTTGATACAGGTACTGGACCGGAAGGGAAAGTGCTTAAGGTACCAAACCAAACGTTTGGGTGCAGTGGAAAAGCGCCCTTAGTGGGAAACCTCAATTTGCATTACTTTTGCATCCTGTTAAGGAATGGCAGGCCATCTCCACCCTTGTGAAGGTTTCGGTCATCAGGGCAAGAAGGCTTACCACAAGACAGGAGTAGCACACAAGACAAACAACACACTCCTGACTGAGAGGGAGAGAGAGAGAAACAGCACACTCTTGTCTGACAGGGAGAGAGAAACAGCACACACCTGTCTGAGAGGGAGAGACACAGCACACTCCTGACTGAGAGGGAGAGAGAAACAGCACACTCCTGTCTGAGAGGGAGAGAGAGAGAAACAGCACACTCCTGTCTGAGAGGGAGAGACACAGCACACCCCTGACTGAGAGGGAGAGACACAGCACACTCCTGACTGAGAGGGAGAGACACAGCACACTCCTGTCTGAGAGGGAGAGACACAGCACACTCCTGTCTGAATGGGAGAGACACAGCACACTCCTGTCTGAGAGGGAGACACAGCACACTCCTGTCTGAAAGGGAGAGAAACAGCACACTCCTGACTGATAGGGAGAGAAACAGCACACTCCTGTCTGAGAGGGAGAGAAACAGCACACTCCTGTCTGAGGGGGAGAGACACAGCACACCCCTGACTGAGAGGGAGAGACACAGCACACTCCTGTCTGAGAGGGAGAGACACAGCACACTCCTGTCTGAATGGGAGA
>JAODLD010000124.1:31552804-31573895 GCA_026781065.1 Mormyrops boulengeri
ACCAGGTAACCCGCTAAGCAGTAATGAGGTACCTGACAGGCATTCTTCTTTCACCTGACAAGGAACAGACGATTCACGGCCGTGACAGCTCTGTTCAGAAGGCCAGTCTACCAGTGTATGACTATAACATAACATGCTCCAGTGTGTGAGTGTCACCTTAACACCCTCCAGTGCGTCTACCCCCCCACAACACTCTCAGGTCCACACGTGAGCTTGTGTAAGACAAGGCTAAAGCCATAACTCTCACCCTGGGCAATTTAAAAACAAAACACATGTAAATGTATAGAACTTCAAAACAGCATATTTGACAGGCCTAAATTTAATCCGTTATACATATAAGCTAAGAGATAAAATCAATTTTGTTGACCCCAGGGGGAAATTCGTTTGCGTAGAGCAGCAAAAAGATGCACACACATATTGTATATACAGATTGGGTGTCTATATCTTTTGTGGGGACCATCCACTGATTTTTAAGGGCAAAACCCGTAAGTTTGTAGGTTTTTGATTACAGTCAATGGTTTTTATAAAATTGAACTCCCCCTTTTCCCCCTCGTGGGGACCGAATATATATATATATATGTAGTATTTTCCTGATTAATGTAGTAATATAGTACTTTTCCGATTACTGTTAATAATGTTGACCAATGGGCAGATCCAATAAGCGGTTGCGATACTTTGTAAAATGTATATCGGGGGTGTATAAATTCTTTAATCACGGTCTCTCCCTATTCCGGGACGTGTCACCATCTCCACCAGAGCGCGTCTAACACAAGTGCATCAGCGCCCTGGTTACGTCTCGCCGTTTAACCACTTGCTGACTAGCTTCTGCCTGTCACTGTCCGTCCGGCCGGCCGCGGAGCGCAGGGGGTCCCGCTCCTTAGCACGGAGCCGTCGTACACGCAGCCCGGCTGCAGCATGACGCCCGGCTCCCCCGCACCGGAGCGGCGCGCACAAACGGCCAGGATTCATCTGCTGACCATGCCTGCTTTCTCAACTCCTTGATCGCTCAGTTTGCTCCTCTTTCTGCATACGGATCGTTTAAATCAGAAGCGACTCCGGATTCCTTCCCACACCGAAGCGCTCCGAGATTTACCTGCCGAGCTGTGCATTTTCTTACGGCAGTTTTAAGAGGCACGGATGGGAGAAGCCTGAGCCCCGCTTCCGCGGGAGCGCCTTGCAGCCTCCGTGTCCCCCTGGACACCGGCAAGGACAGGTGGCTCCGTCCACGCTTCTCACCAAGCCGCGCACTTTGGGAGACCGCAACAGCAAGGCGACCGCAAAGCAGACGGACCTAGGAGGCGGACATGGGTGAGTGATCGCAACCCGGCGCGCTTGGCTCAAAACCAGCGACAGATCACTCATGCCGGGCATGAGCAGCGCAACTGGTTTCACGTCGCAGAGACCAGCTGTCCGTTGCTTACGCGCAAATGTCCAAAAAGAGACGAACAAAGTTGCCTTTTATTTTCGAAATTGAGTGTGCGTCGTATTTTTCACTCGGATGCTGAGGATGAAAGGATGCGCCGAAACACTCCAAAACCTCATTACGGTTACTGATCTGCAAGTGCCTCTGTTTCAGGGACTTACAGTGGATTGCATTAATTATGTCAATATGTATTCGCGGCAGTGGAACTGAAATATTGTGGCTCTTTACTGTTAGTTCGTCTGCGTAATTCGTATTTTGAGGCATATGGAAAGATTACTGCAGTGGTTAAAATTCAACTTCGAAGTTTGCAACTCCCTGCTTTATTATGAAGAAGGTGGTTATTCTGGTTTATATTGGGATAAACAAATTAACATTCAACTCATTCCCAATAAGACAGAGCCGTAGGCAGTGAGCATTGGGAGGATTACTAAATCTTATGCAATCCCATTCTTTTTGCATCCCCAACATAGGCGGACATTGCCGTCTCTGTCAAGATTGAACAAAAGCGATGACAGATTGCAGCGCTCCTGTTTACCGGTTTGTAACTTGGCCGGCTCCGGCTCGGGCTCGGGCTCCGGCTCGCAGCCAAGCCTATTATTCACAGCCCGTTTCCACTGACAACTTACAGTAGTTATATAAGACATGAGCTGTTCGAGGAGCCCGATCAAGCCCCCGAAACGGGCCGGACTTCGTTAGTGATGGACGGCATATTAACGCGATTGATCGGTGATGTTAATTCATGGCTAGCTTGAAATTATTAACGCATCCATGCGCTATCCTGGCTCGGCGTGTCACGCTGCTTGAAGTGCGCTAGTGAAAATAACCCTGTATTTCCTGGAGGATCAACTAAACCACCTGCTTAATTATTCAGAGGTACATCAATGGAGGTTTTATTATATATATTGATCAAAATAAGCAAGTGAATGAACACGAAAACCACGCTGATATAAAATCATATTAATGTTCAAGGGGAAAAAGTTTTAATGGAACTGTTAGAGACATCATAGTGCTCCCCAGCTCCCATTAGCATCGAAATATCCTCCAGTTCCCAGATAACGGTGCATCTGGACATTTATTAACGCCTCAAAGGAGAGTAAATGCGGTGAGTTCGTCTTCGGGCTAGAATCCGGTCACGGGGGCTAACTAAATTTACTTTACTTTAAATGTTTGTTTCACTTCTAAAAGTTTGCTTTCTGAAGGGAGGACTACTTGCACTACTTGAAAATATGCGTTGTGTACTGTGTGAAGGTTTTATATGGCAATGCCCCAGAAATGGCGAAATAGCCTACTTGATACACACTGCGGTACTTCGTGTTCACTGTGTTGGATGACGGTGAATGCTCCAACATGAATGTAGGCACGGCAAGCTGGCGGATTGGTAACAGAATGGATGCATTTCGAGCGCTGCTTGGAAATGGATTTTACATCACCATGCCAAGGATCTGAGTTAAGCGCTCAGCTGAGCGGTAAAGCGTGAAGCAAAATGGACTAGCGGGAATATTCAGTGGGGCTTATGTTTGACCCTTGAAACCCATATAGCGCAAAATTCATGTAGCAAACGGTGTATTTCTGACATATGTGGACTAAAGCCTGGCAGCAGGCACTGCCCGTAGCCCTTGGCAGACACTGGTCGTTCTCCTCAGCCAAACGGCTGAAGCTTCAGAAATGCATTTGTGATTCAGTGGTTACTCTGGGTAGGTCCTCTGCAGCTCTGACGCCTAGTAAACGTGCTGCTCCTCCGCGGTTCCGGCACTTTCCCACATAGGTACCAGTTTGTATTCTCACATATGCGTTTATTTTTTTCGCCCTCTGTTCACTCAGAATATCACATGACGCAGTTGTCTGGCAAGAAACCTATCCACGTATAGCAGAGAAATGCCGCTTCACGGAAACCGTACATAGCATCATTCATGCAAACCAGAATAACTGTAAATCTGGCTCTTTGGTCAAGCACACAACATCCCACCTCTTTCAGACTATAAATCTGTACTATGAACTACAGTACAACCCCTGGTACTCTCTGTCCAAGGAGAGGTAAATAAAAAGATACATTTATAATAACCTAACCAGATGACATAATTTTAATTGGATATTTTGTTATGTGAATAATCTACTTGTGCTTAAACAGCAGCCTGTGGCGTCTGCATTTAAGTTGACATTATTATCAGCAGGATGATGACCAAGAGCTGCCAATATTCTGTGTACGTACAGTATTTTATACTGTCGTACATTTCTGCCAGCAGATTCTTGCTGACGGGAGATTTAGTCCCCATAACCTACAGGATTCATGATTCAGGCACAGGAAGGTGGAGGAGATCACTGCCTCATTGCCTTTTGCCTCACTGTACTGAGGGATCCCTTCGCCAACCTCTGTCCTCGCACTGTCAGAAAAAAAGAGTATCAATCTGTACCTTTGCTTGTCACTGGGGCTGTACCCTCAAGGGTCTGCCAACTGTAAGATAGCTGTAAGTAAATGTACCTTTAAAGAAATGGACTATTAGGAACGATTTTGTACCATTGATGTTGTTTGTACCTTGGGGATGTTCCTCAGAGTCTATTTCTGTACCTTAATTAGACTAAAAGGTACATTTATCAATAGCTAGAGTACAATTGGCAGACCCTTGAATGTACAGCCCCAGTGACAAGCAAAGGTACAAATTGTAACACCTTTTGCTGACAGTGCAGAGCCCTGATAGTTATCGGTCACTCAGAGGCATCCTCTGTCCTCACAGAGCCCTGATAATCACGGACCTCTCAGAGGCAGCCTCTGTCCTCGCCTCACTGATCCCTGATAATCACAGGTCTTTCAGAGGTTGCTGCTATCCTCACAGAGCCCTGATAAGCACAGGACTCTCAGAGGCAGCCTCTGTCCTCACCTCACTGAGCAAGGATAATGACAGGTCTCTCTGGGGCAGCCGCTATCCTCACAGAGCCCTGATAATCATGGGCCTTTCAGAGGCAGCCTTTGTCCTCACAGACCCTGATAATCACGGTCTCTCAGAGGCAGCCTCTAGTCTCACCGTACAGAGCCCTGATAACCATAGGTCTTTCAGAGGCAGCCTCTGTCATCACAATCACACATTCTTAGTTAATGCAGCACAGATGGGAGATGCTAACACTTCTTTCTTCCTAGCTCCTCTGGAGTGACATTTCAGGCCATTTTGATTTAAAAACTGCAGGATTTAAAGTAATGGGTTTTAAGTGCACAAAAAGCACCTCATTTCAATATAGTGGTCCCCGTGACCAGCTAATCTCACATTTTTAAATTGCAGTTCAGCTTCACTAATATGCTCATATCGGACAGTTTTATGTATGAAAAGAATAATTTGAATCCACAAGTCTTAAAGGGGAACTGTGAGCCAGGTCTGATGTAGAAGTGTGATTGTATAATCATCATCAAACACTCCATCCTCAGTTATGGAGGTAGATGATATTCGCGGCAATGAAGCTTGTCCTTTATGCACCGCTTGTGCTGGTGAGGAGTCGGGGGAATCTAAATGCAGGTCTCCTTAGCCTCCAGCTGACACCAACAGGGGGTGTAATGGTAAAGCTGGCTTGTAAGGGAGAGGATTCAGCCCTGGGGTCCCAGGGGCACCAAATGCACAAGTGGAGACATGGTGGCAATGTAAGCTGTACGAGTCACTGATCACTATGTGAAGACTCCGAGGCCGGTGTGACGCATTAAGCTCGTAGCATTATAACAGAACAGAAAGCCCTTGTCATTGTTCAGCGAGAAGCTCCCACAGGATTCCAGCCTTTGCATATCTGATGATCTTCTCCCATGTGAGGTACACACAGGTGAGAGTGAAGCTGAGAGTGAAGCTGAGAGTGGCAGCTTAGGGTTAGACATTTATCCAGCACATCTGGAGCAGCTGGGAGTAAAGGCCTTGCTGAAGGGCCCAACAGTGATATGACACTCTGCCAGTCACAGGATTTGAACTGGCAACCTTCTGATCACAGGCACAGGTTAGGTGGGCACAGAGTCCTAACCCACAGAGACTCACTTGCCTGTATGTGCCTTACCTCCATGCTCCAATAACAGTGTAACACTTTCGGTCACTGTGTGGAAGTTGTCCTGACTGTTTGCTGGACAATGGTGTTTTTGATGAAAGACATTGAGTCTACAAAAACCAAAGTAGTTCTACTCAGAAACACAGAAAAACCCTTTATGTCAACCTACACTATCCCTAAACCCCTCCCTTCAAATATAATCCAGTAAAAATAAATACAGACACGTGTGTGTGCACATGTGCGCCCACTAACTGAATCATCCTATTATACAGGCTAAATGCCTTATATATTTTTAGCAAATAAGCATATTTGCATATTGCTTAATGTCAATGAATATCTCTCCCGTAATTGCTTTGGGGAGCTATACGTTTTCTAGACCGTACATTTAAAACTGAAAGCCACAATTAACATCTTGAGTTCAGGAAATAGTGCTGGCCCAATGAATCAGACTGTTTCACAAAATAGCGTCTTTTCCGTTTCAAATCGGTTGCTGATTAAATTAAACGTGTCTGTGTTAATGACAAGCTGCATTAAATTGGGCTTTTTTCCTCTTTGCCCGCCGTTGAAACAGCTGACTGTTTGGAAATTAAGTCATTTCATTTCATTCGTTTACATGCCGCCATGAAAGTGAAGCCTAAATGATTAATATTACTAAATCTTACTACGAAAGTGCATACCTGGTTTTGTCCTTGTGTGTGGGAAAGAGCAATAATCAGAGAAAAATAGTAAGTGTGCACCCCCGCCGTTTCACTAGACGAGCAGCGATTGCCGTCTGCATTGGTTTTAAATGTCATCTTTCATCGTTTGGTTTTAGTCCGTAACCGCCTTCGCCTCCACTTTCCTAGCCCAGGTTTGAGCTCCGTCCCGGGACCCTGGTAGGGCACCTTGCTCCCACCGGTGATAAGGCTGGCTTTACTCATACTTACGTCATGAACGAGTGCCTTTAAACAGTTCATCCATCCATCCATTTTCCGAAACCGCTTAATCTCGGGGGGGGGAGCCCATCCCGAGAATCAACCCTGGGCGCACACATGCACACCCATACTACTACAGGGCCAATTTACACTCAACCTAAACTGCACGCTTTCGGAGTTTCGGACCGTGGGAGAAAACCGGAGCCCCCGGCGAAAACGGGGAGGGCGTGCGAAGTCCACACAGAAATGACCCGGGACCGAACCCAGGACCGTTTTGCTGTGAGGCAGTAGTAACCACTGCGCCACCGCGCCTCCCTCCCTCCGACAATTAAATAAATAATACTGAATTCATGTAGGCTTACTTATTTTCTTTTTACTTAGCAGGGACTCCTGGATAACGGCGCGCTTTCGGAGTATAATTATGTATCTTTTCGCGCTCTGCGTAGCGCATTAACCTTGCAGGAGAGTTCCACAAGATTGTGTAAATTCCCTTTTTAAAAATGAAATCGGTGGCATAAAAAGTGATGTAACCGCTAGCACCATTTGACTTTTTAGTTGTTTATAAAAAAGAAAAAAAACTACTTCAAAAAGTTTAATTTCAGCTCTACCGGCTATCAAAAGGCAGCGCGCCGCAGTGTGAAATGCGCGATTGAAAGGTGTGGGGGGCAGAGATGGATCACGAATGAATGGGTGTCACGATGAAAAATAATTATGTGTTAGTTAGGCTGCACATAATAAATCATCAACACCCAAAAGTGTAGGACCATCAGTCATTTGCAAGCATAAATTATAAAAGTACTATCGTTGTTTTTGAAATGTAATTTAAAAATAACGTTACGGCTCTCCTGCTTTGTTTCTTAATGAAAATATATTCACACATTAACAAATAAACGTCCACGTAATGCCCTTGTTAGGGGGGTGCCACGCATAAAGAGAGTTACTCATGTTAGTACTGTCTCATGTCAGCAGAGGTATGCTCTGTGTGTGACCCCAAACGCATAGTAAAAGTCAGGTACATGAGACAGACAAAGGTTGGGTGTGCAGAACTGCATTGGGCGAGTGTGCGGCTGATTCACTGGACAGTGCATGGAGTGTGTTAGGGTCACCGTGCGAATCATTCACTAGACAGTGTGCAAAGTGTGTTAGGGTTAACATGTGGATTATGTTAAGCCTGAATTATACTTGTGCAATGAGCCTATGCGGGAATTCACACTTGCGCGTTGGTGTGTTTGTGTCGCTCTGCAATTACACCGCTAAAAGTTGATGCGTAGTTTTGGACGCTGCATTTATTGTTTCCCACTCTGCGGTATAGGCGCTCCCGGGTTACGATGGTCCATGTTTTGACTTTACGATGGGTAAATGTTTTTCACTTTCAGTAAATGATTCAATAAATAACATGAGCTATTCAACACTTAAAAAAAGGCTTTATTTTAATGATTATACTAAACTGTAGGCTAATGTAAGTGTTCTAAGCATGTTTAAGGTAGGCTATAGACTAGGTTATGGTGTTTCTTAGGTTAGGTGTACTGTATCAAATGCATTTTCACCTCACGATAGGTTTTTCGGAACGTAACTTCATCATAGAGAGGCTGTGTTTAATTGCTGAATCACGAAATTGGAAAAAAAAATATTTTAAGTATCTGTTTATCAAGTCCTGGTTACATTTGTGCTTCTCCAAACATCATGTAGACAAATTTGGAAAGAATTCGAGCCGCTCACTTTTTATGCATCTTCTAAAGTTAGTGTCTATACTACTTTTTTTTAGTCTTGTAATGTACGAATAAATTTAATGGAGGTAAGTGAAATTGGCGCTGTCATCCTGAATGTAGACCTGTTGCTACGGTGCCTAGGGTGGGTTATTTAATGCTAGATATTAATAGCGCTTCAGTTTCAATCAACGAAATAAGTACACGAGGGATGTACACTTTTTCGATCACATAAAAAACAAATGCTACCAAGTGGACCGATCCCAGTTCTTGTGGTCTGTGTCCCCGCAACGTGTAGTTGCATTTTCATTTGCATGTTGTAGGTGCACATCAGGCTACGGCATGCGCTTTGGCGTAGCATCCATGGCTATGCCGTACTTACGGCATTGATTTGACACAAAAGTATTAATCGGCGTTTAGAATCACTGTGTGAATGGTTTACTGGACAGTGTGTGGAGTGTGTTAGGGTCAGTGTGAATGGTTCACTGGACAGTGCGTGGAGCGTGTTAGGGTCAGTGCACCCAGTGTGAGGGACTATTGTAGGGTCAGTGTGAGAACTGTGTTAGGGATAATGTGTTCAGTGCTTTAGGGTTAGTGTGCGAATGGTTCACTGGACAGTGTGTTGAATGTGTTAGGGTCAATGTGTGGAGTGTGTTAGGGTTAGAGTGTGAATGGTTTGCTAGACAGTGAGCAGAGTGATAGGGTCAGTATGTGCATAGCTCATTGGACAGTGTATGGATTTTCTTAAGAACAGTGCATGGAGTGTCATCAGTGTGAATGGTTCACTGGACAGTGTGCAAAGTGTGTTAGGGTTAATGTGTGAAGGGTTCATTGAATAATCTGTGGAGTGTGTTAGGGACTGTTTATGGAGTGTTTTCAGTTGTGTCACAGCACTGGTAAGTTCCATGGTGGGTTTCTGTTAGAAGCTGTTTATATTCACCTTTTGCTAGGAGCTTTCAAATATTGTGCATGATAATTGCTGGCATTCAGCCTGCTTTTGCCAATACTTTAATTTAATAACATTTAATCTGAAGGAAAAAGAATGGAAGTGAGCATTTAGAAAGATGAATCGAAATGAGGGATGAGGCCAGTGTTTTGTTGGGGTGACAGCAGGGACAGGCTCACTGTCACCGTGCCCACTGCCGTCGTCGTCATGTTCAGCAGCGTTAAATTAGGTGTGAGAGTAATTGAAGCAATAGACTGAAGCATCCTAATGATTGTTCGTCCCGCTCACCTCTGTCTTCTGCCCATACGATGCATACTCATGTCGTTTTAGCCCAGTTCCTCACCTCGGTAGGTAGAATGTGCTTTCTGTCCTGGCTTCACCCCCTCCAACCAGGGCAGAAATGCTGATGTCACCCTGCAGCTCTATAATCACCCAATTTTTGGCTTCCAATGGTCTTTGAAAAGGAGGCAAGATTGTGTATACTGGCCTCTGCTAACTGAACTTAACTTCTGCACTGGAGTGGGAAAGATTAGCCCACCACAGGTGATCTGTCAGAATCACGGGGTCCCAGGGTCCGGTTTAAACTCTTTATTGAAGAATTGTCACTTGTGTACGATCTTCCAGTTCATGGATTAGTACTCCAATGTACAGGTTTAACTATGGGTGTGGTTTTCTACAAGCAACAGTAACAGGAAAACTATGCTATACTGAAATGATAACTGTACAAGGGGTGGCTGTCTGACCTTAAATATATGAAACATCATAATACAAACAGAGGCATGTCATTTTACAACATACTCTAACATATTCTTTAGGCAAGACAAACACCTGCGCATTCGGCGTCTGTACCCTTATAACTAACCATGTGGTAGCCTAACCCTAACTGCTAACTACTTCACATGTCCATAATCCAATAAATAATAATACATAAGATTAACCAACTAAGTTGTATGGAGGGTTTAGATCATTTAAGTATAAACAGACTAGCATTTGTATATACTTACGCCTCTCATTTGCAATACACGTAGGTAGAAGGCGTACTTATTTTAGCGGCGCTGAATGATTAAAGTTATCTGACTAGCGCGTCTATATTGCTTAAGAACTTCATTAATTACCTCCTTTCGGACCGCTATCATTCTGATTAAGATAGCGGAATATGGGCATGGGCTCATTAGCAGGGTAACTACAAGGAAGTACAGTTACTAAACTTAAGTTAAATAAGCTTTGCAAGGCGAATAACCCATTCGAAAATCAAAGGGAGTGCTATTCATAAGGCTACATTATGAACTACATGCATTATATTTATGCACACCTAAGGCAAGGGACAGACTATGTGCGAGACCTTCTTGGAAGCACCAGCTCCAGACACAATGCAACAGGGAAGTTCGCCCGAGTTACGTTATACGCACACTGCTCTCATGGACTAAACCATTGCATAAATGAAATAGGGGATAGCCTTTTAAACAGTCTTCACATAGCACAGGTTTAGGTTTAATTGATTTTCTTGTTCACTTTTCCCTCCCCTCACTTCATGCCACCAAAGATGGTGTCACACATGATGTACTGTAATACTGCCCTACTGTACTTGAGCCACTGGGCTCTGGGCCATTTGGAATGTTGAACTTTCGTGAAAGTTTGGTGCCTTCTCTACCTGCTTCTGTATATCTCCTGCTGGAGATTTGCATACCTGCCGAGGGGTGGCTGTAGGCAGAGGCGTGGCCCGCGTGAGCCTCCTCCAAATGAGAGGGTGTGCAGCCAGCAATGGCACAGACACATGGGGGTTTCACGCAGCAGCCAGACTGAGACCGTCTGGTTGTCTTTGAATGTAGGTCTTTGTGTTCATTGTGCTGCTGATAATTGATAATGGCAGGGTGAAATTAAGTCAGTGATCCTTACTGAAACCTCTGATTGATTCCCATTTCATCCTGACACAGCTGTACGTGGGCCAGCAGCGGGGCCCGCAGCAGGGGCCAACACCGGCTTGCTCAATTGGACCCAGACAAAATCTCACCACTAAATTACACCTCTTAAATTTAGACACCTACGCACCATTTCTCCATTTCGTTCACAATGTCTGACTGAGGCCGCTGATAAGTCTGCATTGTGTTTTTCCCATAATACGAAAAAAACACATGTTAATAAAGGAGGAGGATAATGAAATTTTGAAAATGTTGGGATGAAGGTGTCCCGTAGAGGAAACACGGTCCATCAATTTCTATTTTCAACAGAGGAATGCAACAGACAGCACCTAGAGCAAAAATGCTCATTCCATTCTGTGGCACCTTTGCTAATCATTCTCTACATCTACTGGCAACTCTCCAACAAATAAAATGACCTGAAAATACCTATTATGCAGCAAAACACTTCAAATGAGGCAATACATCACCACGAACGTGAATCAGTGTAATGCACCACCAGGAGCAAGTATCAGTGTAATGCACCACCAGGAGCAAGTATCAGTGTAATGCACCTCCAGGAACATTTATCAGTGTAATGCACCACCAGGAGCATGCATCAGTGTAATGCACCTCCAGGAACATTTATCAGTGTAATGCACCACCAGGAGCATGCATCAGTGTAATGCACCACCAGGAGCAAGTATCAGTGTAATGCACCTCCAGGAACATTTATCAGTGTAATGCACCACCAGGAGCATGCATCAGTGTAATGCACCTCCAGGAACATTTATCAGTGTAATGCACAACCAGGAGCATTTATCAGTGTAATGCACCACCAGGAGCATGCATCAGTGTAATGCACCTCCAGGAGCATTTATCAGTGTAATGCACCACTAGGAGCATGCATCAGTGTAATGCACCTCCAGGAACATTTATCAGTGTAATGCACCACCAGGAACATGAGTCAGTTTAACACAACACCAGGAATGTTAGTCAGTTTAAGACACGACTAGGAACGTGAGTCATTTCAATACACCACTAGAAATGTGAGTCTGTGTAATTCACCACCAGGAATGGGAATCAATTTAATACACTACCCGGGGACAGGAGTCAGTTTAATACACTGCTGGGAATGTGAGGTAAATGTTGTTTTGCTGATTTCACTTGCCACTCCATACTTTTACAATCTCTTTCCTTCTTATTATAGGGTCCTTGCCTGGGGGCTGGAGCCTCCTGTACTTCCTTCTCCAAACCGCCACACTTGTTTTCCTAGGCCAGGGAGAGAAGGCTTGCCCGCTGACCTGCCGCTGTGAGGGGAAGATCATCTACTGCGAATCTGCAGCACTCCTGGACATGCCAGAGAACATCTCGGTTGGCTGCCAGGGCCTGTCGCTGCGTTACAACAAAATGATAGCCCTTCAGCCTTTCCAGTTTTCCCATCTCAACCAGCTTCTCTGGCTCTACTTGGACCATAATGAAATTGAAATTGTGGACGGCCGCGCCTTCCAGGGCGTGCGGCGCCTCAAGGAGCTCATCCTGAGCTCCAACAAGATTGTGCAGCTGCACAATGACACCTTCCAGGCCGTGCCCAACCTGCGCAACCTGGATCTGTCCTACAACAAGCTGCAGGAGCTGCAGCCAGGCCAGTTCCAGGGGCTACGCAAGTTACAGATCTTGCACCTGCGCTCAAACAGCCTCACGGGGATCCCCATCCGCGCATTCCTGGAGTGCCGTAGTCTGGAGTTCTTGGACCTGGGCTACAACCGTCTTCGCAGCCTGACACGCACTACCTTCCTGGGGCTTCTCAAGCTGGCCGAGCTGCATCTGGAGCACAACCAATTCTCTAGGATCAACTTTTTCCTCTTTCCACGGCTTCTCAACCTGCGGGCGCTCTACCTGCAGTGGAACCGCATTCGTGTTGTTAGTCAAGGCTTACCCTGGACCTGGCACACTCTGCAGAAGCTGGACCTCTCAGGGAATGAGATCCAGACTCTGGACCCAGCTGTGTTTCAGTGCCTGCCCAACCTGCAGATTCTCAATCTGGAATCTAACAAGCTCAGCAACGTGTCCCGTGACACCGTGGATGCCTGGATCTCCCTGACCGCCATTAGCCTGGCTGGCAACGTGTGGGACTGTGGTCCTGGCCTTTGCCCCCTAGTGGCCTGGCTGCGGAACTTCAGGGGTACTAAGGACACAACGATGATATGCAGCAGCCCCAAGTTTCTCCAGGGAGAAAAGGTCATGGAGGCCATGAGGAACTTCACGGAATGCGAAGAGGCTCCTACAGAAGAGATGACTTTTCCTTCGCCAACATACTCACTAGATGAACTTGATACAAGTGCCGCACCTCCCCCTCCCATTGCCTGGGCCCCATCCCCATCCCTTAGACCCTGGCTGCTACCCCATGTCACACTTCCCGGCCCGGTTGAGGGAGGTCCCAGGAAACCGGCAGCCAGGACGCCAGCCTCCGCAGACGGCCGCTCCTTCACAGCCATTCCCCAGTTGGAGCACATGTCCTTGCACAAGGTGGTAGTAGGCGGTGTGGCCCTCTTCCTGTCCGTGTGCTTCATCCTGCTCGTCATCTATGTGACGTGGAAGCGCTACCCAAGATCGTCAAGGCAACTGCAGCAGCACCCGCTGGGTCACAAGCGGCGGAAAAAGGCCCGTGAGCCGGAACAGGACCTCGGCTCCCAGCTCCAGGAATACTACATGACCTACGATCCCTCGCACCCCGAGGCCTTAGATGTGCTTGTTAATGGGGCCGCGGCCTGCACGTGCACCATCTCCGGGTCCAGGGAATGTGAGGTAAGAAAGGACACTTTCCAGCTGCTGAAGGCAAAGGTCATTGGCTCATTAGGAATGTGATATAAGGAAAAGTGATGAGGCGTTATTGTTTTTTCACTTATTTCCCATAAACCTCTGCAGGGCTTGACCTGAGCACTCAGTACAAGTGTCATTGCTTGTAGAATCTCAGAATAGTATCTTAGTTATGGTTATTACTCTGTTGGTTACTGCACAGGGATCAGGCACACTCAGAAATGAGCTGCATCCACACTGCATTCACAAATCAGAATGGCAGGAATGGTGTTTTTGGCAGGAGGTGCTGGGAGTAGGAGTATGTTACAGTGTGTAGTCTGCCAGTATATGGCGATTAAACTGAAAGTCCAGTATGTGGTGCCCTCAGGTTTGGGAAGTGAAAACCCACCTGCAGAAAGTGTGTGTGAAGTTTGTATGTTGACCCCATGTCATAAGGGTGTCCCAAGGAAATCTCCCACATTGAGTGAGTGTCAGCGTGTATGTGCCTTGTGATGAAATTTCAGTGTTTTATGTATAAAGGCATCTTTAACTGATGGACTGGCATCCTGTACAATTTTTCCCCTGCCCTGTGACAGACTGCAATCCCGTCCAGGGTGTCCCCTGCCTTGTGATGGACTGCCATCCACACACACACACACACACACACACACACACACCCACCACAGGAGGGATTCAAAGAAATTTATAGACCTTTCAGATGTGTGGATTTCGTATTTTACATTAATCTTTTGTGAGTGGGCTGTAATGGAAGATGTGTCTTGTATTAAAGCTCAAAAAACAGTTTGACTGGCTCTGAAAGGATCTTTTAGAAGGTGTCTGTATCGGATACAGAGAAACAGAATTGCTGAAGGAAACTGAGCATTTACAGTAACATTTATTCATTTAGATGGCTAATTTGGGTTGATGTGTCGTGATTTATATTTTTTTTTATATTCCAATTAAATAAGCGAAGGATCTTATAAGAAGACTAGACTGCGCACTAAAATACACACACTGCCTAATTTCTTCATCCTAGTCCTGTGCCTACCATTTTCATTTAATGACACCCAGCTGACCTCAGTGTTTTCAGCGTAGTGTTTAGTTTGGTATGTGTGCTTTATAAAATGGGCTTCTGATCCTGTTTTATGTCCACATTTTATGGGGTTTTTTTTCACGCCGTCATTTTGGTCCCTGTTGTCTCATTGCACTGTACTGCCCCCAGGTGGCAGAACCCCCACAACCTGCCACCCTAAAATCACCGAAAATCTCAAAGTACTGGAGATATTACCCTAGCCTTTGATAGCACCTGATACTGGCACACGATGGAGACATTTCAGAGAGCTTTCAGAGAACTACAGAGACAGATTTTACTGCCTGGCAGGAATTGTCTGCCTGAGAGTAAATCTGGGGAACAATTATGTTGTAAAAGCTCTTTCTTTAACACTTTTCCTGGTGAACCATTACTTGAAACTAAGACAGAAATGGTCCATGCAGGATCTGACACCTACAGTATGAAGTTTTCAGGATGGGATTATGTTTCAATGTTCCCCTGAATTGCTGGAAGTGATGCAGAAAAGCCCGGAAGCTTGATGGGTTAATGGAATAAGGAAGGAACAAAGCATAAGAACTAATGAAATGAGCAGCGTATTGACTGATTAAATAGAATATGAGTGTGCATGCTGAGACTGCCCAAGATGCACTTGTTGTTGATTAATTCGGCCCAGAATGGGAGTGCTGCCTCTGAGATACGAGGCACTATTATACATTTCGGTCATGCACCGCATGCTGGTCAGGAAGCGTGTACCACCGCCATAATGGAAAATTTACATCGGCTCTGCAATTTTTTGATTACTTTATTATTATTTTTTTTACTTATTTTAAAAAGTTTGATTTGGGTCAATTAGTAAAACCACATTTATCCTTAAAGCCATTCATTAAAACGACATGTCTGTCAGTGACGATTTCCTGACGTGGCCTGAGGGCCATGCGGCCGCCCGCTGTCAGGGATCCTCCCGCTTCCACGGCCACTCCGCTCGCCAGCGCCTGCTCTAGCCCTGCCTAAAATAACAGCTCTCTCTCGCTCGCTCGCCTCAGGGGCCGGGGGACGCATTGAGCTTGGTTTCTCTGCGGAAGCCTGAGGTAGGGCAGCCCAGCGACATCTCATCAGGGGTCCTATGGTGGCTCGATCCATAAGCCGGGCACTGATCAGACATGAAGTCCGCCAGGTGCACACATGACCAAATCAGCAGTAAAAGGAAGAGCATTCCTCAGAGGCTCTCTTGCCAGCCATGTTGAATCTCAGCCCTGCCACATTTGATGAGAAGGCATTACACACGGTCTTCATAATAGCCCTTTAAAGATGAGGAAGTCAGGGGGATTGCAAGTGTGAGGGACCTTCAACTCTGCTGAGGACTGTATAAACTATACAAGACTGGCATGTACAGTAGGGATTGCTGATGGGTTGTTGTAGGGTTGATGTTAGGTTAATGTAGGGTTAGTATTGGGTTTCAGTTGGGTTGATGCTGGGTTGCTGTAGGGTTGTTGTAGGGTTGACGTATGGTTCATGTTGGGTTGCTTTAGTGTTGATGTAGGGTTGATTTTGGGTTTCAGTAGGGTTGATGTAGAGTTGATGTTGGTTGCTGTAGGGTTGATGCTGGATTGCTGTAGGGGTTGATGTTGGGTTTCTTTAGTGCTCGTATAAAATTGTTGATGGGTTTCAGTAGGGTTGCTGTAGGGTTGATGTTAGGCTGAGCCATGATGGTGTGAGGGGTGCAGGGTCCAGCTAAAGTGTGGCTGCAGCTGCAGCTCTAAGAGGTAAATAACATCAAAGGCAGAATTATAAATGCATTTCAATAAATACATTCACAATAACTGTTGGCAATCATCCTGAGGTTGGGCTCTTCTTGCTACCTGCATGGCTGATTCTGCAGTTGAATGTGAAAGCTGTCAACACTGAGGCTACTCATTTTCCCCTCGGGCGGTGTGTCTAGGGAGGTGTCCCCTCCTACTCTTTAAATAGAGAACAATGAGATAAGCATCACCGTTTATTCATAAGCAGTACAGTCATACAGGGGCTCTACGAACTACTGAGTAACTGTGCTCTCCTGATTGCTCTTTGCTTCACTGGCGTCTCTAGACCACAGTGAGGCAGTTTGGGGAAGTCTCAGCTAAAACAGTGCCCTCATGTGCCCCGGGTAGTACAGTATCATGGTTTTAATCAGACATGGGCTGATATTTTGATTATGACACAGAGAAATGAGATGAGAATTACTCAGGAGGCATAAGTAAGCCAGGTATTGAGGAAAGAGCTGGGATGTAATGATAACCATAACAATATGACAAATACACAGACCTGAGACGGGTCCTTTTGTAGGAGCATTTAACCTGAACTACAGCTTTGTGTTTATGTGTAAATCTGCGCGTAACGCCAGCTGGGCAGCCAAAGGGAAGTGCTCATTTTTAATGTGATTCCAGTTCCTTAGATACCTTGCAGTCATCCAGCCTGATCAGTAGGTCCACTAAGAGTTTGGATGGCTAGCTTTGAGAAGCCGCCCCCCACCTTGGTGAAGTGATGCGTGAAGCACCAGCAGGTGGCGTTCTTACCAGCAAATTCATTAAACATGATCTACTGTAATTAACAACAACCAGATTAACATGGACCGGCTGGATGTAGATGTAGAACTTCAGTAGGTAAGAAAGCTGACGACAGGCCTGGAATCCACAGCCTCCAGCATCCGGACCCTCTGCCCTTTCGCTGATTTCCACGGAAATGCCAAACTCATGGTGCCCTTATCTCATGGACCCCGAGGCAAGCAAGCATGTGAGTGAGTGAGTGAGTGAGTGAGTGAGTGAGCAAGGGTGATTATTTTAGGCAGGGCTGGAGCAGACTCCAAGGAGTGACAGGACCATGGCAGAGGGATGGAAGCTCTGGCAGAGCCCAGTGACACTGCAGCCAGCTCCCGATCGCTACCAGACCAGTGCTGAATCGTGACGTGCCGTTTGTTCAGAGCTCTGACGTGATCATTCTGGCCTGATCTCTGCTAAAATATGTCATTAATGTATTCTGATACTCAGTTATGTACATTTTTGAATACATTAAAGATCATTTTAAAGGCCGCATTAGCATTTATAATTAGCATATTAGCCGCTCCGTAAGAGGCAATGCTGTTCCGGTTGCTGACAGACGTTCAAAGAGAGCCCTTAACGCCCCCGTTCCCCACGCCATCCTGCGCTTCCCCCTGATTCGCTGTGTAGCCTTTTCTACTCACATGGGAGAGTCAGGCCTCCATGTGCTCGCTGTCTTCAGCTGCTTGTTTGCCTTTCTCTCTTGTTAGGTATCTTTAAATACTGTGGGCTTCAAACACATAGCAGATTTTAAATGAAGTTAAGAGACTCTCTGTGCTCCAGGCACTGGGGCCAACTGGCTGACAGGCAACGGGCCTGATGTGATGTAAGTGATTGGCCAACGCTTCAGTCCCAGGCAATGTACTGCCTTTTAACAAGCCCTAGGACTGAATGACTCCAGACAACTACGACTCTCTAATGATAACTCACTATTAAAAAATCTGCAAATCAGACAGGGCTGCACGATTCTGTGTGGAATATGAATCACAATTTATTTATTTATTTCAATCAGAATAGAGATTGTGATTTTCTGTCATGATTCTTGAGAAATATATTTCTCTCTTTATTATTCTTGTCACAATGGTCAGCAGGGAAGGAGTGACAATCCACATGCAGCTTTATGATGAACTAAAGGGGTTCTATTACAGAACCAAAAGACATAGAGAGTCCTGGGCTAACCTAACATGGGGACAAGATTCAGGGCAACAGGAGAACGGGAACAATAACCAAATACTAACAGGAACAGACATGCAGCTGCAGCACCCGCACTAACATCTACAATGATCGAACTAGGGATCAGCACACTGGCAGGAACCTCTATACAATGGCAATAAGGACCAGATGAGGGGCAGGTGTGAGTGATTTGAAACTAGAAGGGAGGAAACGGGATGATCAGGAGAAACCCCTGCTTGCCAAACAGGAACATAGCAGGAGTGGTCTAGACAGATCATGACAATATTAATAACAACAACGATAATAACTATTATTATTATTATTATTTAATTACATATTGTCTTTATGAATATGAAACAAACATTATGTAAAGATGCACAATATATTGGTTAACATATTGGTTGATAGGCTGATATTTGTTAAAAATCCAATATTTAAACTATAAAATGTTTAAAGTTAGCAGAACCAAAGCGAAAGAATGGTGATTGCGTTGGACAATCGGCCATTTTCCAGAGCAGAGGGAGCGATTTCATCAGCTAATTCAGCACTTAGGAGATGCGTCAAAGTTTCAACCTGTGAAGTGTTTATAATTCATTATTAAATCTGATCCACAGATCAATCTTTGGTTTTCCATCCCTCCATTTTCTATACCCACAGAATAAAAAAAAAAATGGTGCTAATCGGTATCAGTATTGACAATGTTAGACAAAAATATATCAATTATTTGTATCGATCAAAACGTCCACATCAGTGCACCACTAACAGTATGATCGTTACTGAAATGGGACCATCACATTTCCTTTGCAGAACAGAAAAGGCACTCTCCTGGTTTTTAACAATCAACCCACTTTGAAATGCAAGAAATGCTTAACTTAATGACAATGGATGGTGACAAGTAGAGACGGGGGAAGTTAGAGTATTGTCATGTATACATTCAATGGCAAGTTTATAAGGCCAGGCCTGCCTGACAGGAGTTGTCTGTTAGCATGTAGCTAATGTCATAGAGAACAGCCAGGAGTCAGGGCAGTCTGTTAGCATGCGGTAAGATTACCATATTTGGTGAGACAAAAAAAGAGGATGTGTCTGGGGATCAAAATATTAATGAGATTTCATATTCACTGGCCAATCGGGTAGCACTTCTCTTATGAATATTAATGAGCTTTCCCTAACCACCTAAAACAAAAACTCATATGCGGGGAAACCCGGAAGTATGGTAACCTTACAGTTAACTCCCATTTTACAATCCACACACAATAAACACAATATATGTGTATACTGTACAAGTCTTTATCAACAAAAGTTACAGAACACTAAGCTAAAGTTTGTTATACTTCAAGCAAATGACGTAATTCACTGTTCACATGAAAACAAAAATTAAGTGTCAAAGTCCCAATGGTTTCCGGAAATTTACGTCACTTGTGAGCAGCATGACACATAGGGATGTGCATATCGTTTAGTAAACATGTGCACGAGCCTTGCAAATGCTGTGTGATGATACTGAGTGGCTATCATTTATTGAAAATTGGTGCCTTTTCTTTCACTTGGTACTCCACTGTAACGTGAAACACTGGGTCATAGGGGTTGCAGAGCTAAAGCTGGACAAACTGCTGATTTTTGTAAAAATGCCCGGACAGGGGTCCAAAAAGAGGACGTGTCCAGGAAAACCCGCACGTGTGGTAACCCTAGCATGTGGTTAATGTCATAGAGAACAGCCAGGAGTCAGGGCAGTCTTTTAGTATGAAGCTAATGTTATAGCGAACAGCCAGGTCTGTTGGCATGTAGCTTATGTCACAAAGAACAGCCAGGATTCAGAGCATTCTGTTAGCATGCAGCTAATGTCGTACAGAAAAGCCAGGAGTCAGGGCAGTCTGATAGCATGTGCCTAATGACACTGAGAACAGCTAGTAGTTAGGGCAGTCTGTTAGCATGTGGCTAATAGCTTGTGCTCCATGCTGAGTGCGGTCGCTGTCTGGTTAAACACTTCCAGAGTAGCATTTAGCACTGTCAGCCTTACTGTAATGAGCTGCACTGCAGCACTCTGTTGCGTCTGCATCTCATCACCGCTTTACTGAGATCTGGGATTACAGAGTGAAACACATCACCGGGACCGTCAATTTGGCTTGTTCGGCACACAGCTACACGCCAATCCCACTCAATGGTGCTTGCGTGTCACCGTCCATGTAACTGGGCCATCAATCAATGTCCATCATGGCTAATGACACTAAGATGAATAAATAAAATACCAAACCCCATGTAACTGCCAGATATCTGATTATACATCACTGTACTTGGTTTACTTTATGTATGTGGCCCCTTTTAACCCTCTGGGGTCTAGGGGTAGGGAACACACTTTCACTGACTGGGGCATCGTCACACATTTCATTCAATACCATAAACTCAATTCATGGCAAATAAATTATTTCTTATATATTTATTTTGGCATTAAACTCATCTTAATCTTAGTGTACTTTGCAAATATGTCAGATTTATGTGAAGTTTGTAATTTGACATCAAAGTATAGACATGCAAAATGCAGTTTGGAACACTTGCAGAAACATTATAAAAGTACATAGTAAGCAATGGTGGCAGTTTGTTTTGAT
>JAODLD010000124.1:31596429-31608552 GCA_026781065.1 Mormyrops boulengeri
CTAGTACATACTGCCTTTACTGCTACTACTAACACAGCTGCTCGTGCTAATGCTAGTACATACTGCCTTTACTGCTATTACTAACACAGCTGCTCGTGCTAATGCTAGTACATACTGCCTTTATTGCTATTACTAACACAGCTGCTCGTGCTAATGCTAGTACATACTGCCTTTATTGCTACTACTAACACAGCTGCTCGTGCTAATGCTAGTACATACTGCCTTTACTGCTACTGCTAATACAGCTGCTAGTGTTAATGCTAATATGTACTCCCGTTACTGTTATTGCTGCCACTAACACAGCTGCTAGTGCTAATACTATTGCTAATATTTTTACATTTTACATTACCACTGATGCTGCTAGAATAGTTGCTACTACAATAGCTAGTGCTCCAGATGCTATACTACAGGGGTGTCAAACTCCAGTCCTGGGGGGCCAGAGCCCTGTGTAGCTTAGTTCTTTCCCATTCTACCACAAATGACTCAGCTCAAGGGCTGTGTTGTAATTAGCACAAGGAGTTGAATTAGGTGTGTTAAACGAGGGTAAACCAAAACTGTGCAGGACTCTGGCCCCCCAGGACTGGAGTTTGACACCCCTGCTATACTATGACTATCACCGCCTCTGGTAAAACTTCTCTCAATCGTATCAATCACATGATAAAAGCATCATTTTCGCCAAAGTGAATAGAGAAACACTTTGCCCTGTGAATGCTGACTACAGGGCCAGGATGGAAGGCCTCCTCACTCTGGGTCCAGACATTTTTCTCAATGAAGGAGTGCAGAGTCATGCTGTCATACTCCAGGGCTCTGGGAGCAGAGACTGGGTCCTCCACACAAACTGTCTGCAAGAGTCTGTCAATCTAAAGAGCCAAACAAGCCAATCAACCTCAAAGATGCCCTGTCAATCAACCAATGAACAGCCACAACCCACTAACTGCCTAAGCCTACCTTCCACATGACCTGAGTGAAGTCCAGTAGGGCCAATGGAGGCAGCGAGGGGATGCTGCTGGTGTAGGTGCGGACCGGTGCGTGCGAGCCTCCCATGTGGTACACCTTCTTCCCTGTGGTGTATTGTGGGTAAACCTCCAGCCCCAGCTCCTGTATCAACTCCATGACGGAGGTCTGTGAGCTGGCAGCAGACAGCACTGAATTCACACATGCAAGTGATAAACTCTGAATTGTGTATCCTAAACAACATTATAGCTCGGATACCGACTGGTTTATGCATTGGAATCAAATCATACACATCAGATACATCTCTTGAATCATTTTTAGTTCCCACTTATCCTGGTTAGGATCGTGGGGGCCTGGGACGGCATTAATGTTAAAGATTTCTCCAAAAATATAAATCAGCAAGGGAGGCAAGATGGCTCTTAGTGGGACACGGGCGCAGCTCAAGTAACCGAAATTCCACAGAAGGATCCTGCTGGATCTAATTTAAGCTGTGCCCACTCGGTCAGTACTCAGCTAATAAATGGCAATTAATTAAACATTCAGTGGGAACGAAAAGCCCTGACCCAGTATGTCTAGATACATGGACTTGAGATACTAATGATATTAGAAAATAAGACCTTTAGTTTGTTATGCATTAACTCTGCATTTAAATTTAATAATTACCATGGTAAATCCTGTTTTTATATTGATTTACATGGTTTTCAGCAGCAATTCAGACCTCTGAGGCAGACGGGGAACGGGGGCGTTGGGAAACACCACGGAAACAATCCGCCGTGAGCACTACATCGGGGAGGTAGATTCATTAGCAGCTTTGGCAGGGAAAATTAGCAGCCTTGGCAGGGAAGAGATCAGACCAGCCAGGCACTGCACCACCAGCCAGGGCACCGCACTGCACCACAAGCCAGGGCACCACACCACGAGCCTGGACTCACCACAGGTCAGGACACTGCACCACAAGCCAGGGCACTGCACTGCACCATAAGCCAGGACATTGCACCACAAGCCAGGGCACTGCACTGCACCATGAGCCAGGGCACCGCAACACCAGCCAGGGCACTGCACTGCACCATAAGCCAGGACATATCTCCACAAGCCAGGGCACCGCAACACCAGCCGGGGCACTGCACTGCACCATAAGCCAGGACATATCTCCACAAGCCAGGGCACCGCAACACCAGCCGGGGCACCGCACTGCACCATGAGCAGGGCGCCACTCCACCAGCCAGAGCACCGCACTACAACACCAGCCAGGACACTGCACCGCATCATGAGCCAGGACACCGCACCACAAGCCTGGGCCCCGCATCCCACCATGTGCCAGGGTACTGGCGCTACACCACAAGCCAGGGCACCGCACCACGAGCGAGGACACCACACCGCACCACGAGCGAGGACACCACACCGCGAGCCAGGGCACCACACTGCACCACGAACCCAGGCACCTCCCATATTAAGGACCCATATTCACTGAATGCTGTCTACCTGTTGCTGCTCTTTCCATCACTGTTGTATAAAGAGCTTCGTTCGATATATTCAGTCATTTTAACAAGCATCATGAGGTCTCCATGCTGTTTAGAAGGAGGTTCTCCTGAGCTTCTCTGGTCTGGCTTACCTAGACACCCACTGTCCTCCAAAATCCCAGGAATCATCGCCCTGGGCAGCTGGTACCTGCAAAGTCACTGTCCGGCCCCCCACCCTACCTGCAATAGAACGGGGTGTCAGAATCAGTCTTTATTGCCACACAATCCAGGCTGGTGGATATTTGTGTTGGCACAGCTTGCCACTGCTGGAAACACCATGACAACAGACACATAACAATTACAGAAACAGAATAAAATACAAGACACAAGATACACAACAGAGAGGAATAAATGCAAGATATGTAATAAACACCATGTGGTCTACAGGGTGCTTCCCAGCTTTAAACAAAATTGTAAAACGAGAACAAGCAGGGCATGATTCCGGTTAAAAGTTTAAATTATAGTTTACGAGCATAATTTTGTTTACAGAGGATGACAGAACGTATGTGTTTTGATATTATTGCGCTTTGAGCAGACCAGTTTGTTACATTAGTGTTCTGGTTAATTTAAGTAGGCCTGCATATAAGCGCGCATTAAGGATTAGTGCCTCGCAATGAAAAAATAGCACGGTGATCGCAACAGATAAGCAGGCAGATAAGCGCAGTATGGTTAGAAGTTGGTAGAGATCCAGCTATGGTTGAGCTGCAACTGCGGAGGAAACTGTACGGTCACCTTTCCCTTCAAGGAGCAGGACCCGGAGACGCGCGTCTCTCTCCCGCAGGTACCGGGCGGCGCTCAGCCCTGACAACCCGGCGCCCACGATCACCACGTCCCAAGACTGCGTGGACATGTTCGGCCGGTAGCATCTACGGTGCACCCTGCGTGTCGTCTCTGAAAGCAGGAAGCATGAAGCGAAAGTCCGGGGCCGCCGCGGGTCCAGCGGGGCGGAGCGTCCTGCGTGCGGTTGCTCCCAGGAAAAGTTTCATAAACGTTTGCGCAATATCGACTTGGACTTGCGTGATCGGGACATAGTCCAATCCCATAAATGTTTGTATATTGACTTGGAAACATGTAAATTGCCATTAGGACCGCCATTTAATTCTTCTGCAATTCTGTAAGTTCAGAATACTATATCGTAACTATATGTATTTTATTTACAAAGAAATACTTGCTTGCGTATTTCCTTGCAGACTTAAACAATATATAACGATAAATATCAATAAACAGGCCTTTCAAATAACAAGATATTCAGAACAATAACTGTGCAATATCAAACATCCCACCTATACCGGAAGTTCCGAGGTACACCCGCCCGGTCACCCACGAATGACCGCCATCCATTTGTCTCCATGCGTTTATATATGGAAGACAACAATTTAAGAATACATGGCATTTAAACGCTCTCTACGGTCTACTCTGCCGTAAGACTTTCCTTGCTAATTACAGGATAATGGAGACTATAACACAGAACACAAAAGGGTAGATACAAATTGCATGTACATCTGATATAAACAACAACAATAATAATAACGTCCAGCAGGTAGCAGCATTTGATGCTTCCTTCCAGTTGGTCTCTTGCCCTCAGTTCCCACCCCTTCCTCTTGGTTCACTAGCTGACTCCCAGTGTCCCTCTGGCACCCTGCTTGATGTGTCCACCACTTTAATAATTTTCCAATCCCTTTCCCCCTAATCTTTCTGAAAAGGTTTTACCTCATCCCTCTGCCCCGCAAATGAATATTGAGATTATGGGCTGCCACAGGCTCACCCGGAGTCTTACACTTATCTTGAAATGACACCTGACAAACACCCACTGGATTACCACAGTTGCCATGGAGATCACGGTGTCCTCTCCAAAGGGTGGGCTGTATGGTACTGAAGCACACTGCTTCGCGTGTCCAGCCATGTTGTAAGATTATTTTAAACACTGTGTCTGCATGTCTGTGTTTGTCGGTCTTTCTGTCTATATGTCTGTATCCCTGTCATCCTGTCTGTATGTGTCTGCGTGTCTCTCTTTGTCTGCCTGTATGTCTGTCTGTGTGTCTCTCTCTCTGTTTGTCTGTCTGTTTATTTTCCCCCCATACCTTTGTGGTATTTTGTGTGTTTAAGATGGGTGGTCGTTACCCTGCTTTATGGATTGCTGTTAAATTTCTGCAGTCTCAGCTGGTCGTGCTAAATCATCTGCTCCTCTTTCTCACCCCATTCCCAGGGTTATGACTCTGCCCAGCACACAGCGCTGTGTTTCTCTGGATTATACACCATGTTCTAGCAGCAGAAACTGCACCTCAGAGAAGATGACGGTCAGATGAGCCTCAAACCTGAATTATACCTTCTGGGAATAAACCTGAATCATCCTCACTTATGATCAGGGCTGGATTGGCCATCAGGCATACCGGACATTTTCTGTGAAATTCATCATTTGGCAGAAGTTATTGGGGGACACGCCCCCACCTCAGGGCCAATTTTTAATCCCAGTCCAATCCTGGCTGTGCCTGCTGGCCTCTGTCAAACAAACCCTTAACCTGAATGGTACCTATTACAGCGCTCCTTTATCGTGTGATCGTGTTAACTATGTAAGCCTTAATCACTTGTTGCGATCCTTCAGAAGAGTCTGGATATCATGGTCAGACAGAGGATCTCCCAGGCCATGCTGGTCTGTGGTCCAGAGCACCTAGCGATCCCCGAGTATGAGTGTGTTTCATCCACAAAAGCTGAGGCCAGTTGCTCTTTTCCTGTTGGGTTTGGTGTCCTGCCTTACTTTCATTTACTTCATAGGGAGAAGAGAATGAGTGGGTGGGGCAGCATGAGAGAGAGAGAGAGAGAGAGAGACTGTGTGTGTGACAGAAAGAGAGAAGCAGAAAGAGTATGCCTGAAGAAGAGATGAGTTTTTCTTAAATATATCCCACATTTCAGATTAGCCACAAGGATTTCATTTAAAATGTCCAGGTTTACATGTGGGCTCCTAGTTACCAGGTAAGTTTAATTTCATGCTGTGCTCTAGTTTAAATCTGGAGATTATTTTTTGGAAGAGAGCAGGCTGCTCCTAGCTAACAGCGGAAGGATTCTTTACCAGGTGTGCTGTTTGCCATCTGGAAAACAAAAGTAGGCCTACAGCTGGTTTTAAAACTGGCTGAAAATTCTCTTTCTCAATATTAATACTTTCTACGGCAGTGAACATGCAGTGTAACACCCATAAATTTGTAGCTCTTTTTACACTGGAAAGGATACAGTTTATAATAATCTGTTTGCTTGCTCAGTTTGGATCAATTGGTTCATTTATTCATTATGTTCTTACTTTTAAAATATTGTTTATGTCTTGACGCTGTCGATACTGTGATATCCATGTTAAACGACCTGTTAGAGAGTAGTAGGAATGCAAACAATGTTTTCTTGGAAAGTCGTCCCATGATACTGAAGCCCAGATGAACACGAAAAACCAGTTTGGCAAACTATGCCAGTTCCCTAGAGACCACTGTGCTTTGGTCTGGGAAGCTGTACCTGTTCCGAGTGGTTTGAGGCAATGTACCTGCTGTGGGAGGAGTCTGCTCTCCAGATGTATGGGCTTCTTTGAAGTGAAATGAAGCTTTATTTGCCATTTGAATGAGTATGAGACGAGGTGCATTAGAATGTGTTAGTTTTGTGCATATCCTGTTTAAGACACACACAGGGTCAGCCATCCATCCAGCACCCTAGAGCATTTTTTGAGGGTTGAGGGCCCAAGAAAGATGTAACTATTCTGCCAAACATGGGAGTCGAAATAGCAACCTACCAATCACAGGCACAGAGACCTAACTGGGTCACACAGCACCTCCCAAAATGTGTGGTAGCTGGGAATCAAACACAGATCAACTGCTTGGAAAGCAGCTATGCTAACCAATAACCATTATAGCAGCAACGTACTACTAACCAATGACCACTATAGCAGCAATGTACTACTAACCACTAACCACTATAGCAGCGATGTACTACTAACCACTAACCACTGTAACAGCAACATTCTACTAACCACTGTAGCAGCAACACACTGCTAACCACTAACCCTTATTGTAGCATGGAATTTAAGGATTTCAAGCCAGGCATGAGTCAAACCTAGAAACCACACAGTAAGGGTAGTACCATATCCATACTGTATCCATACTGTAAAAGTAGTAGCTTATCCACACTGTATCCACACTGTAAGAATAGTATCTCATCCATACTGTGTCCCTATTGTTAGAGTACTATGTTATCCGGATTGTATGCATACTGTAAGAGTCGTGTTATATCCACACTGTTACCTGAGGGTCCCCATGCTGGACTAAGGTACACGGAGGAGAGAATCTGCCTTTTGATGAATTACTGTCTGTAAAACTGGTAAAAAGTACAATGTGTTTGGCTAAGTGCAGTGCAATAAGGGCCAAGTTAGAAAGACCAGTCAGGAACGCAACTTCCTAGGTGGGGGCTCCCACTCCATGATAATGTTCCTCAACTGTCCCTACAGTTCACTAGGAACCACATCTAATAGTCACATTGTCTGGATCAGTGGGTCTTAACTGGAGTGAGAACCTCTGAGGGCCATGCCTTATCTGTACCCATGGTACAAACGTACATGTAGTGACCTGCCACTGTATGCCTGTCTCCGATCTGTACCAGGTGCTGCCACATTCACCTGGGCCCTGTCCTCTGCTGTGCCCTGATGCTTTATTTGCATGCCGGTATGTTGCATTACCATACACTCCCATTAAGTGTCTGTTAAACACAACGGTGTTGAAGGCACTATATCCGTTGAATCGACTCGAGCCGAATCCTTGCTTGTTGTGGTTAGGCCAAGACATGTTCAAAAAACCTTTAACAGCTGTTTGATGTGTGGCTTCCATTAAGATCCTTCTGTGTATAAGAATAATGTCAATTTGTCCTCTTAAGGACAAATTGTCCTCACGATTTTAGATGCTTTTGCAAGCTGGCCTTTTTATATAATATGTTGTGAGCATGTTGTTATTGTATGTGTTTCTTAATTGCATTACGAGTGACAGATGGGGCTTAAGGATAGGGAGCACCCCCCCACACACACACTTGGCAAATTTTATCATCAAGATTTTGAAATTGAGGAACTGTATTGCAAAATAAATTGTTTTTTAAAAAATTCCAGTGCTGGGCATTTCAGGTCCACGAGCTACAAATCCAGACCAAGATTTTGTTTCTACCAACCAGTTGAAGATAAAGAGTCACAGTGACAGAGAACTCAACTGGTTGGTCTGGATTTGTAGCTTCTGGACCTGAAATGTGCAACACTGAAAATACCATATATTACCGTATCATTTCTGGACAGTATGAAGGAATGAAAAAGTCTGATCTCAACCCAGCTGACTATTGCACTCCTTGCAATGTGCGAATTGCATGTGCATAACATGCAATGTTGATATTAATATTGCCCACCTCTATAATATAGACCTACTATAATACTCATTTTTGAATTCAGTTTAAAACACCCTGCCTCATGTTGTGATGATGTCATTCTGCAACCCTACCAGATTTTGTTTTGAAGTAGCAAAAGTTTGGTACGCGTTGCAGTGGAAAAGCATCCATACAGGTGCAGAAGGCACATTCACCATGAGGCACTGGGAAGGGGGTTTAAAGGGCATAAGGTCCTCCTGACATACTGACATCACACCCTCCTCTTCATGGTAAATGACGTTCCAGAATGCGCTCTTCTACATTCACCTATAGGTGGCACTGTTGCCTTGCAAGTGACCTCCACTGGGCCTCAAACCATCCAGAAAGCCCTGGGAGAGATCGTGATCCTGGGCTGCGAGTACAGCACAGGACCCTCGGACGTTGGAGAACTGGACATTGAGTGGACGATGGTCAGCCCGGACATAACGCAGAAGGACCAGCTGGTGAGAGGCTTTCGTGGGGGCACTGGAGGGGGATGCATATAAAAAAAACCCAGACATGCCAAAATTAAGCAGGAGACAAAAAGACACACACTCAAAGGCTCTACAAGGACACTTTTTGCAGTATGGAATCCCTTTTATACATATAGGGAAAAACTTAAATGACCAGGGTTAATATATGTCTTGTTGACATTTGTGTATAGAAATGTAGATGCATTTGATTTAGCATTTATCTGTGCTTTATAAATGTATTAATGTGTTTCCTTTTGGGGGGGGGGCACACTCTGAATTTGTGTTTAATTTGATTTCCGGTATATAACTACATGGAGTTGTTTTTTGAACCTTTCTGCTCTTTGTGGAAACTGGTGAAAATTTATAAATAAAAGAGAACAGCACTGATGAAAGTATACCGAACTCCAAGACAGAAAGCAGTGCCAGGGATGGTGTACCCAGCTTGTGTGGGGCTGTCACAGACCCCGGCTGTCTGTGTCATAGATCCTGTCCTTCATGGGAGGGACGAAATACGATCACAGCACCGGCGCCCTGGCAGAGGGAGTGGACTTCGCCGCCGCCGACCCGTCCCAGGGCGATGCCTCCATCAAGATCTCCTCTCTGGCTGCCAGTAACACCGGGACCTACCAGTGCAAAGTGAAGAAGGGCCCAGGTGTGGACACGCGGAAGGTCACGCTGGTCGTGCTGGGTGAGGTGACCTTCCAGAAAGCTCTTTGAGTCTGACATTTCAAAGCCTGTCAGAGCAGAGTTTATCTTATGAAAGACAGATTCCCATTTTTAGAATAAATCTGCTGTTTTCTCAATCCTTTCTTATATTCTGACCTGTGTCTATATAATGCTGCAGTTTGAACACATACACACCCCACTGCTGGTAAGGTGCATTATTGCCTTTTTTTTTGCCTGTGTTTCAGTACGTCCCTCTGAACCTAAGTGTAAGCTGGTGGGGAGTGAGACGGTAGGGGGCGCTCTTTCCTTGCAATGCAAATCCTCGGAGGGCTCAACACCGCTCATCTACATGTGGCGGAAGGGTAGTGAGGAGGTTCTTCCTTCCAACGTTACACAGAGTAAGTGTCCCACACCTGATATTATGATTGTTGCACTTGAGATTGTTAGTCTGCTAAACCATGATCAGAGTCTCCTAGTCCTGGATGTCAAGGAGCCTCATTCAGTTGTGATTATGGTTCTTATTCCTGGGCCCAGACTCAGTCACGGGTGAGCTGTTCATCACAAACCACTCAGAAAGCACGCAAGGCATGTACGTGTGTGAAGTGCGTAATGCCGTGGGGATCGAGCGATGCCGCTTCCGGCTGCAGGCCATCAAGCGTAAGCATGACAGACTCATCGCCGATGAGCTTGGGGGTACAGATAAGAGATACACACAGACACAGTAAAGCCATGACCCCAGGTGACCTTTTGACCTCTGCAGCCCCTAACAGGGCGGGTGTGATTGTGGGCACCTTCGTGGGTGGTCTTCTGCTGGTGGTCCTGCTGCTCCTCTTTATTTGGTTCCTATTCTGCCTCTGGGACAAGCGACAGTCCGAGAAGGAAGATCTGGCCAACGATATCAGGTGCAGCGCCGAAGATGGCACATAGACATACACATATACACACTTACATACATACAAACACACATAAGGGTAAAACGGATACCAAAACTAAAGGTGGAGTCAACCCTCTTCCTCCCTGCTAGGTTGGACGTCCCCAGCCCCCTGAGCCGGCCCCCGAGCCGGGCCCTGAGCCGGCCCCCGAGCCGGCCCCCGAGCCGGCCGCCAAGCTGGGCCTATGGCCGACGGTCAGACTGGGTACACAGCTCGTTCAAGAACCCGTCCATCACCCGGTCCCTGGCGTCTGGCTCCATAGCGGGATCCTTCAGCACCGGCCGCAAGTCGCCAGACTCCTGGCTGCTGGGGGCTCGACTCGAGAGCCGAGGCAGCTATGCTGTGTGACGGACTGCCGCACGCCCACACACCCACACGCCAGTGACATCATGTCAGTCATGTAAATGTGTCTCAATTTCTGTTTTCCCCTAATTTTTTTTAATAAAACAGACAGAAGGGGGCCTCTCCTCTGCCACAATGACGGCCCCTGCTGCCTCACTCTCCAGCCGGCCCAATTTGCTCTGTCCTGGACACACCCCCACACAACTGCACCTTTAAAGTGCACATGGATGTGGATCCGGTGGTTATTATAGGGCATTCATTACGTTTTTTAAGCCTTGTGGTTGTGGGGTCCGTGAGAATCTGACTGTTGTCGCTGTACTGATCACGTTCACACTGATAGGTCACGTACACACAGATAGGATACACACGCTCGCGCGTCACCCCGATGGCCAGGCGGTGAGTGCGGCATGTGGGGCCTTTATTCTGAGCCTGTGTTTTGGGCTCTCGTTTAGCCCCTAGCGCCGCTCCTGTGGCCAGTCCAGGCAACAGAGTGCAGCCGACAGCCCTGGGTGACTATATGCAGCGACGCCTGCGACACATCGTGATAACAGCTGCTCAGACCACAGCTGCACCTGCAGGAAGTCCCACCCACGGTTCTTCGGACCTGTGAACCTGCACCTCCATCTGCTGCACTCTCATAATAGTGATCAGGCTGCCGCATGTACCTGAGGTGCTCAGAGACACGAGAGACACTATTTTGGTACAGCTGTGGGGGCGTTCTGCATTAATGTTAGAAGCACAGCAGCCTTCCTATACCTTTCCTCTATTCAAATTTCAAACTTTATTTTAATTCGTCTGCTTCCTATTTATTCAGCTGGTGGCTTAAACAGACCATAAACTATTTGATGTTTGTCCATTGCTGTCCGTCTCCATCCAGTCCACTCTGATGCTTTCCCACACTCTGAAAACACTGACCTCACTCCTAAAGTTCTCCATTTATTTGGTCATTAGCCAGCCTGCCACTACTCCATGGATTAAGTTAGACTAGAGTAGAGATTTTGCTCGGATGATGGGAGCCTAGTCATGGGACATCTTAGCAGTGCAGTTATGAGAATATTTTTATATGACCCTAAAATCAACCCCCCACTGTCTTATCTCTATCTGAAGATCATGAAAATCTAAGGATCTAAGAAACTTTGCTTGTGGTGCTCTTGGTGAGCCTTGGTGATGGACCTTCAACCACCCCTGGTTCAGTGCACAGCAAACGATCAACATGGTGGCTGAAGACAGGAGGGATTCCCAAGGCAGAGCAACTCACTTCTGGTCTAGCTAACAGCTCTTCTCCTGTGTGGCGTTTTGCAGATACCTTACACCTTACAGTGTGGGATCACTCACACCTTTGGTTTCAAATCACACACGCTGTGTGTGTGCAGGTTCTCCCAGTATCACGTGGGTTTCCTCCGGGTTCTCCTGTCTCCTCCCGCAGTCCAAAAATGTGCATCTATGCAAAGCTCTGTCTCTAAATGGCCCACAGTGTGTGTACATGTGTGTGTCACTTTTGAAGCTTGAAATGTAGTATTTTATTAAGCTAATAAAAGTGTAAAGTTACAAAGTATTCCTGTACTTAAGTGTAATTTGTATTTGTATTTTACTTGATATTATAGGTTGTTGCAACATTTACTTTCTCTTCACTACATTTCTGAGCCAAATAACAACTTTTTACTCACGAGACCATAGTCACCATCATACATGTATATATGACAGAGAGAGAGAGAGATAGAGAGAGAGAGAGAGAGGGAGAGAGAGAGACAGAGAGGGAGAGGGAGAGAGAGAGAGGGAGAGAGAGAGAGAGACAGAGAGAGAGACAGAGAGAGGGAGAGAGAGAGG
>JAODLD010000124.1:31609066-31619493 GCA_026781065.1 Mormyrops boulengeri
GTCTTATCTTGCCTTACATGTACGGGCATGCCTTGCCTTGATTTTGTTTTAATTTATTTTGTTTAAATAGAGATTTCTGACAAAGTCATTGATGCAGTACACAAATCTATGTGGTGCTTTAATGCATTTTAAACTTAAACACCAGAGCTGTTATAATCTTGACCAGAGCATTTATAATTTAGTGAAGATATGTATATTTTTTATTTTTTTATTTAAATAGAGGTTCCTGACAAAGTCAAAAAGCCTTGTTGCAGTACAAAAATGTATGTGATGCATTTATGCATTTTAAACTTACAAACGGGTCGGTGCCGTCCCGAACACAATAGCAAGGTTAAACCAAAGGGTAATTTTGACAGATTTGTGCAATTAAATGAAGCTGCGAGAAGTTACTTTGATACATGTGCAGAGGAGCAACTGCAACTGTTTTCAATAAACAGTGAGGCTCTGTGCCCATGGCCAGGCCGTCGCACTTGCAAAGAGGGTATGGCTCCCCCCGCCCAAAGAGTAGGCCGCCGGAACAGTCTCCGCAGAGATGATGGGCTGGATGCTGGACCGTCAGGAAGTTCGGAACACTGGAACTTCTCGGCCATTCGTCAAAGACCATCTCTCTCACTCTGCAAAATCAGAGTGACTTTCCTCTTCCTCTTCCATCCTCTTCCTCTCCCCCCGGGTTTCAGTTACTGTGATAAGAAGAAGTATCTTGAGCCGCGAAGACGGGGATGTGAGCTCAACTTATTACCAGGGCCCGTCGAGGCCCATGTGTCGCCCTAGGCGAGCTTCACCAGTGGTGACCCCCCCCATCTGCAACAAAATCTTGCTAAGTTGCCCCCCACCCAGAAGATGTCACCAAGTGGGTTGGCTGGCACTGCTTGGTAACGTCAAGCACCCTGACCATCGGCTTGTTTACTGCTGCAGCTTCCATCTGATGCTGCCGCTGGGCCCAAGCGACATTCACATCTAATCAGAAGGAGAAATAAGGTGAATCATTCATAGACCAAGCACGCAGAACTCACACAGGATAACGTCAGCTTCCTCTGGCAAGCTGGGAACCCTCATGCTGACTAGTTATCAGAAATGGAGGCATCTCACCCACGACCATGGGTCACTAACTCTGATAGATCACAGATAATGATTTAATGAGTTTTTCTATCTGCAGGGGACCAAAATATCAGTAAGTACCGTACTACCACACAAAATGATAAATGAGTATGTCTGGGATGTTTACATCATACCAAACATGCTTATTTTGTGTTTAATATTATTACACTTCTATCAATGACAAAACAAGGATCAGGGGAGCATGATATTAAGCTTCACTCACTTCAAAAACATTTCCTGGCATTCTTCAGTATTTGGTTGACTTTACAGTCCTCTGCATGAACAATAGCTGTTGTCCCCTGAGCCTGGAGCCACATCAGCGACATTAGCAGACCGGAGCCGTAGGCCAGCGGCGACCTTTTGTCTAAATGTTCACTTAGTTTGTTAGAAATCTCACACAGTGTCGTTCCTCCTGAAAGGTCAATATAAGTAGGTCTGGGGTGAAGGTACCAGACACACAAAGGAGAGACGCTCACACAGACTTTCCTGATGTTCTCTGTCACTTTCAGTCCGACAACCCTCTTCGCTCCTGCCAGAGCGACACGAATTGCAGATTCGTCAAGAGCAATTTAATTGTAGGCAGACTAAAAATACAGGCAGGCAGTCACCTTGGTTTTGCTCGTGTGGTTTTCCCTGTAAAAACAGCCGCAGTTATTCATCACAAAACTGTAGCTTTGAGCGAAATGGTGCAACGTGACTCAAGACGACTTACTGTAGGTGAGGTACAGGCCCAGAAGACAAGCTGTTATTAAAATAGGAATCAATGTACCGGCGATCACCCCAGCTGGTAAAGCATCGCCTGCAGAACCCAAGAGAGACCAGCAGAGGGAGCACACACTGAGTACGTAGCTCTGCAGGTATAGCCATATTCAATAGTCAGGATTCGAGAGCTTGTTGCCATGCACAGTAAGCAGCCAGTGACACCGATGATGGTGCTCAATAAGACAATAAATATGAAGGCAATTATGCAAATAAGTATGTAAACATATAGTGCCATGTAAACATAATGTAAATAACGGGTGTATTGCAGAAGTGAGGAGAGGTAAGAGGCAGATTTCTGGCTAGTCCTGTTTAATGGTGTGGAACAAGTGATCAGCTGGAAAGTTTTATCAAAGAAACCCGCCCCTCCCCAGAAGGCAGAAAGCAGGCCTCAGTGAGGGTAACCTGAGACCCACACCAGCAGCATCACGCTGCCATTGGATGATGACTGGTTTCCCTGGACAAGGATCAGAAACCAAACCCTCATTACTCAGCCAAATAAATGTTTAGGTTAAAACTAATTCCACTGTAGTAATTTTAGTATCGTTCATTACTGCTCTTATTATTCTTGCATTGTTACCTGCTTGTTAAACACCACTGAGCCCCACCCAAAAGCTCACCTGTGCCCCCGCACTCTCCTGGAGGTCGCAGTGCACCAGCACCTCCACCCTGGGGCCCCACTGGCTCCAGGGGCCCAGGCCAAGTAGCATAGCTCCAGTCACATTCGGCCTGCACTCGTGCCAGCTGGAGCCCTGCCCCCCCCCCGGCACCTCCCAGCCGGCCTCGCTGCCCCTCCGGGTCATAGCATAGAAGCGACAGAAGGGGCCCTCGCCAAGGACAGAAGATGGGGCCTCGCAGATGAGCTGCACCTGACCATGGGGGGCTGTCACGTTGGGCCACACCCACACTTGGGGAGTCTGGTAGGGGGTGCGATCTGGGGAGGGTCACACCTGAGCGGGGGTGCACAAAGAGAGCAGCAGCTGTGAGATAGTGTAGGTCTACAACAGGGTGTTTGTGAGCAAATTTACGAGGAAGAGATGGCCAATGAGAATAAAACACCTGTAAATCTAATCCACACGGCATCAGACTTAATGAAGTTTAAAAGTGAGCTGATCAGGTGTCCAGCACACAGCAGCGACCAATACCAAACACCTGCATGTGTGCCTCTCATAGCTTGAGTTTATTCTCCGTCTGTGATTGTTAACTGTCCATTGTCATGATGCCGAAAGCTGGGCCAACACAAACTTCCACCAGTTTTGGCCTTGGTCATGTGGAAATAAATACTCTGACTGTGACTCTTAATATCTCTTAATATCTAAACATACTGACTAAATACTACACTAAAAAGTTAACCCTGGACGGGATGTCGGTCCATCACAGTTCTCACACACAAATGCAGGCAAGTCAGAGAAGCCAGTCAACCTGACTGCAGGACCAACATAAAAACATAAGAAATTTACAAACTAGAGGAGGCCATTTGGCCCATCAAGCTCGTTTAGGGAGAACTTAACTAATAGCTCAGAGTACTTGCCCACCACAAAACAGGGAGATGCAAATGCCACATATACTGTATGTACAGAGCAGAGATGTGATTCAAACCCCCCACTTCGAAGGTGTGATGCAGCAGTGTTGCCCCCAAATCACATTGCTGCCCCAAGCTAGAACCTGCATTCTATACCGGAAAAGTTGCAGGATAAATGAAAAAATGACATAATGTTAATTTCCATCTAGTCATTGTCAATTCCTGGCATTAATATAGTTATCAGCACAATACATTGTATAATTCTTAGCTATAATAAGAAACATCTGTGATTAAAATCACGATCAGATGACATGACCAATGACCTTCAAGCGTACTCACTAAGAAGAATGGAGGAAATGCAATGGATCCTGATGAGGATGGTGAGTGATGTTCCTCTGGCTGCTTCACTTGTGTTCTGCTGCATGTTAAGACCTGACCTGAGTCACAACACCCACAAGCTCAAGTAAACAAGAATGAAAATTGTTAAAATCAGATCCCTTATATGGTCTGCTATGCAAATCCAAGACACCGGGGGGCAGCGAGGAGCCTCGGGGCTCCTCTGCCTTACAGATCCTGTTGCTGTACTGGGCTGAAGTCAGATAAAGGTGAAAGGGGTTTGTGAGCGGGAGGTGGGGGGGTAGAGTGGGCGGGACAAATAGAGACTGACACACATGGCTGGGCGAATAGAGGGCCAAACCCAAAATTGCAAAACGTTTTAATGATCTCAACAGCTAATAGCCAGAAGATTTTTTGCAAATTGTTTGTACACCTAAACTTGGGCTGTCACTTTTTTCAAAAATCAAGTTCAAACAAATTTCAAATGTTACGCAATTCGATATATATGAATATATGTGACCCCCCCCAAAAAAAAAGCAAAACAGAATCATTCTTTCCTGTATTTTATCAAAAGCCCTTTTGCCACATTTCTACTGAAGCCCTAAGGGGTCAGCATGGAAAAATATTTTTTTTTATAGTTTTGCGTTCCCATGCAATACTTTTGCAATCCTTCGCAATAGTTTTGCGTTACTAATATTGAATGTACTGTGTCCTGTTAAAGCACAAAATATAGAATTATTGGACTAAGTATGAACCTAAATGAAACAGACATGTCCAGTTAAGTGCACTTTACTCATTAAACTATGGAGGACAATGCACACCATATAACTTTTATATGTGTGATTTATACATATTTATTAATAACGGGACTCTGCCCATTCACCACCAGTGACTGTAAACAAGACAGCTGTTCTATTAAGACAAGACTGCTAACTTTACTGTGGTGTCATAGTTAAGGTTTAAGCCCAAACCCACTTTCAGGTATACCCCCCTGGTATTATCGCTTGATGATGTATACGGGTCTATACTGAAATATTCCAGAAAGCGGGTCTGAGTTTAAACCTTAACTCCGGCACCGCGGTAAAGTAAGCTTTACATACAGTTTTCTGGTGTTGTAATGTCTTTCAGTGTTTGTAATATATTTTAGTGTTTGTTGCGAGGGATCGCAAAACTATTTAAAAAAATATTTTCCCTCATAGACCTTTTAGGAGCTCCGTAGACGGCAAATGCACATTTGTCACATCATGTTCAAAGGAATGTTTGAATGTGGGTTAAAAAGTGTGAGCCCTAACCCAGACGTTTCAATTTTATATCAAACATTAAAAGATTTTCATGATTTTTTTCTTTGCATACAAGAGGACTATGTAAGTGAATTTCCCTGTTTTCATCTTTGTCTGCCAGCAGTTCACTGCAGCAATGAGTAAATGGTGGCTCAGATCTTGGGAGTGCTGCTTCTTTTTAGTTCTTGCTAATTATACGACCAATGATTTAAGAACAAGAAAAGTTTCTCCCACTTTTGTAACGCAGAATCATTGGCTAGCAGGCCAATTGCCAATTACCGCCATTAGATCAGAAAGCTATGTAAAAACATCCTGTCTTAGCCTATAGCCAGATTCCCAATATGATGTGCATTAAGTGGACCTCTTTTTTTTTTACCAACTAGCTGCTTTATCCTGTGTTCGTATTGTTTCAGCTGAAGCTTCTGTAATTGCTTTGCTCTCTCCATCGGCTTCTAGAAAACCATTATTGTGCAAGAGGGGCGATGTGTAAAAAGCCGCATGGAGACCTCCAGGGTATCCACCACATTCAGGGGCCCTTAATACTATCATATCTACAGCCCAGGATCTTGACCAACATCAGGGGCCTCGGCCAACATAAAGGGCCCTACCCAACGTCAGGGCCCTCGCGCCAACATAAAGGGCCCTACCCAACGTCAGGGCCCTCGCGCCAACATAAAGGGCCCTACCCAACGTCAGGGGCCTCGGCCAACATAAAGGACCCTACCCAACGTCAGGGCCCTCGCGCCAACATAAAGGGCCCTACCCAACATCCGAGATCCTGCCCCTTCATGTCCGCACTCTCCCCTAGATCTGCTAATTTTACCGCCAGCACCCTATCTGAACCTCAGGCCCCCAGAGAAGTTACACCGGCCCCAACTGCATGAAGGTCACCATACCCAACGCAGAGGGGACAGAGGCGTGCCACGAGGCCCTGAACCCGGCATGTTACAGTGGGTAATAACAGGAGAGCAAATCCATTTCATTCATTGTAACACCATCCTTGGAAATTTTTTTTACTCTATAAAACAATAAAACAACAGATAAACCCCCCAATTTCTTCAAGAAATATGTCCATTATTTTGCAGGTCTGATTCTTTTTTAAAACCAAGCAAGACTCTATCCATGTGCAGTTGGCCAAGTCCTCAGGCACGTGAGCAGAATTAAGTCGCTGTCCTTTTCACTCATCACCCTGCTTTCCACCATCCTCAGCTGTTCTAGCTGGTGGTCTCACGCCTGCATCCTGATTGGCTGAGAGGTGAAGGGAAGAAAACCCTTCATCCAATGGAAGACCAGGAGAGTTCTCATTGGCCAGCAGGTTGTTCTTGCGCAGACGACAGGCCTGCTCATAAGGCGGGCGAATCGGGGGCTGGGTGGGGGGTGTGTATTTGTATTCCTTACTGGGGTCCAGCTAGAGACAAACAGGAAAAAAACAGTTTTTGACCGGATTTACTAAGTCTGTCAAGTTCAAACTCCAGTCAACACCACTGCAGCAATACACATATGCAAAAATGTAAAAATGTTCATCTTGACAGACAATCTCAGCATGCTGTCATAGCAACGCAGAGAGCACCTGGAGGGGATAGGTCCGGTCCGAGTCAAAGGCACTGAGATCCCCGCAGGCCAGGAACGGCACAATGACCCGGTTTGGTCCCTCTAGCTGGTTAAAATCCACATCTGGGACAGAACATCAGAGGCAAAGTGACACCTTCACATCTCACATGTGCCAACTGCAGTTAAGCTTGTGTATGAAATAGAACGTACATGAGCACAGCGTTAAAGGGGAGGAGACTGCAAGAAAAGTATCTCACTGCATTTTAAGGTGGCACAGTGTCCAGCCTGGGATGCAGGTTGCTCACCATAGCAGTGATCCAGCAGGGGGTTGGACATGTTGGGGACGTAGCCCTCGGGAGGGGCATACCTCTGACACACCACGAAGGCTTCTGAGGGAGAGAGAGTCACAGCCGACGGTCAGCCCCACCTCCACATATACATGGAGGTGCGTACTTCAGCACTGTGTGCAAACTAGTACCCATTTAGAAGCCCTCTCAGGGTGAACAAGGTTAAAGCAAGATGGGAAACGGTTATTAAAGGTGACTAGGGTCCCCGCTGTCATTGTGTCCTCCACGTGCCCGCGGTGAAAACAGGTCAAACTCCAATGTGTCACGGGGGGGGGGCATGCCACTCACCGATGCTGGAGTTGCGGCTGCTCCTAGGCTTGGCACATGTGACTTCACCAAAGAAAATTCTGAGCTGGGAGTACAGAAGGGTGACGTCCTTTCCCCGGAATATCTACAGAGGCATAGGACATGAGGTCAGAGCCCACATCTCCCCAGAGACCAGTGCAAACAGCAGCTCATTTACATTTAACGGACAGTTTTCTCCAAAGCGACACACGAGTGAGGATCCGACAATAGGGTTAGCCAGTCCCTAATGAAGTTGGGGTTAACGGCCAGCAATGGGATTTGAACCAGTGCCCTGCTGATCACAGAGCTACACAGCGTAACCCCACCCACACCTTACCTTTGCCACAAAAGTTCCTCCATGTTTCAGGACATGAGTAGTGATGTTCAAAGCCTACCAGGAGGTAAAGAGCACAGGAATTACACAAGAACAGCTGATCGGTCTAAGACCTCCCTCATCCAGAATTGCAACTAATTTTCACTTGGGCTGTGCAGCAGACACTTCTATCCAAAGTGACCTAAAAACCAAGCAGATAATTTATCACAGCATACAGTCGTCAAGGAGCCAGCCGAAGTACAACAGCTGTGAGACTGAACTTCCAGTGAGGGACCAGGAACAATGCAAGATGACTGTCAGAACAACAGCTATACAAACACTATTTAGTATGTAATATGAGAAAAGCCATTTACATAAATAACACAAATTAAAATCAAATCACTTTTATTGTCACATTACTGGTACACTGGTACAGTACACGTGAGAGAAATTCTTGCATGCGAGCTTCCCAAGCAGTAGTGGTGTACAAAATATACAATACAAATACCAAGAGAATCTAGTAAGAACGGAGCCTAAAAGTGAATTACAACAGGAGAAAGAATCTACTAATGCCAAGAAAAACCACTTCAAGGGAACAGCAGCAAAGCCAGTGAGCTGGGGAGGGTCAGGGTAGGATGACATCAGCCATTTATAAATAAATCTTATAAAATCCCAGCTTCACAGACAGGTAAAGCCGTCTGAAACCAACAAACAGGTAAGCTGAGGTTTCATGGGAAAACCCATTAAACAGCAGGTGAGAGCAGACATGACCAGTTCAGGCGGCCAAACTCACAGCGAGAAGCAGCTGGGCCTGGATGTACTCATCCACATCATGCAGTCCAGTCACTGAGGAAAGAGGAAGAAGGACCAATCAGCAGTTCCCGCTAGAGCCACTAGCCAAACAGGACAGGATCATAGGTTTGCGTTGTATCCTCATTAACAGAACCATCTGTCACACTGAACTATCTGCCTTTCCTTCCGTTTGCATTATATGTAATGCAAATAACACTAAACGCTTCCACTGATAATCAAAACTAGCTTCTATTAATTAATGACAGATTGGTTCAAAATTACTTGCTATTTACCATCAGGGGCACCATCACACACCACAAGGTCAGCAGGCTGCCCCTCAAAGTGCCTGATTATTTCCTGGGCTGTGGAAGTCTGAAGAGAGAGAATGTCAGTATATGGAGTATACACCAGTATGTAAATGTATGTATATAATGGTATGTAATGTCCTGTGCTCAGTGAGCCATCACCCCCCGACACCTGCCTTGGTGATGTCGCCCTGGATCTGCGTCACTCCGGGGAGTGGAGCCATGGCCTGAAGATCGACAGCAACAATCTTGGCCTGCTCCTTCTCCTGCTCCTGCCCTCTGCAACAACACAAGGGAAGGTACCAGTGACTCTCATCCATCGGCAGTTTTACCATAAGACACAGGTAGGCGATTCCTCAGGACCTCGTCCACCAAAGGGCCTCATGAATTTTTTGTTTTTTGTGTTTTTTTACATGCCCACCCCATTTAAAATATATTTTTAAAAAAAAAAAAAAACAGGAAACACCAGAAATAAAATGCCTATAATTCTTGAAACAATATTATCTTAAACAAGGGCTGATTTAAATCCTGACAGTCACAAAATGTTAGTAATAAGACATAAAGGGATTGCTAAGTGTTACTTATGAAGGTAGAAAACACTTTTTCTGCACTGCCAAAATGATTTTGCGGTTTGTTTCAGCATTATTAACACTTCACTTAGGATGGCGAGCCTGCAAACACAGTGGACTCAGACAGAACCCTCAGTAACACTCGATAAAAATCATATGCGAGCAGATTTTCTCACGCTATGTGTAGTTGCCCCAGTCCTGAAAAAGAGAGTCAATAAAAATGTAAATAAATCACTTATCTGTGCTGTAGTTTTTCTTCTGCATTCTATTTCTGGCGTAACATCCTATTTTTAGAAAGTAATTCACACCACCCACCGAGCAGCAAAAGAAAGGGAAAATGACTAAATTTATGGCTTCAGGCTATTCGGAGGGGGGATCCTGAGGGAAACCTATGGGACTCCTGACTGCAAATTTCTTTATGTCTGCGGCAAACACTATCACTGGTCAGTAATGCTTCTAGTCGACATTATATAATTACCAGTTTTAGTTGGTAATTTATTTTTACACAATAGGCTATACAACAAAGAGATCGGAATATGAAAAAATGACCTCAGCTACGGTTTCGGCAATCCACGGGTAAACACGGATGACGTCACTGACGGCCTTGTAAACAGGGATAGTTTTTACTGTGTTTGCACAATTTAGCTTGTTCTTTGGGAAAAGAACTACAACAGATATGGATCATTTGACCCTTACTGAGTTACGGACACTGATGTCAGCAAACTTTTAGCGGTGGGTGCTTTGTTATTCATGTAAACAAAAGGGAAGTGTACATTTCGACTGACACCCATGTTGAAATACTATAAATATCTCTTTTAATGGTATTATGATTAGTTTTAAAAAAACATAAACCTTGATTTTTTTTTTTTATTATTTAATCCTTTTCGGACTTATTTTATTTTAAACCAACACATACGCACACGAGGTATCTATATCTTTTTGGGAATTCCAGTCATTTCTATGGACATAACTCTAATCCCAACTATGACAACGTCTTACTCGGTAATTCTTATGCCTATTCAGAAGTCTGTCAAGCATCCATGCGGGATGGGAGCTTTATAGAAGTAAACGGGATTTTAATCAAGTACTTGTCCAGCGCCTTACCTCAGTTTTCGGCTCAGAACTTGGCTCCAGCTTCCCGGAGCCGCGCACAAATCCACTGCTCGCCGCACACCTGCAGAAAGCGCACCGACATTGTTACATAAGAACATAAGAAATTTACAAACGAGAGGAGGCCATTCGGCCCATCAAGCTCGTTTGGGGAGAACCT
>JAODLD010000124.1:31633089-31645339 GCA_026781065.1 Mormyrops boulengeri
TGTGTGTGTGTGTGTGTGTGTGTGTGTGTGTGTGTGTGTGTGTGTGTGTGTGTGTGTGTGTGTGTGCGTGTGTGTATATATATATATATATATAAAAGCAGGGGGCTGAGTGTTGACTCGGCGGGGGGGCTCATGGCAAACATGTATAATATAAAAAGTTATTCACGACTTCAGCCAATAAATATACATTTATTGGGGGTGGGGGGGTCCAGACATTTTAGGGGGGCGAAAATAAAATACAGTAAAAAATCGTTGCCCCTGAATTTAAGAATCCCTATTAAAGCTCCCGTATTGCGTTTAGAAAAAACCTCATGCCTGTGTAGCCGCCGGCCGGCCTCTGTATCCCCTTGATAGATGGGACTAGATGGCGGTCTCTTTCAGGCTCAAGTGCTCTTCGGCAAACCTGCTGACTCATTACAGACGAGCTCTCCTGCATCAGAGCTTCGGGGATTTACGGGATCGTTTCTGTTACTGTGCTGTTTCTTCAACATCACTGTGCTCATTGCTCCCAGCAGTGCGCGGTCACAAAGAAAATGAATTACTCAAAAGCAATCTGCGTCAGCCTCAAGTAAAGCCCGGTTCAAAACTATGGAAGCTGCAGGAGGGTCAAACTACAACGTACGACGACGTAATGCAATAACAGACTTTATACGTGAAATGCTGCGTCTCAGTAATACTAAGAGCAGCCCGTTCACTTCTTTGTGTGTTTGTGTTTGATAACGTATTTATCGTAACGCTAATCTTGTAGGTAAATGCGAACATATAAGTGTTTCTCATTTTAATATCGAGATTAAAGTCTATATGAATTGATATAGTAATAAACACTTGCCTAATTTCACTTTTTAAATTATTCAAAGATGGTCGTCTACATACAATGTGCGCATACAATGAAGCGCAAAACATTGCCGGGTAGTTGTATTTCACACACTCAGCGTTTGCAATCTAAACATCAAAACTCATGCTAGTAACCGTGTGACCAAACTTAAAAAGAAGATAAAAACATATCTCCTAAACAAAAATTTGCTGTGATTTAAATATTGTTTTATGCGTGTAGACATGTGGATGGGCGAGACCGTGCATATATTTGTTTGATTTTGCAGTAAAAGGTGTCGCATTTTTGTAAGGTCTGGGGCTTTTCCTTGCTCGCAGCGGCGCTGTCCTTGGTGCTGACGCCCCCGTTTAGCCGGTAAAGCACGTCACCGGGGGTGGGGGCTGTTTGAAATGTAGGTATGGGTTAATGTATTTAACTCTCTGACTCTATAATGCCCTCTTTTTAAAATTATAGTGAAAAACCGGTAAAGTATAAAAAGAGGATAAAAGGAGCGTTCGCGCTCGCTTTACTAGGCAATGACTCGGCATTTTGCAGGCTGCTGTGGGTGAGATGACCCACCTAGTCCTGCCCCAGCTGAGATCCCGTCCCATCACCGCTTCCCCGTTTCATGCGTTTCCAATCAGTCTGCGTTGAGCGTGTCGTCTGAAGCCCCCGCCACTGGCAGCGGGTATCGGGGTGTGAGCCCTCCCACTCCGGCCCACCAGTTACACGGTGAGGAGAAATAATGCCCCGTTAGCGAATACGCCTCCGGTATATAAAGGGAGGGCTTGGGAGGATCGGGCGTCGTGCGCACCGGAGCCCACAAGTGAGAGGACGCACACACTACAGCCGGGATGAGTTACACGCTGGACACCATAGGGAATCCCTACAGGAGAGGGATGGACACCAGGATCAGCTACAGCCGCACTAGCAGCTCGCCGTCCAGCGGCTTCCGCTCGCAGTCGTGGTCGCGGGCGAGTCCCACTTTCTCCAAGAGGAATGTCAGCGGGCCGGTGGCCCGGGCGTACAGCTCCGTAGTGCTCAGTTCCTCCGACAGCGTTGACTTTAGCCAGACATCGGTGTTTAATGGGGACTACAAGCGCTCCAACGAGAAGGAGCAGCTGCAGGGACTGAACGACCGCTTCGCCGTCTACATCGACAAGGTGCACTACCTGGAGCAGCAGAACAAGCATATCGAGGCGGAGATCCAAGCGCTGCGGCAGAAGCAGGTGTCGCAATCCCAGCTTGGCGATGTGTATGACCAGGAGCTGGGCGAGCTGCGCTCCGTGCTGGAGCAGATCCACCGCGACAAGGCGCAGATCCAGCTGGACACGGAGCACATCGAAGAGGACATCCAGAGGTTGAAAGAGCGATTGGACGATGAAGCACGCATCAGGGAGGAGACGGAGGCGGTTATCCGTGCCATGAAGAAGGACATGGGTGACTCGGCGCTGGCCAAAGACGAACTGGACAAAAAAGTTCAGTCCCTCCAAGAGGAACTGGCGTTCATCCGCAAGAACCATGAAGAGGAGGTGGGCGAGCTCTTGGCGCAAGTGCAGGCGTCCCAGGTGACCATGGAGAGACGGGACTACCAGAAGGCCGACATCACCGAGGCGCTCCGGGAGATCCGCTCGCAGCTGGAGGGCCACTCCTCGCAGAACCTACAGCAGGTGGAGGACTGGTTCATGTGCCGTTACGCCAAGCTGACCGAGGCTGCCGAGCAGAACAAGGACGCCATCAAGTCCGCCCGGGATGAGATTGCCGAGTACCGCCGCCAGCTTCAGACCAAGACCGTGGAGCTGGAATCGGTCCGGGGCACCAAAGAGTCGCTGGAGAGGCAGCTAAACGACATCGAGGACCGGCACAACAGCGACCTGGCGAGCCTCCAGGTGAGAAAGCGCATCCGCGTCTGATGCGTCATACTGGAGGCTTTTGAATGCTTTGTTACTCCTCTGAGGGCGCACAGCTCATGGAAGTGGTTAGCTTAGAATTTATGAATGAATGAATGATCATTGTCTGCTTCCTTTTGTAATTTGCACGCTCATCAAGTTATTTAACTGAATCAAAGTCAAAAGTACTTATCAAAGTTAGGGTTTCTGTGGCTTTATGGTTTTATGTAATGACACTGAAGTTGGATTTATTTGTTCCGCATTGATGGCCACTTTTGTGATCCGCAGCGATGCTCGAGGTCTATGCAAATCGCTGCAGCTTAAGGTGACCGGGGTGTATATGCGAGGCAGCTGTGAGCCATGGCTCAGCTCTGCTGGCAGGACGGGAGGAGTGCAAACGGGGAGAATAAACTGCGACACGTACAGGCTTCATCCAGTCTGGTCTAACAGCTCACATTACCTGAATACCTCGTACGTCTGCGTGCGAATATGTTTCGCCAAAGTCACTCGTTTAATTCAGCCAAACACCGTAAGGTTACTTCGGGGGTATCCGCAGGTCTAAATCAGCAGGGTTCGGCTCTGCTGTTGCGCATCACTTCAGTGGTGTTAGCGCGCCCTCTCGTGGGCAACCTTGGTCATTCTGAAGACGTACTACTGGTAAACTTTAATCGCTTCTAAAAGCACACATTGGATCTGGGCTCTTGAGTTCATCTAGGCTACTCTGTCCTTGTCCGGGACAAATTTTGGAAACGATCTGGACAGCTGACAAGCGGCAGGCGACGCCCTTGATAGCTCCCCTGTGTCTGCCTGCTTGTGTCTCTCCGCAAAGCGCACTGCGTCACGGCAATAGGCACATTGTAATGTGGCTAGTTTATAAATAAATCTGGAAATTTCGATTCTGGATTACTGTATTATTCATGATTATCAGGTCAAAGTGCAAATTGTAGCAGCGAATCTTTGCATATTTAGCAGCTAAAATAAGAGCATAACAGTAATATAGTGTAACCTCCATCGATTGAAAAAGTTAATAAATCGATAAAGCACATGCAGGGGGCGAGTAGCTAAGATGTCACATAAATAGAGACGATTTCTTAAAATCGCTTTCTCATTTATGTAATTAACTAACTGGTAGCTTTTCGATTTTCGGAGTCATTGTATGGACTGCAGTATAAATAATGATATTGATGATTTACACTCTTTTCCTCATTATTTTTGGTTTTGACATTTTTGGAGCAATAATAAATTCTGTCTCCTCTGCACCCCTTACTTCCCCCAATACACCCCAGGAGACAATCAACCAGCTAGATAATGAATTGAAAGGGACAAAATGGGAGATGGCCCGACACCTGCGCGAGTACCAGGACCTGTTAAACGTCAAGATGGCTCTGGACATCGAGATCGCCGCCTACAGGTGTGATGGCGCAAACGACGAGAAGCATATTGCTGCAGCCAGGAGCCGAATGTCGAGAGGGAGGGGTAATGTCGAGTAGGCGGCGCAATATGGGAGGGGTTTATATCGAGGTGCCTGTTATCATCTGAAACCCTAACCCTAAATCTCATACTCGACATTGTCCGTCCCACTCGACACTCGGCTCCTGGCTGCAGCCACACATACTTGAAAATGACGGAAGTGAAAACATTAGCGACTGTGACGTCATTTTTATCGAGAGTTTATTTTAGGGTCTATTAAGTACAATCACATATATGTTGAATATGCAAACAATAAATTCATTTATTAAAAACAGTGATGTTATTGATGTAATTCTGTGTTCAGTAATGTAATAAGTGTAGTGCTATATCCATGGCTCTTGAGAATTTTAAGCTTTTCACACTTAAAAGGTATGTTTCCCAGCTCCAGACAAATAAAGAGCCTCTAAAATTGTATGCAATAACATTGTATTTTTGAAACACTGATGTATCCAGCAGCTGGGAAGTGACCATGTTCCCTCTCCCTCTCTGTCTCCTCACCTGCTTTTCTGCACAGAAAACTCCTGGAGGGGGAGGAGACCCATTTTAGCTCATTCCCATACCGCCAGCCGGTCAGCACCACCAAGGGGCCAAAGACTAAGGGAGAGCCATCAAGATTGAAGGTGCAGCACAAGTTTGTGGAGGAGATTATTGAGGAGACGCGTGTGGAGGACGAGAAGTCTGAAATGGATGAGGCTCTAGCAGAAGCAGCAGAAGAGCTGTCCGCTGTGGCCGGTGATGAGGAGGAGAAGGAAGGAGAGGAGGCAGAGGAAGGAGAGGAAGAGGTGAAAGAGGATGAGATAGTTGCCACCACTGAAAGTGGGGTAAGTGTCATGCCTGAGGAGCAGGGAGAGGAGGAAGAAAAAGAGGAAGGAGAAGGGGAAGGTGAAGAGGAAGGAAAGGAGGAGGAGACTGAGGTGAAAGAAGAGGGAAAAGAAGAGGAGGAGACAGCAGAGGAAACTGTCCCAAGTGCTACTGCTGCAAAGTCAGAAGCTGCCCCTGAGACGGGAGCAAGTGGTGGTGAGGAAGAGGAAGAGGAAGGGGAAAAGACAGAGGATAAAGCCGATGATGAGTTAGCCAGTGACAAAGGATCAAAAGATGGTGACGAAAAGGAAGAAGTGCAAGAAGAGGAAGTAGCTGAGGGCAGGGAGGAAGAGACAAGCAGCAAGGAAGAGAAGGCAGAGTCTTCACCAGGAGAGGAGCCAGCGGCCAAGGAGGAAGCTGGCAAGGAAAGTGAGGCTAAGGAAGAGGCGGCAAAGGGAAGTCCTCCCAAGACAAGCCCAGTCACGGAAGAAGTACCCAAGAAAAGTCCAGTAGCAGAAGAAACACCCAAGAAAAGTCCAGTCAAGGAAGTACCACCCAAAGAAAGCCCAGTTAAAGAAGTACCAAGCAAGGAAAGCCCAGTCAAGGAAGTACAGACCAAGGAAAGTCCAGCCAAGGAAGTACAGACCAAGGAAAGTCCAGCCAAAGAAAGTGAAGTCAAGGACACACCGCCCAAAGAAAGTCAAGCTAAAGAGGAACCAGCTAAGGTGGAAGGAGAAAAGGTAGTTAAAAAGAGTGATTCTGAGGTCGAGGAGGAGAAGAGAGAGAAGAAGGATACAGCCATGAATGGGGAAGTAGAAAAGGGAAGTCCAAAGGAGGAAGAGAAGACAGAGGCAGACGAGAAGGACGTGATAGCTAATGGAGTGGATGAGAGCCCCATCAAAGAAGAGCCTGGCCAGAAAGTGGTCATTACCAAGACGGTGGAGACCATCACCACAGGTGAGGGTGGGGAGAAGCATGTCACCAAATCCGTGACTGTCACCGAGACAGTGAAGCAGCTGGATGAAGTGACAGAGAAGGTGGTTTCCAGCAAGAAGGTGGAGAAGGTCACCTCTCAATCTGTCAAGCAGGTGACAGAGACAGAATAAACATTTCAAAAACAAATAGATGAGGTTGGAAGAAGAGGTAGGAAACTAATAAAGGCATAACAATGTAATTAATTAAATCTAACAGCTGAAAAGATTACACTATAACATTCACTCAGACAGAGAAATGCTGAGGAGGGTCTATATGAGATGAAAATGAAAATATAATTCAAAACTGCATGTCGGTGAGCGTTTTAAACGGGCTTTACTGCGGATGGGTGTGGAGGGGGCTGTTCGGGAGTTCAACTTTTTCGGGGTCATTATTGTTTCCACTGGGTGGGGGGGATTTAGGGTGGGGGCATTTGCATGCGAGTTCAAAAGAAGAGCACCCCGTCCCCCCAAAAGTGGGAGATGGAGCACTTGATTGTAAATAACCGAATTTGAGGCAAATGGGCGACAAGAGGCAGGTGGTTGGTGGGGGTGGGGATGTGAGGGCAGTAATGTACATTCACGAGTGGAAGCCTTATTTACGCAAGAAGTCAGCTGAGCCAAATAAACAATAAAGGACTGTAGTAATAACGCATTGCAAATGGGAGGTCAGGTGAGAGCAGGCGGCGCAACACAACGAACAGGTCACACCGGAAGCCAGCTGTAACTGACTGTACCTGACCATTAAAACGTAGCCTTAAACATGCTTTTTCTTGTTGTCTGTTATGTTTACCTTATGAGTGCAATAATAAATAAAATGAGCACGTGCACATACATGGAAGTATGGAAGACTGGGACTTTTCATTCAAGACTGAACACACTTAAGGTGCTACACTTTGCTGACCATGTCTGTTCTTTCAGCCAAACATCTGTCGACAGCAATATGCTCAATAAACCTCATTCAGAAATTCTCTTCTCCACTTCCTGTCTTATTTCACAGAGATAAAAGTGTGTCTCCATATCATGCGGTTATAAATGCTGTTTTGTGCTGATGTAATTAAGCTTCTGACTGACAGTGGTGTGTGCGCAGTTTCTCCATTGAGTTTCCTCCAAGTCTGCCGGTCCAGAGATACATGGTGAGATGAATTCTAAACTGCCCCCACACTGGCAACCCTGCCTTATGCCATTTAAAAACCAGCAAGCTTCCTATGCTGATCCACCATTAGTTTTCCCAGCCCCGATCCAAGAATTAACCTATATGAACAGGTCTCGAGTCGGCAAAACTAGTGAACACTCAACCAATCCAAGGAGCCAAATCACAGATGTTTAATTTAAAATTCACTGGCACATCCAATCAGATTTGCGCAATAGGCATGGACTGCCATAAATTTCAGAGTGCACTGCATGTGTGCTTGATCATAGTGCTAATTTAAACCTGCCTTTGATATAGGGTCGTGACTGAGCTGGCATGGCAAAAACCGCGTCACGGTGCAAAAAGGTTGAGAACCACTGCTGTAGTGGATATGTGGTTTTGGAATGTGGAGTTCAACTAAATCTTAATAACAGCAGTTAATGGGATTAGGATTAATACTCCCAGGCTCTCCAGTTCTTCCACAGATGACCTGCTGCTATCTGTGAATCACGTGCACGCTTAGTAAATATGGAGTCACCCGGGCTACACACCACACCTCTTTCTCAGAGTGTGTAGTAAAGCAGGCTGGACATGCAGCAAAAGGGTGCTTAAGAATGCTGCCCCCACATTAATAATAGCACCTTCAGGTGAAATTAAGTCAGTCCGCGAGGCCGTAGTGCGCCCCCACTAATTCCAGATGCATCCTTAGTAATTTTATTCTGCACCCAGCTGCGGATACCAGGTTTACAACAAATCAATGCATTTATTAAGTGCATCATTATCGTCTACAGCAAGGTACCACCTGCAAAGCATTATTATTTTAAAGAGACAATATACGCAGAACACATGACCTCTTAGCTAACAATTTTAAGACTTGGAGCAGTTTGGGGAATTCTTCTAAGCACATCAGGGACTCAGTACCTTAACACCTTATCTACGGCTCTGTGAGGAAAACCTCCTGTATCTGAAGCGCTATGAAGCATAGATGTGCAATAATTTATACAAAGGACAATCGACATATGAATTATTGAAGTGAAAATCTCCGCTGTCCGCTGAAAGACATTGGTGCCGGCTCCGGGTATGTGTGACGAATGGCTTCCCCAAAGTTGCAGGGTTCCCTGTGACTTTCAGCAAACCAATCCTGCCTTCTCTACTCCAGGAAGACCAGCAACTCTGCCTGGAAACTAACATCATTCGATATTGATTCGCTACCGATTAATTTGGTATTCATTGTCACTTGCATTGTCACAATCGCATATAAAAACAGAGACGCACATCTGCATACAAACACAGATACACATGTGTTTGTTTACTAGCCTATTCAAAGCGGAATTCCACTTTGGACTATAGGCTACTATAAAGTGACCTTCCGGGGACAGTATCCCTAAAATGAGCCCATGATGTTTAAAGGAGAAACCTGTCCTGTATCAGATGTTTGAGACTGAGCCCCGGCTTTCCGGGAATACTGCTGTGTCATAGTCACAGGGAGGGGGCAGCCGGCCGTATCCCCATGTGGGGCTCTGCGGTATTTTAAGGACAGTATCAGTCCCGCCGTGTCGCAAAATTGTACGGCGAGAATGTCTAACGCTCAGACCTGCGGCGGTCCCTCTGTTTAAATAATACCGTATTTCCCAAAGTCCCATCGCTGCTCCGCCAAACGACTTCTGCGGACTTTTATCACCGCAATGCAGGGTAGCGTGCCCAGAAGCAGCGCTTTAATAAACTCATGTACACCAGATGCAATGAAAATCACACAAGGGGCTTCCTTAGAGCACATTTCAGCGTTTCCCGATTCTTGGTGTATTAGGAAAATATAAACATACGCATATAACATCTATTTACTCTATAGGCTACGCATACTTTGCCTGGAAGTATCTGGCGTGATTCTTTTGTTTAAATTTTTTTAACTAAATGTTTTATTTTGCTTCTGGATAATAGTCAATGACTTTTTTCATTTAACTTAGTTCACTACATTTTTTAATACTCACGAACTGTAATAATACACTAAGCCGGGATTTTATAGAGTAAACTGCTTTAAGGCAAGACAAATTAACCAGCATTAGTGGCGTATCCGGTAATTTTCGACAGGGGGTGCGTACCATATAAATATCCAACATTTCACCTCATAGGTCTCCGTACACCCATCTGCAGCAGGGCTCAACCTATTTTCGCGTTTCATAAGAATGGGGTTTTCAGAATAAACTGTATATATTTTAAATGATTGTGGATAACCGCGGACATTTTAGCTAATTCATTGTGATTACTGTGATTTTATTTTTAATTGCTGGAAACCGAACTTCAGAATGATGTTGCATTTGAAAACACAGTAAACTGATGGTCTGTCTGCTGTGCGATTTTTAATTCCTTACAGTACATGGGAATAATTGGTTGCCACCCGTGTGCGCGAAACAGCAATGACTGATTGCTCATCAATTTGCAATAACTCCGAAACAGCATGGAAGGAGTTTAGGAGTTACTGCACACGAAAATAAGTGATGTATAAGTAGGCCTAAGTAAGTAGACTCATGGTGCGTTTTAAAGATTCACGGGATTTCACGATGATGGGGAACACAGGTCTTAAACGTAAATATTTCTGAACTTCACATACAAAAAATCTTCGTGACATGGGGTGCGTACGCACCTTGTGCACCGTGTATAGCTAAGCCACTGATCAGCATCCCCAAAAGATAAGTTCATGAAGATATTTTGAAGGACCGATCCAGTGGTGACAAAACTTATTATGGACGGTTACTGTGTCATTATCCTGCTAAATATCACAAATAAAGACGAGGGAAAAAATTCACTGTTCTCAGTAAAGGTGAGCTTTATTTCGAGCAGCAAAGCAACCGTTTAGACATTGCGAACATTACAAGTTTGTGTATCAGTGACACCATCTCACGTCATGCTGTGCGCTTTAGCTGAATCGCGGCATAATTATTTCTGCATTCATACCTGTGTGGCTGTGCTCACTTTACGCCTTTTGATTTTACATGTGGTTTATTTAACTAGTTTCGCTGTATTTTGCCTTGTTGGCGAGAAGATTCATTCTCCGGGTACTTCGCACACGGCCGTTCACTCTTTCTTCTTCTCTTTTGGCTTTTCTTCTTCCTTTACCTTCCCTTCCTTCTTCTCCTCTACCTTTTGTTCAGCGCCACCTGCTGCGGTTTCAGGTTTCTTGGCAGCTTCCTCATCCTTCCCTGCCATTTTCTTTTCATCTTTTCCTTCCTTTCCCTCCTCAGCCTTCTCACCCTTTCCTGCCTTTTCCTCCTCACCTTTCTCATCTTTACCTTCCTTACCCTCCTCAGCCTTCTCACCCTTTCCTACTTTTTTCTCCACACCCTTCTCATCCTTCCCTTCCTCTTCCTCCTTTGCTTCCTCATCCTTTCCTACCTTTTTCTCCACACCCTTCTCATCCTTCCCTTCCTCCTCCTCCTTTGCTTCCTCATCCTTTCCTACCCTTTTCTCCTCACCCTTCTCATCCTTCCCTTCCTCTTCCTCCTTTGCTTCCTCTTCCTTTCCTACCTTTTTCTCCTCAACCTTCTCATCTTTTCCTTCTTCTTCCTCCTTTGCTTCCTCATCCTTTTCTGCCTTTTCCCCATCAGCCTTGTCATCTTTCCCTTCCTTTTCCTCCACAGCTTCATCATCCTTTCCCTCCTCTTCCTTCTTTAATACCTCATCTGTCTCAGCATCTTTCTCCTCAGCCTTCTCATCTTCTCCTGCCTCTTCTTCTGCGCCCTCTGTTTCTCCTTCCCCCTGGTCTCCTTCCTCTTCCTCCCCACCTTTCTCTCCCTCATCCCCACCATCCTCTTTCGTTTCCTCTTCTTCTGCTACCTCTTCTTCAGCTCCTGCTTCCCCTTCGTCCCCATCCTCATCTGCAGCAGGAATATAAACGTCAATGTTTGCATCACTGTAAATTTGACCTAAATAAGTAAAAAAAAAAATCACAGAAAGTATTCATCATCAGGTTGTTAACACATTTACACATTTCTTAGGACTTTTACATGCAATAGACACATTTAAAATAAGGCTATTGGGAAAGGAAGAACAATTAAAGATTTAAAGAAAGGTTCCTATATCACAACTCACAAGGTTGTGCAGATATGCAGAGAGAATGTATATCTTTAAATAAGAATGGAGCACAGAACTCTGGGTAGCATAACCCCTCCCACTTCTACCCCGTCTTTCAACTGACCGCCTGCTTCTTCCTGTGTTTCTGCCTCTTCTTCTTCCTCTTTTTCCTCATCTTCTGGTGGCAGGCTGGCTTCAGCACGATGTGCCCGGGTAACGGTGATGACCTCATCTGCAGAGGAGATGGATGTGCCGAGCAGACGCGTGCTGAACAGGTAGGGGGCGCCAGAGCTCAGGCCAGGTGACAGGGTGAACATTGGCCGGGTAAATGAGGGTGCCACAGGCAGGCTGGCAACCACACCCACACCAAAGCGTGTCTCCTCTCCTTCTAACAGTTTCCTGTATGTGGTTTGAGAGAATTGTGAAAATACATTTATTATAGTGTCTAGCACAGAGTCCCCAGCAAGACATTTATGGGAATTGGGGTAAGACCAAGATGGCCTCTTCAGTAGTGGAATTCACTCTCTGAAGAAGGAGCGTAGTACAAACTCCACACCATTAAGATGGTCCTCTTTGGGACTGGAGTTCACCAATACTCTAAAACAGGAGTGTAGTACAAGCACCACACCACTGAGGACCAGGACTGGAGTTCACTAATGCTCATTAAAGGTCTTTAAGCCCAAACCGAAACTGTGTTCACATTTGTTCAAAAGTTTTCAAGTAATGATTTGAGGTGTGTAGTCAGCCTGCTAGTTTAAAAGTTGATTGAAAAGATAATGTCTTAGACAATTAAAAGTGAATGATGTTCAACATTATGTTCATAGTAGTTTTTTTTTTTTTAAAAGGAAACCTTTAAAAGCCAATCCTGCTACTGACCTGTAGGCGGCGATCTCAATGTCCAGAGCCATCTTGACGTTGAGCAGGTCCTGGTATTCTCGGAGATGTCGAGCCATCTCATCCTTGGTGGCACGCAGCTCCTCCTCCAGCTGGCTGATAGAGTCCGGGGGGGGGGGGGGGGGGGGCATGAGACGCAGGGAAAAAGAAACAAAAAAAACCCAAACCCCCCGTGCCCGCAAGCACGTGCAAACCCCCCCCCGCCACCGCACAG
>JAODLD010000124.1:31645439-31678075 GCA_026781065.1 Mormyrops boulengeri
CATCCATCCATTTTCTACCGCTGTTCCGGGTCGGGTCGCGGGGGCAGCAGTCTAAGCAGGGAAACCCAGACTCCCCTGTCTGATGGTTCATTTCACAAAATATATGTAGTTATGTCCTGTCTTTCATTTTTTTTCTGGTATGTTCACTGCAGTGTAGATGAATACCAACAACAGTACCTGAAGGGTCACACCAGTCACCCCCCCGGCCGCGCGCGGGGGGGGGGGGGGGGGCCCCCCCCCAGGCATGCTCAGCAGTGCTACATCTACATAACATAGCCACAGCGCCCGTGCCAGACAGCTCGTGGAATCCGCAGCGCTGCACCGGCACTGACCTGCATTGCTGCGATCTCGCTACCCTGCTTGTCCTCCAGTTCCTGCAGCTGCCTCTCCAGTGCCTGGTTGATGCCCCTGCAGGCGTCGATCTCCAGGGTGAGGTCCTGCAGCTGGCGCCGGCACTCGCCCGCCTCGTCCCTGGCACTGCGCATGACGTCGCTCTGCCGGGCAGCACTCTCTGCCAACGCTCCTGCCTTGCTGTGGAACCAGTCCTCGGCACACTGCATGTTGCGCTGTGCCAGCCGCTCGTACTGGGCACGGATGTCGCGCAGGGCAGCGGTTAGGTCGGGCCCGGCCAGCTCGGCCTCGGCACGCACGCTGACCTGTGTGCTGTACTGCGCCTGCACCTGCAGCTCGGCGATCTCACTCTCATGCAGCCTCTTCAGGAAGCCCATTTCATCCAGCAGGCCGTCAGCCCGTTTCTCCATCTCCGTGCGGGCCAGTGCTGCCTCATCTGCGCCACGCCGTGCCTCCAGCAGCCGGCCCTCCGCCTCCTCCCTGGCCCGGGCCTCCTCCTCATAGCGCTCTTGCAAACTCCTCAACTCCTCTCGCAGGCGCTCCCGCCGGCCGTGGGCAGCCTGCATCTCAGCCCGCGCCTCCTCCACAGCCGTCCGCAGCTCACGGCTCTCCTGCTCATACAGTGCCCGCAGGCGACTGGGCTCCCCGTGCCGCCGCCGCAGCACTAGCAGCTCCGCCTCCAGCATGCGGTTGCGCTGCTCCAGCTCGCGCACATGGTCGATGAAGCCGGCGAAACGGTCGTTCAGCTCCTGCAGCTGGGCCTTCTCCTGCGTGCGCACTGCCCGGAACTCACAGCTCACCTGTGTGGCACGGTTGAGGTCCAGTTCGGAGGAGGGCACCGGCCGGCCCAGCTGCATGGAGGTCCTCTGGGGGACGGCGTAACGAGAAGAGAGCATCACGCCGCTCCGTGCTGACACCCGGGGGCCGGCATCCAGGAAGCGCCTCCGCGACAGGGAGGGGAAGAAGGGCTCATAGCCGCTGGAAGTCATGGCCACTCAGTGCTGGGGAGTGGTGTCGTTAAGGGGAGCTGGGTCTGTGCCGCTGCCTGGAGGGACGCAGCCACTCTTATACGACGCAGAACTCTGACGCATGCATTTTCTGAGGCAGCAGAAGCAGAATCAATACAGCAGCATGCAGTCCTGAGCCCAGAGAGAGAGAGGGAGATAGAGACAGAGAGCAAGAGAGAGAGAGAGAAGAGGGAGGGAGATAAGCAGGCAAGAAATGTAAGAAAGCTAGAGAGAAGGAGGGAACTTTGAGATGATGTTTTAAGTCGGTTTGCAGGAAGTAACCTGAGACCTTCTGTCCGATGCAGGAAATCACCAGAACAGCAAAAGGACCCAAGGTCATTGAAGGAAAAGTATCTGATGAACACAAACCTGAGGAGATACATCCATGATCCCTCCTGGAATATTTATATAAGGTATTCCTGTTTTCAGGAGGAAAGTAAATTCTGCACTGCAGAAAACTGGAGCCAGTAGTAAGGTGCTCTCACACACAAAATGCCACAATGCTGCCCCAAGTGGGCTTAGTAGGTCAGTGCACATCCATATCTCCCTACCAATGTTCAGCGATCATATACCTGCATATAAATGCATATATCAAGAGGAGAGCCCTTGTTTTGAGGCCATCTTCCCCACATAGAATGAGCTAAATTTAAACCGACACAGAATACCATGATGTTATAATACACACACACATCAAGTTGTGCGACAGAACTGAGACAGATTTATTTATTTTAAAATACACCTAAACCAGGAGGGCACTGGTATACACCCCCTTTACAGTATGCTGATATATTACAAATTACAACATATTACAAACATTACAGCATTTAAAACCACCTTAAGTCAATTTACTCATCATATGCCATTGAAGATGGAGACGGGATCCCCTTGGATATCCAATCATAGATGGGGACGGAACCCCCTCGGATACCCAATCATAGACGGGGACGGGACCCCCTCAGATACCCAATCATAGACGGGACCCCCTCGGATACCCAATCATAGACGGGGACGGGACCCCCTCGGATACCCAATCATAGATGGGGACGGGACTCCCTCGGATACAAGATCTTGGACGGGGACGGGACCTCATCAAATACCCAATTGGGGATGGGAACAGGACCCTGTCAGATACCCGACCATGGACAGGGAAGGGTCCCATCAGATGCCTAATTGTGGATGGGGATAGGACCTGACCTCGTCAGATACCCGAGTGTGAACAGAGACAGGAAGTCATCAGATACCCAACCGCGTACAGGGACGGGACCCCGTCAGACACCCAATTGCAAACAGAGACAGGGATGCACCAGATACCCAACTGCAGACAGAGACAGGACCCGGTCAGATACCCAAATGGGGGTGGGACCCTGTTAGATACCTGATCCTGGATGGGGATAGGACCCTGTTAGATACCCGATCCTGAATGGGGACAGGACCCTATCAAATACCCAATTACAGACAGAGACAAGGATCCACCAGATATCCAACGGCGGATATCTGGGACAGGAGCCGGTCAGATACCCAATTACAGAAGGGGCTGGGACCCGCTGTTGGATATCTGATCACAGACAGGGACGGGACCCCACTGGATAACTGATCACGGACAGGAATGGGACCCCGTCAGATATCTGACCACAATAATGGAACGGGGGGGGGGATAATGGAATAAAAACTAACAACATCCTGCTAGATACCTGGTGACCTTTGTGAAGAGCATGACCTGCCGAAAGTCTGGGTGATCAGGTTCTGAAAGCCACAGGGCTGCTACCCATGAAGGACAGCCTGAGCCTGCTGGCATGTCTAACCTGCATCATTTACACATTGCCATTGTCCTGAATTCCTTAGACATATATTAATCTCTTTTCCTCTAAAGCAGTATTTCCCAATCCAGTCCTCGGGGACCCACAGACAGTCCAGGGAACTGGGAAGGAACTGGAAGGTAGCAAAAATGTGGACTGTCTGGCGGGGAGCTCTTAGGGAGCAAAAACACAGACCGACAGTGGGTGCCCGAGGACCAGACTGGGAAACACTGCTCTGAAGTATAATGCTTCCTTCAGAAATACTTCATTAAGTTCACCTAAGCCTCTGGTGGGTATGGTGGACTGAACCAGGTGACAAGGACAGGACCTAGGATTTGTGGGGGGAAAACAATCCTTTTCAAGGGGAGCAGAGCATGGCAGGAGCCAGAGTGACAGCACTGGAATAGCAGTGGAATAGCAAGAAGACAGTGATATTTTCAGGAGGGGCTGAAACTGGCGGCATGGGGGGAGACAGAAGCTCCAGCTTGTGGGGAAGGGGGGGGGTTGCTGGATGGACACCTTTTCCAGCTTACTAGAGGCACAAAAACCCCTAGCGCACCAATTTACACGCATCCCCGGCTAGAGTGACAGGAGGAAGTGATCAGCAATTCAGAGCCTCTGATGGTCATGAGGAGCCCACCTTGCTTGCAGTACCAGGTCCTATCCGTACTGTGCATTACTTATACGCCCTTCCGGACCATTCTCTGTGTGTTGGCTTACCTTGAGTGGATGCTGCACGAATACATTCCCAGAAAGGCTGAATGTCACCTGGGTACCTTCACTTTGGGGGCAGGGGCGGCAGGGGGAGGTTCCTGCCGCAGCCCATCCTGAGTCATCACTGCAGGCATGCTTACTCAGGGCCCCTGCCAACCCCAATCCCCCACTGAATGCTGGCCTGCCCCGTGGCCCCGTCTAACCCCCCCACACACACATCAACCACCTCCTATGTGCTCCTTTATGATCTTCTGGGGTCATTAGGAACCCGCTAATCGGCCCATCGTCCTGCCTTAATAATTAAACTTATTTTATACACAACACACTTGGTCAGCTCTAACAGCACACTGGTTGAAAAATACTGATGTAAACAATGGCTGCTGTCTCTGGGGCTTGAGCAGTTGGTTGACGGAGAAGTTGTAAGGCTTTGCATTCAGAGGTTGTGCAGCACAGTTTTTGTGCCCGCAGCTGTAGGAGTGGGTGCTCCTATATACATTGTTATTAATTTACTGCACTAACTGCAAGCTCATTTTGCCCATTCTGTAGCACAGATGCATTGTGGCTTTCTCTCCATTTGTCTTACTCTTCCTGTTCTCTGCCTCCAATGAGTTAACAGCTCCATCTGATCTTTAACAAGTTTTTTCTTTAGCTCTCTCTGTAAAAGTCATGTTGCTATTTTAACTCTGTCCATGACATCTGCCCTTCCTGCTCGCAGACGCCCCATAGGTCCAAGGGACTGGTTGGCTACCCTGTCAGTCTTTCAGTTGGAGAGCTGGGATTAGTTGATGGGGCACTGGCCCCAGCCAGCCATGTTTGTGGCTATAAAAAGAGGGTGCCTGCTGTAACTGAAGCTTGCTGTGCCCCAAAGGGAAGGGTCAGGCGACCACTCTGCTTGTGACGGTAAAAGTGTGCGAGGAACTGCCATGACCACCGCCCACCGCCTCGTAATTGTGCGTCACGGCGAGAGCACCTGGAACCAGGAGAACCGCTTCTGCGGCTGGTTCGATGCCGACCTGAGCGAGAAGGGGCTGGAGGAGGCGAGGCGTGGGGGGCAGGCCATCCGCGACACCGGCCTCAAGTTCGACATCTGCTACACGTCCGTGCTAAAGCGTGCCATCAAGACACTGTGGACCATTCTGGAGGGCACGGACCAGATGTGGCTGCCCGTGGTGCGCAGCTGGAGGCTGAACGAGCGCCACTACGGTGGTCTAACAGGCCTCAACAAGGCTGAGACGGCGGCCAAGCATGGCGAGGAGCAGGTGAAGATCTGGCGCCGATCCTTCGACATCCCACCCCCTCCCATGGACCAGGAGCACCCCTACTACAAGACCATCAGCGAGGTGAGAACGAGGCCGGCAGCGCAGCCCATTAAATTTGGTTAAGGATTAGCTGCCCCCGCCTCCACTGCAGTGCATGGATTGGCTGAGGGGAACCAATGCTTTTTGAGATGCTGCTGATAAGAGATGAAACGGAGAGATCAAATAGCAGCAGCAAGTAAAGCATGCTGCTCCTAGCGTTTGTCAGAGACTTCAGGAACCAACATTTGCATCCTGGTGAAGCTTCAGTCTGGACAGTGTACTTACAGGGAACCTGCAATGTAACAACTCAGGGCAAGTTCCCACCTTAAAGACAGTAGGTCATTTTCTCTGCTCTACGACGACAGTGTCTGAATACCATTATATTGCTTAGGTAATTTACCTACCTGTTAATATCTAACACAGCTCTCATCCATACAGCAGTGTCTCAGAAGAACATAACTCCAGAATCAAACATTAATCGCCTCTTTCTGGATTCCAGGTTACAGGACTTATCAAGTACATTTAAACTGAATACTGTGTAACAGCCTGGTAGCCGGATTGTCACTGACATTCAGAACTAAACCAAATGTTTAACTAACCGGGTGAGCAATAGCGGTTTGGGATATCAGCTCCAGATGACCAGAGTGAATCGGCTGTAATTCTGTCCTCCCACCAGTCAAGGCGCTACAAGGGCCTGAAGGAGGGGGAACTGCCCAGCTGCGAGAGCCTCAAGGACACGATCGCACGAGCCCTGCCCTTCTGGAATGAGCACATCGTGCCGGAGATCAAGGCTGGGAAGAATGTGCTCATCGCAGCACACGGCAACAGTCTCCGCGGCATTGTCAAGCACCTGGAGAGTGAGTGACGCTGATACCGAGGCCCGATTCGGGAAGAGCGCTTGGGAAAGGTCAGAGGTCACATGCCGTATGAGGGCGAGAAAAGAGCAGGGCCCACAGCCGCACCAGGGCTGGCGTATCATTCTGGGGTTACGGCAACTCTATTAATAAGCACTGCCTGCTGTATCTCCAGGGAGGCTTCAGGTTACACATGCGACCTTCACACAAAGGTCACGCAGAGTCCAGCAGGCCGGATAGGCTACCTAAAGGAAAAAGGCCACAGGTTCAGCCATTTGGTCTATGTTCCAAAAGGCAAGCGCTTTGCAGATCTGCAACTTCTGTCTGAACTCGACCATGTCGACCTCTAACCGAGTCATCCTTGCCCCCCCTCCAGACATGTCCGACGCCGCCATCATGGAGCTGAACCTCCCCACGGGTATCCCCATCGTCTATGAGCTGGACCAGGACCTGAAGCCTGTGAAACCCATGCAGTTCCTGGGAGATGAGGAGACTGTTCGCAAGGCCATGGAGGCCGTGGCGGCTCAGGGCAAAGTCAAAAAGTGAGCCCCTTCAGGGCTGGAACAAGCCATTTGAACCTGATGTCTGACAGTCACCAGGGAGCCTGGTGCAGGCAGGACAAGTTCAGCCAAGCAACAGACCCCTCCAAGAATAATAAAAGCCTTTTTTTATGGATGTGCTTGATTTGCTCCTGTTGGTGCGGTCTGTGTGTATGCAATAACTCAAGGTAACCCAACAGCTGAGGTTACTGTGTCAAAGTAGTGTGTCCTTTTGCAGAGACGCGCTATCAAGGTCTCAGGCTTTGCAAGCTGGTTTAATGGCACAGAAAAAGGGGGAAAATGCTGTTTAAAGCCTTCGGCCACCTCTGAATGAGGAGCAAGACTGCCCTCTTCTGGCTTTACAGTACAATTACATGAGTATTAAGGTAGAAGTAAAAATGAAAAAACATGACCATATACAATGTATATAGTACACAAAGGTAAATTACAGCAGAACAAATGGTAATAAAAAGGTTTTATTTTTTACAGTTACTGGAAAACAGAACAAACAAAAACACACATTAAAGACGTGCAAACGGAGGCTCCGTGTCACTGGGCCTTGCAGTTGTCGGCATGCCTGGGGGATATAGGCCACCATTCTTCCGTAGTGCTGCCTGGTCCTGGAAAAGTGACAGTGCTGTGACCCCACGGTGACCCCAACCCGACAGAGCGCACCCCCACGCACACGTGCCCACACCAACTACAGTGCCTGGAACCACAACCATTTAAAAACCAGAGCCCTTTACCCATCTGAGGACTCGAGTCGGGGCTGGGGGGGGACAGAGCAGTCGGCAGGTCCGACTCCGGATCCGACTCGTCTGGCAAACACAGCACAGCGATACTGATGCTCTCCCGGGACATCAGCCCGAAGGCACACAAACAGCATCAGTAGACAGCCACCATACCTGAAGGGGGGGTCTTGCTGCTGCCGTCCTCACGCCCGGGGAGGCCGCTCCTGTCAGTTGGCTTCTTCATGGGGGAGGGGGCATCAGCAGCAGCCAGCTGGCCCCTCTTGGAAGGGGTGAGGGGGGCAGACGATGGCCGCTCGTGCTTCTGCAGATCACGCTGGGTCTCCTTCAGCCTCACGGCACGCCCCCTCCACTTGGCGATCTCCTCCTTCTGGCTGGAAACTAGGCTGGGAGGGGAGGGGGTCACATGCATTGCATTACTCTGTTCACCGCATCTGCCAGACTTAACCATAGAGTCAGCATAGAGAGCAGCTGGTTAAGAAGCGGGACATCCCAAAAGGACAAGCAGACGGGGCCCAAGTGCTACAGCTGCTCTGTTAGCCGTGAGCTCAGCCACGTCCCCCTTGGGGCCCCATTCAATATCTTATGGCTAATCGCGTTATTCTAAGTATCTTAATGACACTGCAGCACCCCCTATGGGTCTGGCTGTCCTACCTCTCCAATTTCTCCACCTCCTGCTGCAAGTGCTTCATGTCACTCTCCAGCTTGGCTCGCTCCATCTGCACAGTGCTCTGGACCAGGCGAGCTGCACCAGTTCCACTCGACACCTTGGCAATGGGCGGCCCCCCTGCAATGACTGCCAATAAAGAAGAGGAATGACAAAAGAGACCTGAGAGGGTCTATGAAACAGCCTGCCTCCCCTTGTCATACTCACAGGACTCATCTCCTTGGTTTTGCACCTTTCTCAGCATCTCCTTCAGCTTCCTGAGGGTATCCTCTTTGTGATCCAGCAGCGCCGTCATCGTGGCAACCCTGGCAAGACTGCCAATTAGCAGCGAGTTTCACCACAGAAGACAGAGCAAGAGGACAGGAAGCGCCATCCAGCTTACTTCTCCTGGTGGCTGCTGGCCTGCGCAGTCTGCTCCAGCTCCATTCTGAACAGCTTCGCCTTCATCTCCTCAAGCTCCTCCGTGCCAGGGGCTACGCCCTTCCTCACCTGGGCCTGGGACATAGGAGCAGAGAGACCCCTTAGCAGGGACAATGCTGTCTCACTTTTCAACAGAAGCCCCAGAATGAGGCTTCTAGACACCAGAGCTGCACCGCCAACCTCGAGCTGCTTCTCCAGGCTTTCGACGGCCTTCTGTCGCTCCTCAAGCTGGGTTTGCACTTCCTGGAGCTGCTGCTTGAGGAAGACGACATTCTGAGCCAGCTTGGAGGCTTTGTCGCAGGCAGCCACATGACTCTCCTCAAGGGGCTTCAGACGGGCCTGCAGGACCAGATGCTACTGAGCTATAACTGAATTGCCTTCCTATTTTATCATCCGAGATTGTTTCAGAAAAGCCCTATCATCAATAAAACCGGCGACCTCCTTTTAACCACCAGCAGCGACATACTTCAGCGTATCACACCCTTTGTTTTTGTTAATGGGCTATGCTAATGCGATTGCCCATCAAAACAAGACGGTCTGTAATCCCCACAGCAGCGGAGTCTGTGACCCCCAGAAAAGCCATAGAACCCATTATACAGTCGTGTTTATGTCATATGTTTTTGTGCTCATTGATGCAAGTATTGATTTCCATAGATTAATCTTGTGAAATTAATCTTAATCCCACAACAGTAATAAAATAGAAGTCTCGCTTTAACATAAATACTAAAAGAACAGATTCTTTTAATCGCTATTACAGTTGGGTATGGGCACGGTCTTATTTAGAAAAGACATTAAAAAGTGACGCATATAATGTTCTCATTCGTTTTGTATTTGTCAGAGCAGCAAGACAAAGGAATAAGCCACTTCAGTTGAAAACTGCATTTTACTTCTCATTTCAAATAAAATGCAGGGTTGCGAACTTTGGTCAGCTACATGGAGTGAGGCTTTCTGTTTGAGACGAGTCTGCACATACATTAACATGTATGTAAGAGTTTTACTACCATGTAAAATAGTCTGTAGGGTTTGCAAACTGCCCTAACGTTTTTGGTGAAGCTAATTCTAAGTTCATAATGGAATTTAGATCTGGCATAAGATTTCTTGCGTGAGAGTCTGAAAGCCTGTTACCCAAACCGGTGAGAGTTTGTTTCCCCTGAATTGATTTGTATAGAGAATAACTGTATACAGTTAAAAAGTGGAAACTTCGACCAACATGAAATCACCAATAAACTACTTCTATTTATTCGGCATTTTATAAAATGCATACTACGTTTAAAAATTTCCAGCTTTACGGTTTCAGGACAGAACAGCCACTCTGTTATGAACATTGCGGCTTTTTGAGTGTTAGATTCGCTGCTGTTATTAACACTAATAACACATTAGCGCAAACTAAAGGGCTGCATACACCGAAGTAGTTCTTGCTTGTTCATTGGCGTGGGAAAAGGCAGTTCTAGTGTTATTAGGGGGGTAATCGGCGTTACCTGCAAGATCGCTATTGTTTTTCTTTTTGCTGCAATTGTGTTAAGTTAAAGCAATAATGAATATGTCACATCTTTAAATTCTCATCCTTAATTGCATTAGAATATAGACCAGTTCATATTTTGACGGTATCTCAATTGGTAATGCTGCGTCATATTTTAAATTACACACTTAATATTGAACTCAAGCTTGACGTATAAAAAATATCGCACATGAAACCGTAATCGCAATGTCTGTCAGAAAAATCGCGATTAGATATTTTCCCCAAATCGCACAGCCCTACTGCTTAGTGAGGTATCATGTCTCTAAACCAGCTCATACAAACAGGGCAGGGCAGCCTGCACCCCGACCCCCCACCCCCCAATCCTCACCATGACCATCTGCTCAGACTGCTGCAGCTGGACATCCAGCTGGCGATTGTTCTGCAGGCTGCCTTTGCTATCCGTCTGTGCGCCCGTGTGGTCTGTCTGTGTGGACTGTAGCAGGGCTAAGCTGCGCCCCCTACGCTCCATCAGCTGACGCTGCGCGTCGGCCTTGAACACCTGCAGCCCCGAATCGGCCTGAAAGTACTCTGCCTGCAGGTGCTGGGAGGGAAGAGGGAGATGGCAGACGTGGGGTACACTCCAGACAGATTCACAGGTGCTATACATATATGTATACATAACAAATGCAGAGAAAGTTGATATCGAATGCTGGCACAAAAGCAGATAAAAATGTGCTCCAATTATAAAAAAGTGCTGATAACTCGTATTTACGTAGCCACAACCAAGCCTGCCACCAGGTGGCGTATGAGGCCCACGGGGCTCCGAGCAGGCTAACCTGGTAGAGCTCCTTCCTGGGCTGCACGACTGCTGCTCGCCTGGACAGCTCACGCTGCAGCAGGCGTTCCAGCGCCGCTGGGTCGGGGGTGGGTCCATCGCACAGCGGCCGCAGGTCCTCATTGGTGCGCCGCTGCTCCGCCAGCTCCGGGGGGACAGAGGCGGAGTTCTGGGCCAAACCTAACTCTAGCTCTCCAAGAATGCTCTGCAGCTTCTGAAAGGGCCAAATACATGGTCAGGAAACAGGAACAATCGATGGCTTCCCAGCAATGAAGTGCTTCTGGCACCAGTTCAGAGGAATGTAGGACACCTGCACCCCCACACCCAGAGATTTAGGGTATAAAGGGTAAATATGGGAGTACAATCCAATGACCTGGCCGGTTTACACTAGGGCTGCTACCTGTCCTTTATAATACGGGATCGTCACATATAAAACGGGACACGGCAGTTTATGTATTTTGTAATATGGGACAATCCTGTATTAAGGGACGGATGGCAGCCCTAGCTTACACCTGTGCCGGACTCCTGCTGTGTTCAGTACCCAGCTGCACCACAAGGTGCTGCTACACTCACAGATTAAGGTCTATTAACCCAAAATGTTCTAATATGGACTTTAGGCAGAGACCAGCTTGGGGTTTCACACAGACAGAGTTGATATACTGTATTCCTATCATTGTGTGGACTCTCCATTCAATTATGCGCGCACTTGTAATCAAAAGATCGCAGATTCGAATCCCCAACCAGCAAGGCACCACTGAGGTACCCTGAGCAAGGTACCGTCCCCAAGCACTGCTCCCCAGGCGCTGAACTTGCTGCCCCCTGCTATGTCACATTGTCACATATGAGTTAAATGCAAACACATTTCGTTGTTGTGCACTGTGTGCCGTGGTGTGTCAACAATGACAATTAAATCACAATTCTAAATTCTTAGCTATGATAACCCCTACCTAGCCCTAACCATAACCATAAATAACCAAACAAAATACAAAACAAGACTTGGCATTTTTAATCTTTTGCATTCACAGATTTTTATAAAATTGAGGTTTATATTGTGGGAACCCGAGAAATGTCCCACAAGCTAAAAAAGCAGCAGCTTTCACTACAATGCGGTAAATACAAAGCCAGAGAGAGACACACCTGTATGTAGCCCTGCCGCTTCTCCAACACCTCAGATGCACGCTGGTCCCACAAATCCTGCAGCTGCAGCACGGTCTGGCCCTGAATGGGTGCCTGGCCCTGGGCTCTCTGGAGCAGCAGATCCTGCAGACGCATCTCCTCCATAAAGGCCAGGTCGTGGTGAGCTCGCGCCTCAAACTGCTGCCTGTGTACTGTAGCCATGTGAGCATACACCCTCTAGAGGAAGAAAGATGAACAGCGCATCAAAGGGCAAAGCCACATTACAGCTCCTCATAATGAACAGACTAACATTCAGCCCATTTCCAGTCACCTTACAGAACTGCCCACTTTAAACATTTCAGGGGATGTAGTGCGGCACACAGTCCACAGCCACACCAGGTCATTCTTACCGCAGTCTGGCAGACAAAACCATTGAAGTCATCTGTGTTCTTGCGGAAGTTCCTGTAGATCTGGCGTGTGCCTTTGGGGATGGAAGGCAGTATGCGGAAGACGAGCTCATTCTGCACCAGTGAGGACTCATCTAGCTGGGCCATCAACTCAGTACTGGCCACCAGAGCCTGCTCCCGGAGAAGCTGACACCGATTGAGCAGACCCTGATGGGACACAACGGAGCGATCAGGGCCAGGCTTCAGGAGCACTCCCACAGGCAACCAGCCAGGGCTCCCCACCTACCTGCAAGAGGCACTCAGACTCCTCGAGTCTCCCATAAAGGAGCCGTCTGGACTCCTCGGCCGCACTCCTCTGACTCGCCTCCGGGAGGAGCTACGGTCAGAGTTAGACCCTGGGGTTAGTGAACAGCCCCTATTGGGACACTGCTGGATTACCCAGCTTATTCTGCTTAATGAGTCACAAAATATAGCTTTACTGCTGATGGCTTTAGTTCTTTAAGACCAGCAGTGGGTTGCACCAGCTAAGCGCAAGTTCGATCTTAGCCTACGATGGACGTAAACTGGCCCTACGTTTGAGTTTACGCACTACTACTAAAAAAATTATTTAAAAAAAAAAAAAAAAAATTTTTAAATCAGTTGCGCCACGCTCTTAGTTTCAACGTAGTACTAAGTTATAGCGTAAATTTCACACTACCTTAACATTAGGTGTAAAGTCCACACTCAGACATCATTTTAATAACTTACCTTTTCCACTGATTTAAGACACAGGTTCCGCGTCTTGATATGATCAGTCAGCTAACATTAGCTGCCAAGCTAGACAAATTCGTTGCCGTCGTTGTTTGTTGCACATCAACCGTGTTTGTATTCCTTGAGCTCGAGCCTTACATGTAGCAGAACGACTGTCAAGCATCCACAAAAAATTACTAAGTTAACCACGAAATCACCACAAATTTGATAAACATACCTAGCGAACACACTTCTTCGGGTGACGGTACTCGGCAACATTTAAGCAATGTCTCTGGCAAATGTTTCTCAGGTACTTTCCTATTGCTATCGGGCCACAAATTTCTATTTGAAAACCTTCGATCAGCAGCTGGCAACTTTTCCCGATCATCTAGATCCAGCAGATGAGTTGCCCTGTGGTTGTGCAGCCATGTCAAATTCGACAACGATCCATCCAAAATTTAAGTTATTTCAATTTTTAATATTGTTGAAAAATGTCTTTTGCCATCTTGATGACTATGATGTCAACTGTGTTGCCATGCAATTCTTTAGATTTCTTTAAGTGCCTAATAAATTACAGTGGGTTTCATGTTGATTATTAACTTTTATTATTTATTTTAGCCCTGCATAAAGTCTCTGCATCTCAGTACAACCAAATCTTGATGAAATGAAAAAGGACGGTCTGCTGTAAGACTGTACATTTTTGTTATTGCTTTTCACTTTCCTACGTTTTTTCTCTTTTCTCAAAAGAATTTTTACTGACTACCCTCAGTGTTTTTGCTCTTCACTTATTCTTCACTTTCCAAAATAAATGAGTTGCACACAACCTGAAGATAAATTGATCTTGAACTTACCACTGCTAAAGCTATCTGCACACTGACCTAATATTTTATTATGTTCTTGTATTGCTTAGATTTGCATTTCCAGTATTTCTTCTCTTATTGTTTCATTCCTTATATACATCTGAGCTATATATAATGCACCATTTCAGGTTGACACTGTGATAATTTTGTTTTGCTTACACTATGACTTGCTTACACTATGACTTGATGACTTCTCAAAACATAATAAACACATTTAGGGAGGGCCACAATTCCCCACAGCTTAAATACGGCAAAGAAAATGTGAGAGGAACCAAGATTCTAAGAAGCAGTCCTTACAGAGTGAGTCTTTTAAATATGGACACTCGGTGTAAGACAAAATATATGGGGAATGTATTGTTAGTTAAATATACACAGCATACAAAATTTAAGTATTGAAGACACAGTCCACAAAAGGATCAACATCCACATTTCAGTCTGTTTATTGGGAATATTGCAGTTGAACTTATTTTAGGTGAATATTTATCTGATTCATTTATTTATGTATATTCCAACAACTGTAACTGTTATTACTGGCATTCAATATGTATGCGGCCATTTGAACACGCTTAGAATAAGGCTGCATTCCATTTTTCTACAAATGCGTTATTGTCTGCAATTGTCTTAGTTGTGAGTAAAGCAATGATTACCAATTATGATGATCTGTCAAATATATAACGTTGTTTTGTAATGTCAAAACAGAATCAGGCAGGCGTTTACGGAAGTCGGTGCATTGCACAGCGTTCGCGGAAGTCAGTGCATCGCGCATGCGCTCGCAGATCGGGCTGGGATCGCAGATCGGGCAGCAGCCACACTCAGCACCCAATGAAAAACGAAAATGCTCGTTTTCCGTTTTTTCCATTTTGGGATTTGAGCACAAAATCGGAAATCGGAAAACGGCTCGTTATCCGTCTTTTGATTTTTGTTTTCGAAACCAATATTGAAAAAAACCCTCATTTTTTGGTTTTCGGTTTTTGGTTTTGAATGGAAAAACTAATGAACGAATCATACACGGATTCTGCAAGTGTTCCAAACTGCATTTTGCAATGTCTATACTTTGATGTCAAATTACAAACTTAACATAAATCTGACATATTTACAATATACATTAAAATAAGGATGAGTGTAATGACAAAACAAATATGTAAGAAATAATTTATTTGCCATGTATATGATATTTGAAGAAATGCCCCAGTCAGTGACAGTGTGTTTCCTACCACTAGACCCCAGAGGGTTAAACAAAGACCATTGTTTAGTAATACCATTTTCATGGGAAATGTAGGTTTCACAGACTTTGGCACCTCCATGCTTAATATTGAGTGAGGTCTCCCCCGGCAATGGTAACAGCACTGATTCGCTTCCTGTAACTTTTAGTAAGTTTGGAGAACACTTGTAGAGGGATGCTGGACCACTTCTCCATACAGTATAATTCCAGTTTCTTAATATTCTAGAGTTCACGCTGGTACACTGTCCTCTTCAAGTCACATCATAGGTTATCAAAGGGGTTCTAATCTGGAGAGAAATCTGAGATGGCAATTGCAAAACCTTGATTTTGTGTTCTTGCAACTATTTTTGTGTTGATTTAGATGTGTGCTTGAGTTAATTATCTTTTTGAAAAATCCAACCATGAGCAAGTTTTGACCTTCTGGGAGAGGCAATAAGGTTTTCTGCTAAAATGTTGAGGTATTTTGTGGAATTTATGATGCGGGTGATCTGGGATACCTACAGAACACAGCCACCATATGTGACAGTGGGAACCAGGCGCTCTCCGTTGCATGCAGAACCCTTCGTTCCCAAACAGGTCAATAGTGTGCTTGAAGTTCAATTACTGTCTCATCTGACCATAGCACATGATTCCAACTATAATTTCTATAATGCTTGGCAAACTTCAAGTGCTGCATTTTGTCACATTATCAATCAATCAATCAATCCTCCTCATCACTTGTGGGACATAAGGCTTCAATGAGCTCTCTCCATCGCATGCGGTCCTTTGCAGCATTTTGTGCTTCTCCCCATGACAGGTTCATCTTTTAAAGCTCCTGTACCACAGTTCTATGCCAGGTGTTTTTGGGTCTTCCAGATTTTCTTTTTCCAGGTGGTGTCCATCTTAAGGCAACTCTTGGGAGGCGGTTTTGCTCCATCCTTAACATATGTCCAAGCCATCTTAAGCGTTTTAATGTAATGACTGCTTGTTTTCTTGTATAGTTGTTGGTTGGATATTTTGTTGGGCCAAAAGATCTGGCAGATTCGTCTGAGGCATCTGTTATGGAAGACCTCAAGTCTCCTCATGTCCGCACTGACCACACGCCAACACTCTGAACCATACAGGAGGACAGACTTTACATTGCTGTTATACAGGAGCATCTTTGTTTTTAGGCTGTATTGTTCAGACCTCCAGATGGAACGGAGTTGGGAAAAGGCACCCTGATGGCAGTTTTAACCTTGGAAAGGTCAGGGAGGTTGATGTTGATATCCAGGATGTAGTCTGTTGTTGTGCTGTTGGCAGGTTGTTCTGGCTCAGGGTGATTGAGCACTACCTGGAAATGTTGGACCCATCTGGCTGCTTGCTCATGCTCTGATGAGCAAATGTTGCCGTTCTTATCCCTAATGTGGGTGCTTTGGCTTGTGTAATTTCCACAGAGTCGTTTGATGATCTTATATACAGTCCCCAGGTTCCCAAAGGCTGCGGCCTTCTCTACTTCCTTTTCCAGGCTTTCTGCAAAGGTCCTCTTGTCTCTCCTTGCACTCCTCTTCACTTCTTTGTCCTTGTTTTTATAGGACAGCTTGGCTTTTTCAATGAGTCGTTGGGACTTGAGGCTCAATAGCTTTGCTTTTAGCTGTTTTCTCTCCTCAATTTTCTGCCATGTGTTAGCGGATATCCATTCTTTGGCTCCTCTCTGTTTATAGCCTATGACTTTTTGTGCTGTTTCACAGTATATGTTTTTGATGATGTTCTATTTGTGGTTCACAGAGGGCACTTCTGTTGCAGGGGTAGCATCTAGTGTGCTAAAGCAGTTTCTTAGTTCCAGCACGAATTCCTTGTTTTTCTTTCGGTAATGGAGCTTTGCATTATCTAGCATCTTCTGCTGCTGGCCTTGTGGTATCAACCTCTTGGTGGCAATGAGCAGGTAGTGGTCACTGTAGGCATCTGCACCTCGATATGCTCTCACATCTTGTAATGACCTGCGCCACTTTCCATTGATTATGATGTGGTCAATCTGGTTGATGGTTCTTCCATCAGGTGACTTCCATGTGAGCATGTGGATGTTCTTGTGTGGAAATATAGTTCCACCAATGACAAGGTTGTTATTCAAACAGAAATCAACCAGGCGTTCGCCATTGTTGTTTCTTGTGCCATGCCCATGTGTGCCCATTGCCCTCTCATAGTTGGAATTGTCGGTTCCCACTTTGGCATTCATGTCGCCAGTTATCAGGAACATGTCGTGTTGGGGTACCTTAGAGACTACCATTTGGAGCTGTTCATACCAGTCCTCTTTGACCTTCTCCTCAGCCTCATTTGTTGGTGTGCAGCACTGCAAGAGGGTGAGTTTGCAGAACTTGGAGGTGAGGCGCACTCTGATCAGCCTTTCACTTACTGGTTCCCACTCCAACAAGGTTTTCGCTTTCTCTTTGGAGATTATGGTGGCTACTCCATGTGTTTGGGCACTCTCATGGCTGGAGTGGAGGATGATGGATCCATCTTGTAGAACTTGGCGTCCAGAGCCCTTCCAGTGACTTTCACTAATTCCCAGGAAGTCCAGGTGGTATCTCTTCATTTCACTGAGGACTTGTCCTGTCTTGGGGGTCTCGAACATGGTTCGGACATTCCATGCTCCCAGGCGGATCTTGGTCTTTGGCCCAAGCAGTCCCCCCATTGCACCCCAGACTTCCTTTCAGCTTTCATCCGGGATGGTCATACTGCCACTCAAAGAGTGCCGGAGAACTGCTATGGGCCTGATGTCAATGGATTTGCTCATTGTAGTTTCTGTAATGGTAGCTTTTTTTTTACAGGGTAGCGTTGTTAGCACCATGCCCAACCCTCAACCTGGAGGACCAGTGTGCTGTCTTTCGTCTGGCTACTCGCCTAAGACCAATCTGGTAAGGTTGGACCTGCTATGAGCAAAAAGCTCCTCCCACCATAGCTCTTAGGGTCTTTGAAGCACGCAAACCTCTCCACCATGGCACGGTTACACAACAAGGAGAGGTCACATTATCAACGGCTTATCTCAATAAACTCTTTCATAAAGCCTCTGGTGATGCGGGTGGCACCTAACAGTCTATTTTTAAATATCAAAGCCCCAAGGTTCACGATTCAAACAGAGTATGTGGTTAGGAAGCTGTTATGTTCTGTTTTTGTAACCTCTCTCACCAAGTCTCACTGTGCGTGGGGACAGTATGCTGATGCATCCTTTTCAATGCACATTTTCAATTGTTCCATGCTTATTAATTTTAAATAAATAATGGTATTTTTCAAAAACAATTTCCATAGCTACTATATAATTTGTAAAGGTTAACAACATTTAATATCATTTGAGATTAATGTTCCTTGGATTTACCCATGTAGATGACTAACAAAGATACTTTGCTTGAGTGTGATGTCATATATATATATATATATATATATACACACACACACAGAAAAACACACACATATACACACACGTACACACACACTGTATATCTATATATTATATATATAGATATGTGTGCGTGCGTGGTGTGTATACGTGTGTATGTACAGGCATACTGTATATACAGGCATGGAAAAAATTAAGAGATCACTCGATATTTTTAAACAAATCTGCATTTTTTTAATCCTGGTTTAATAGTGGTTCTGCTGGAAGGCTACACTGAGCAGCAGGTCACTTCCAGGTTCAAAAAGACAGGAGTACATAAGAACAATGTGAAACAGGAGACAAAGGGAACAACCAGAAACCAGCCAGGTATAGGGCGGAAGCAACTTTCTAATGCCAGAGATGACCATTAACTTATCTGACAGTTTCTCTCTCTCTCTCTCTCTCTCTCTCACACACACACAAACACACACGCACACACACACGCACATATACATATATATATAAGCCTTTGACACCATAAACAGTGAGTTGCTCTGGCAAAAGCTCTCAAAACTTGGCATTCCACCCAAGTTTCTCTCCTTCCTGCTGCAATTGCATGATAGGATCCAACCAGGGTTCATGGTTGAGATAATGCAAGATTGTGTCTTGGCACTGCTCTTGCTCAATCTCCACCTCTCTGCCATCATCCACCTTTTCCATCAAGTCCACCTGGAGTACTGCTTCAGCAGAGAGTCCATGCAGCATATGCCTTAAACACAATCTCCCGCTTATACCAGTCCTTTGGTCTCCAGGTCAATATTCAGAAAACTGAAGTTATGGCACAACTCATCACCAAATCTCCTCAACCCCTAGCTTTAGAATCAATGGCGCTCCACTCAAGGTAGTGAGCCAGTTTATCTGCCTTGGCTCCACACTTTCCTCAGACTGTTCCCTTGACACTGAAATAAACAGCCGTATCAACAAAGCCTCATCAGCCTTTGGGCGTCTTCGTACAGGGGTTAACACCAAGGTCGCCATTTACAATGGGTCAGCATACATGGGCCCTTCACAGACGGCATATTACAAACGTGAAAGCCTTCCACATCCGATGTCTTCAAAAAAATCCTCAGTCTGAAGTACATTCAATGACCAATTCCATCTGCATGGAAGCTAAAAAACACTTCTGCAGGATGGTTCACACTATCCACATGCCTGACCACGATCTACCCCATCAGGTCCTCTATGGGCATCTCAGCAAAATGAGGTGGCTGACAGACAAAAGGGGCATTACAAGGACTATACCAAAGACCTCTTCAAGTGTTACACCTGATTGATTGGTCCCACCTCCTCTAGTTGCTTAGACCCACCTCCTCTACAATGTGATTGGTTATCTCTCTGAATCAATTGTTTTTTTCTGTACTGCTCTCAGAACATTTTTGTGTAAGTAAAATTTTCATGAGCACTCAAGAGATTAAGGAATATGTTTGGAAAACTTGCTCTTACCCTGGGCGTACAGAGTGAGCACTGCCTGGATGGCAACATAGACTCCTTGGAACTGGTACTTCTCAAACATGGTCTCCACCATCTTCTGCCTGTTCTTAGTGGGATTCATGGGTGGCTCTGTCAACAGAATCTTGCATTCAGGTGGGTGGATGTTAAGCCTCTGTGGGCCAAAGGTGTAGTCCCACAGGTGGTGCATATCTTCCCAGCAGCGCACAATGCCATTCTCCATGGGATAGGACACCTCCAGGAAGGAGCGCAGCTGGCTGGCCTCCTCGCCCATCATCAGGTCCTGAGGAGCAGGGAGACAGGATTGGAGGTCAACGCTCAGGGAGAACTGGGAGACAGCAAACTCCAACTGGCCAACCAAGGCTAAAGTTAAACACATAGCTACCATGTCAATGCAAATACAAATCATTGTAAACTTTAATTACAACAAAGTGTTACTGTAGTTTGTTTAGATACTCTAATCGTGTATATGAACAGTGTCAGTGGCGGATGGTGATGCTTAAAATGGGGCAAACATAGTTTCTGCAGTATAACTTAAAAATGGTCTTTTTTCTTATTATAGTCAGTCAGCTGCTTATATGTAAATTCTGCTCTCCTTTTTTTGTAAGAAATGATCTATTATCCTGTCATACCAGCATGGCTCCTTGTGAAGCAATTTCACCATTTTGAAAACACAGACAGCCTTTGTCTATTCTCCATTTAGACATAGTGTAGCAGAATCTTCCATAGACATCTAGTGAAGCACAGCACCAATGGGCGTTTATGGGCTCTATTCAGAAACTAATGTACAGACGCTCCTCTACTTACGAACTTTAAACTTACGCACTTTCAGACATACGAACGAAGAGGACTGTAAGTCCAAATTGTGTTCATTGAGCTCCTGTTTCCTGTCCGCAACATCAAATTTTTTTCTGCGCACCAATTCCGCCTAGTACGACTTCTGGCCGCTACTCCCACCATGCAGCAGCGTAGCGTGCGTACTGACAGCATCCTAGTTCTTAGTACTTGCGTATGCCCTTAAAATGATGTTGAATAATGACTTACAAACATCTCAAGTTACGAACGGCCATTCGGAATGTGTCTCATTCACAAGTAGAGGACCGTCTGTATATGTTGTCGAAACCTACTCCCTTGAAAGATCAGGACTGTGGTTCAATTAGTAAGATAGATTATACTTTTAATTGCAAGTAAAATTAATTTACATTGATACATTAGCTAATTAAAATTAATTGGCTAATTAATTTTATGGGGGAAGCTGAGTTTCCCATGTAGTCTTCCGTGCAATTGCTTGTGAGCAGTGCGTATCTACTGTCTGTCGCCCAACAAAGCTAAGAGGGGATACCAGTAAGTAGATCACAGAACTTAACTGTGACCAGCAACTGCTTTCTGTTGGATCCCATCAGAACATTGTCAGCCATGAAACTGGGAAAGCCAGTAAGCTGTGTTACTGGCACACAGCTCTTCAAAGATTAGCCTTTTCACAGCCTTCGTAACAGGCTGCATTCTCCTGGCGCAGCAGGGAAGTGGGGGAGAGAGGTGGGCAAAGAATTTGACAAAAACATTTCAGGTGAATATCCCAGAAACTGGGACTCCTGTTGTACATCTGGGAGAGGTATATTTTATTTATTTAACAGACACTTTTAGCCAAAGCACCAAGCCAATGAGAAAGTAGGGTCAACCAGTCCCTGGAGGAACTGAGCTTAGGGGGCTTGTGCAAGGGCTCAGTGCTGACATCACTATGAAATTACAACTGGCAACCCTCCAATCATGAGCACAGTGCCCCCAATAGGCTAGAGTGGAGATGCTTTCTCCACTGAAAATCCCATCTCTATGGGTTTCTTTGGTGAATGCTTACTAAATGGTACATAGGCCTGGACATCTGAATGGTGCCCATAAAACAAATTTCAGGCTGAATGGTAAGAAAAAAGTGTCAAACTGTAGAGAAAAACCATATAAGATTTCAGAAATGGTAATACCACCTGGACAGATTCATAAAAATGACACCATATACTCTTTATTTGGAGAAAACAAAATATTGTCAATATGGCTTCTGTATAAACCAGTGCATTGCAAATCCAACACACAAAGAAAAGCATATGGAACAAATGACATTTATGTGGCCATGTGTTGATTTTCACGGACCTTTATCTCAATGTTGCCCACTTTGGCAGTTGACCGGATGATCGGTCTGCCCACCATTGCCGGGAAGATGTGCTCAGGGAAATTGGATCCAGCAAAACCACACTTGACAAACTGGGGAGTGAAAACAGAGTAAAAAAACAGGAGGTGAGATGTTAATAAAATACAAGAAAAGCAGATTTCTAGTGAAAGAAAACAAATTAGAAAGAAAAAAGACAAAAAATAGGACAAAGGAGGACATGGCCTCCACAATTATTGGCACCCCTTGTAAAGATTTGCAAGAAGCCCCTTTTGGTGAAGTAGCTTCATGTCATACTGAAAAAAGACAAACATCTAACCTTTCATTGAAATAAATTTTATCAAAGAAAAAGCAAAGCCTTTGTCAAGAAATAATTATTTTCAATAAAAATACATGTGCCACAATTATTGGCATCCCAACATTTAATACATTTAATACAACCTCCCTTTGCCAGTATGGCACCACTGAGTCTTCTCTTATAACATTTTATTGGGTTGGAGATACAGAGCATGGTGTGTCTGATGGTGTTTTTTGAGACGTGGTAACCCCAAGATTTTACTTGGTCTTGTAATTCACCAACAGTGATCCCTAGAGATTTTTTCCCTCTTTTTTGATCCTCCTCATTGCATGTGGGGGCAAAATAAACTTGGGTCCTCTTCCAGGCAGGTTTGTAACAGTTCCAATTGATGTCAAATTTTTTAATTTTGCCCCAACAGTAGAAATTGGCATTTTCAGGTTTGTAGCTATTTTTTTAATACCCATTGCCTGACTAATGCAGGTCAACACACTTCTCCCTCATTTTGTTTGTGTGTTCTGTTATGTTTCCCATGTTCATGGATGGCTAAGGGAATTTTGGCCTCTGTGTCACCTCATGTTCACCTCACTGCCCCAGTTGATGAAGAAGTCATGGATTACAGCTTTTATGTTCCTACACACTCCAGTCAACTGAAAGATTCACATGGGAAACATGCTCCAGTTACATTGTGTTCACTAAAATTTCCAGGGGTGCCAATAATTGTGGCACAAGTGTTTTTGCTGAAAAAAAATATTTCTAGATGAAGAATTAGTTTTTCTTTGATTAAGTTTATTTCAATGAAAGGTTGGATTTTTCTCATTTTTTTCAGTGTGACATGAAGCTACTTCACCAAAAGGTGGATTGTTTCTAACCCTTTTTACAATTTTTTACAAGGCGTGCCAATAATTGTGGAAGGCACTGTATGAGTGACGATGGAATGCAAGATCAGAGACCAGAAATTAAATGACTTAGTGAAACATATTATAAATTTACAGGTTTAAATTCGATTCAGAGCAATAAGTTCTGGCTAGAGATAAATGCTCTTGACTCTATAATGCTGCACTGGAACATAACACACTTTGACAGCATCTGTAAAAAATTAATATCCTTCTATAAAAAAATTAATAAACATCTTCGTCACGTTATCCTGATCAGAAATTAATAACAGACATTTAATTATTATTTGACCAGTTTTTCTGGCACAGAAATATGCATGCAATGAATATTTGAAAGCAAGAAAACACTGCTGCAAATCATATTTTTATAAATGTCACTTACTATACAAATTGTGAAACATATTTTACGTATGGCTTCACAAATAATGACCACCCACAATACAAACGTACATTAAACGATCGCCCAGGCTGTCACTGCCCGTATTTTGGCTATGGTACGCCTGTGCAGTGGCGGATTTATCACTGTGCTGCTGACATTCCAGCGGAGCTGTCTGGGCCTGTCTCAGTTACATTCCATACCTTGGAGGTTTACTCGTCAAACCCTCTTACACAAGCCCACATGTGGAGGCACAGCGGGCCAGCGGTTCCTCACGGCTCACTCCGAAACTTCATACCCACTATATGTACACTAAGAAAACTATCTATAGTATGCTGAGAGGAGGCTGCCCAACACTCAAAGTACAAACATGGCTAAAACTACAGTAACACAGTGTATTATATCTCTCGGACCAAGACAACGCAATCACCAAACTGTATATTACGGTAATTAAAGTTCTTAGACTAACCGATATCACCAAAGCCAATTCTAAAATCTTTTCCGGCCGTGCGCCCGCCCCGCACATACAGTATCATCATTGCCTTGTATGGCGATATACAACCTATGTCCACAGTTTTGCAAGGTAAGCTCTGTGTGTCCAGTTGCAGGACAATACATTTAGGTCGAGCATTTAACGCATTTAAAAATAGAAATACACTAAGCAGATTTATGGTTTATGGTTAATCATTATTTTCGTGTAATTATAAAACGACTGATTCCCTTACAGAGCTGCAAAGCTGGAGGGCAGCGCACTAACAATTCATTTAAAGGCAGGAGTGAAATGTTTGTCCGCAGTATACAATGTTAATCACACCCGCGTCATCGCTTAAAACCTCTGAGATGAAGCTTTAGCGACGTTTTCAGTTCAGTCCTGTAACCAGTGGGAATTTCATGGCATCTTCATGGCATGGCATTTCATGAGATAGTTAAACATTTATACGCTACTATTATCCGAGAAATACCTGGGAAACGCCTATACCTGGGATTGCAGGTAACCTTTTAATGTTCTAGAGATTAATTAAAACACCCAGACAATACGGGTTCAACTGAAGAATTTGAGCGAATTGTCTATATAAAAGAAGTAAATACACGCTTACCCCAGTGCCATTGTCACAAACGACTACCTTTCTACCTTCGCTATCCATATTCTAAGTTCAGAAACCGCAAAAAAAAGTTCTTAAAACTTTTTTGTAAGTGATGACTTTCAGATTCTCCCCGACTTCTTTAAATGCATTAAGACAGCTCAGGAGAATACTGCTGGGCGGGGAACGTCCTGTTTTCACTCAAAAGGGGCGGCGATGTAAACTACTACATCCTACATCTTCAATGCTGGTTACCGGTGCATCGGGGGTTGAATAAAAAAAAAAACACCGTATCAGTATATTAACTATAATCCAAAAAGTTGGTGGCGTTATGCGCGTTGAGATTGAGAGAGCGGAAATATACAATTCTCTGTCTAGTTATAATGAAAAAAAACAAGTAAATGCTTAAAAGATGTATCCAGCAAAAATATTTTACTCAAGGTAAAAAAAAAATCAGTTTAGCTTGTGAGAAACAGGTTCAACCATAAACATGAATTAGAAAGTTAAGTTTATATACAAAGTAATAATTTTCAGCTATTGGAATGACAAAAACACAATGCATTCACAGCTTTTTTGTATATCTAAGCTAGAATTATTAAAGATACTGTCCGGTAAAGGCATCTTTAATTCATAAACATGATAGAATTGAAAAAAGGTCCATCCCTCTGCCCGAACTTATTCAATACAGGGTTTCAGTGAATGTGCAGCCGAACCCATGACAGCCCGGGCTTAATGCCATCGGTCACGCCATTGGAAATGTATTTAAACCAGATCGCATTGTATGTGGGAGGAAACCGTAGTATCTAAAAGAAAGTCACACAGCACAGGGATAACAAACAAACACGCGCACGCACATACAAACACACGCATGCACACACACACACGTACGCATTCACACACGCACGCACGCACGAAACAAAATGCGACACTTTTTGCCTTTTTGGTTTCTTGATTGCACGCGCAGATTTTTATAAAACTGAGGTTATCCTTGTGAGGACTGAAAAACTGCCCTCGCAAAGTCAAAACAACAGGTTTTTATCACATTGTGGGGAAATCTGGGCCGCTTAATGTAATAATTACAAAAACGCACACACACAAACGCACACAATATAAATGCGGGGATTTATATTTATATACCCCCAACTCTGAAGGTGTGAGGTGATAGTGCCGCTCAAACATTTTTTGAATTGCCATTTTTGTTTTATAAACACAGCAATGTTACAGCAGAAATGAACATCTTTTCACATGACCTGCATGGAAATATTCACTTTGCTGTCTGCTTGGTGAAACGGATGTCATTTACTTCCCTCTTTTAGGTGGGGGTGAGGTCAGAATAATGAAAATGAAAAAGACACTTCTCTGAAAACAACAGAAGTAAAACTTCTGAATGCTAGGGTTGTAATCGATTCATCGTTACTCATATGGTAGACATTGTAACTGATGCCTGGTTGTTCATACGCCTCAGGGGAGCAGCCAGCCAGTTACCTTTTCAACAGTCCTGGCCGCCCACCTCTGCAAGTATAATGGGGAGGGTCCCTGGGAAATGTTTGAGGCCCAGCTGGACCTCATAGCCTGGTGTTGGAGGAGTCCACTGCATTATACCTGGCCCTCACCCAGGAGGGCAGCATCAACTGCCCGCCTTGTGCTGAGCTCTCCTGCAGAGGTTTAGGCCATTCTGTGTCCCAGTACAGAGTGGGTACAGGACAAGCAGACACTACAGGCCTTCTTAAAGACCATCTCCCCAGAGGTTCTACAGCACCATCTCCATTTCAAGGCACCTTCTACCCTGGAGCTGGAGCTGGGGGAAGCAGAGCAGGTGGAAATGTCCCTTGTACCTCAGGAGGCCCCCACCAGCACCCAGGCTTGCTGGACTATTGATGCTGGGGGCATGAAGTAAAGCAAGATACCCATCATACCAGCAATAGAGGACCAACTACCGATGTTGGAAAAAGGGCCACAAGGCACAGGACTGTCAGGAACCCCTCCCGGAGCTGCAAGAAAATGACAACAGGGTGGTGCATTGAGGGAACCAGCACCCAATCACCCTACTACCCATCAACTAAGGAGTCCATGCAGAACTGAAGACCAACACTGCAGGGGCTGCCAGGGACTGGTCACCCATATGGAAATGTTTTTATTTATTTATTTTTTACAAAATAACACATGACTCTTTATGTTTTATGCAAATCATACAAGCCCTTTATTTGACACTCAAAATAATTACGTAATCCATATTTCCTGAATGTGTCATTAAAAATATATGCCCTTTATTAATTTGAAATACATATGGAATTAATGTACCATCAAACATAAAAGTCCTATACTCATGTACAATCCATATTAAACATATGTGTCATTAGTCATATTATTGATGTAAAATACATATTTAATTAATGGTTTGTCAAACATATACCTGTACAGATGTGGACAAATTTGCTGGTACCGTTACAGCTCACTGAAACAATGCTTTTCCTGAAAAGTGATTCAGTTAAAAGCAATTGTCTAATGTATATCTGCATGCCTTTAGTATGTGATAGAGTAAACCAATAAAATTGTGAGAAGAAATGATTTGTTGTTTATTTTACAAAGATATGCTAAAATAGTATGGACAGATTTCGAGACTATTTATTCTTGCATTATAGTCATGCTTCAACCTAACTCTTTAACCTTAATTAGTATCACAGGTGCCTTCAAGCTTTTCATCAGCCATTCCGGCCATTTAAAGGGAAAGAACATGCTGCTGTGTTGTTTGGTATCAGTGTGTCACCATACTGAACATGGACCAGAGAAAGCAAAGGAGAGAGCTGTCTGAGGAGCTCAGAAAGGAGATTATAGATAACCATGTTAAAGGTAAAGGTTATAAGACCATCTCCAAGCAGCTTCCTGTTCCTGTGACCACAGTTGCCAATATTATTAAAAAGTATAAGGCTCATGGGACTGTAGCCAACCTCCCAGGACGTTGACACAAGCGGAAGTGCAACCCCAGGTTGATCAGAAGGATAGTGCGGATGGTAGAAAGAGAGCCAAGGAAACCATCCAAAACCATTCAAGCTGAGCTCCAAGGTCAAGATATGCCACTTTCTGATTGCACCATCCATTGCATTTTGAACAATAATGGGCTCCATGGAAGAAGACCCAGGAGGCTCCACTATTGACAGAAAAACATAAAAAAGGCAGAGTGGAATTCGTCAAAATGCATGTTGACAAGCCCCAAAGTTTCTGGGAGAATGTCCTTTGGATTGATGAGACTGGAGCTTTTTGGCCAGTCACATCAGCTCTATGTTTAAAGAAGTAAAAATTAAGCTTTAAAGAAAAGAACACCGTTTAGGGCTGCTTTGCTGCATCTGGCACGGGGAACCTTGAATCTGTGCAGGACACAATGAAGTCTCAAGACTACCAAGACATCCTGGAGCGAAAGATACTGCCCAGTGTCAGAAAGCTCAGCCTCAGCTGCAGGTGATGAGTCCTCCAACAGGATAATGACCCAAAACATACAGCTAAAAGCACTCAAGAATGGCAGAAAACATTGGACTATTCTTAAATGCTCCTCCATGAGCCCAGATCTTAATCCTGTTCAACATCTATGGAAATATCTTAAAATATGCAGTATGGAGACGCCACCCTTCAAACCTGAGACAGCTTGAGCAGTTTGCTCAGGAAGAGTGGGCCAAACTACCCGTTGGCAAATGCGAAGTACAGAGATTTGTGACAGTGATGGCTGCAAAAGTTGGTGCCACAAATTAAATTAAGGGTACCATCTTTTTTGTCCATGCCATTTTTATTTGTTAAATTATATAAAATATTCAACCTAATCAATAATCAAAAGCAAAGTCTGATTTGTGTTAAATATGGAATAAACAATAAGGTATGCCATTAAACTTTTGTCAGTTTCATGTCATTTTAGAGATAGTTTTTGTTTTTTGTGGAAGGGTACCAACACATTTGTCCACGTCTGTATGTTCTACATTGATGTACAATGCGTATTAAATGAATGTTGTATCAGATTTAATGCATGATTCTTTGAATGAACACAGTTGAATCCTGGACAGTGGTTCCACACAGCTAGAATTATTATTTTGAAAAGGAAACATCCTTTTTCAACTGATGCATTCACTTTGTGTTCTGAGATTATACAGTACATGTCTTTCATTAGAATAATATAAAAGCAATATAAAACCTTATTAAGAAACAACAAAAATAAACACGTATTTCCTGCTAAAGCCATATGTTATCACATATGGAAAAATGTTAAGTTGTAAAAGCTTTATATTTTTCCTGTAGGCTTTTCCTTTCAGAGTCTTACATGTCAAAACTGTGTTTTTGGTATGAATGTGTCCATTATCATATAAGAAAAAACAATAACTTGTAATTAACATATAAAAAACATCATGCTTTGTCATATATAATTGAAATAAGTCAAATGCTTGATAACCTCATATGATTTTTTTTGTTTTGTTTTTTTCATATGGACTCCCTGCTGATTGGACACAAACTACAACTTGCTTGAGGTCTGCGACAGGAGAAGAGGTCCAGATGATGGGACACATCCTGATTTATCACAAGTTCTGGCTTGCCACCATTATTGGGATGGACCTCCTCACCACCCATGGGGTCATCCTGGACCTGAGCCAGGTATGGCAGCAGTATGTTTAAAGACCCAGAGAAGGTGACCACGGTCAATGAATGGCAAACACCTGAGTCAGCTAACCAACTACCCCGATAGCACTGAGCCAAATATAAGCCAGAATGGGGCTGGACTGTTGTGCTGTCTGGGTAAGAAGGTTTCTGGACTTGGACTCCTACTGTTGGCAGTTTGTCCAAGGATTTGGGGATTTTGCCGCTCTCCTGCATCAGCTGTCTGCCAAAGGGAAGTGATCCTGGGCCAAGGACTAGAATTTAGAGATCAGTAGCCATTGTTGACACCCCACAGCACAAGGTGCACAACAACGAAATATGTCCTCTGCATTTAACCCATATTTGACGTCATGAGGTAGCAGAGGGCAGCTAATTCAGCGCCCGGGGAGCAGTGCTTGGGGGCGGTACCTTGCTCAGGGTACCTAAGTGGTGGCTTGTTGGTCGGGGATTCAAACCTAAAATCTTTCAATTACAACCTAACCATTAAGCCACCACTGCCCACATGTGAATAAGAAAGCCTTCTGGGACCTGAAGGCTGCGCTTACCTCCACTCCCATTCTGGGATTCCCTGAGTCTATAGCCCTGTTTCTGTTGCACACATATGCCAGTAACACTGGGACTGGAGCAATCCTCTCCCAAGTAAAGGGGAAGAGACATGGCAGAAATTACTTACTGCACTCCTGGCAGTGGAGGCCCTACCTCTGTGGTGCTCAGTTCACCCTGAGGAATGGCCTCACATCTCTCACCTAACCCCTCAGCTTCCAGGAAGGACAAATGGCTTGCTGGGTTGAAACGTTCCAGCTGTACCACTTCAAGATCCAACACCAGACAGGATGCCTCCATGGCAATGTAGATGACATGTGAGGCCCAGGGAGGCAGAATCATATCAGCACTGCCTCAGGGCAGTGCAGCGCCAAGTGAAGAGGTGGCATGATGGCCTTCTCTACTGCTGCTGGGAAGGTACTGACCCAGAGCATGTCCTCTGGTAAATGTTGGTTCCCTGCATCCTAAGGGAGTGCATCCTTGCCACAGTACATGGACACCCTCAAGTGGGGCACTTCAGGGTCCAGAAGCGGCTATCCATCAGGATGTGGAGCTCCACATCCACTGCTGTGACACCTGCAACACCCAGAAACGTCCTGTTATGCCCTCATTAGTATTGGCGTTCCATCACACTGTTTAATCTCCTCGTTATCTGTCTGCCCTGTTTCCCACCATAAAGAACACCCAGAACAGTTTCCATCATCCCATTGGCTGTCTCCCATCTGTCAACTGATCCATCTCCTGCGCCAGCCAGCGAGCACAAAGACTGGTGGCTTAAGCTGACGCGCAGACCCAAGATATTTCGAAAAAAGAGCTGACTGCTGTGGTTTTTCCTGTAATCACGTGATTGTAAAGGCACTTGGTTTTGTGTTGTTTTTTTTGCCATTGGTCTTGTCTTGATCTTTATTATTTATATTAAGCAATAATTTGGCTAAAGGGATAGGTTAGATTGTGCGCAGCTACACAGACAGGCACATAAAAGGTAGTCAACTACTCAACCATTGAAAAGGAGGCATTGACTTTGCTTTTAGCTTTACAGTATTTTGAGGTCTATGTGGGGGCTAGTAGTCTGCCAGTGGTCATGCACACAGATCATATTGCTTTATTATTCTTAGCCCACATGTACAATCAAAACCAAAGACTAATCCTTTGGTCTTTAATCATTCAAAATTATTCTTTAGACATTTGGCATAAAAAAATAAAAGCAACATATTAGCCGACGCCCTTTTGAGGACTTAGCGTGTACATGATGATGGTCCTTGTGGTGTTCACAAAAGAGGAAGGGTGTTACGTCTTCATCGGTGTTGGCATTCCATCATGCTGTTTACTCTCTTCATTTTCTATCTGCTCTGTCTCCCGCTGTGAAGTGTCCACCATCTCATTGGCTGTGTCTCCTGTCTGTAAACCGGCCTATCTTGTGCACCAGCCAACAAGCACAAAAATTGGCAGCTTAAGAGGAAGCCGATGTGCGGATCACATCATATCCTTTTTGAAAGCTGCTGACTTCTTCCTGTACCAGTGTTTGAAGAAGGTATTGTCTAGAAATTGGCAGTAGATCTTGTGGTTAGTTTTTATACTATCTGGAAGTCTGAAAGATCCAACAAGTTCATCACTGATAACTGCAGCCCACACCATCACTCCGCCACCCTTTTGGTGCTTTAAGAAGGTGACCATCCATGGGCCCATCCATCTGCTCCATCAAGAGTCATTCTCATCTCATCTGTTCACAAAACCTTTATAAAATCACTCTTAAGGTGTGTCTGCGTGCATTCTTGACATTTTAGGTTGCATGAGTTTATTGAGTGGAGGTTATGTTTCAGCCTTTGTGACCCTAGTGATGTCTTGTAACACAGAACAAAGTGCTTCCAGAGATTCCATTCAGATTGCAGTTTTTAAAAATGGTGGCAATTGATTCTGAAGAGTTTCTATAAGTCTCCTTTAATTTGACACATAGCTATGGCAGTTAATTTGTGTCTTCTTCTCGCTACATGCTTTTTCCTTCCTCTTTGTCTGTTGACCACAAAACACTTGATTGTACAGTAATCATGTTTTAAAGGTTTAGCAATTTTAATTGTTTTGCATCTCTCTGACTGGCACTTTACAATTTTTTTTTCTGCTCTCTGCAAGGTCCTTTTCTGGCTCATTTTAATAGTCATAAAAATGTGCTTAATAATTCTGCACATGAAAGTATCTGTTACCTGTTTTTCTCCCAAAAGAAAGTACTCAGACAAAATGCTGAACATGTACTGCCTTTTAGACAGTTCATTGTTAATTACAGATTCATCTGGACTGAAACTATTTGTCGGAAGAGAAGATACAAATAAAATATGTACTAGCCTAATAATTCTGCACACAGTGTATGTGCTTGTAACAATAAACTACTTCTCGAAGTGGCGTATGCAAGTACCTAACCAGAGTGCAGCCATCACAGTGACCAAGCTGGTGGATGTTCTGCTGGTTTGTGACACCCAAGGAGCTACACAGCAACCAGGTGTGGAACTCTGAGGCTTCAGTGATGGAGGAGGTTTGCCAGCACCTGCAGATCAAGAGGACTTGCTCCAATCCTTTGGATCGTAAGAGCAATGGGTTGATAGAGCAGTCTAACCACACACTGGCAACCAAACTGGCAATCCTCACTGTGGCTCACCAGCAGGAGTGGCTAGCCATGCTCCGCTTCAGGGGGAAACTGAAGACTCCAGTAGAGTTGGGTTTTGGAGGGGGGGGGGGGGGGGGGGGGGGGGGGGGGGGGGGGGGGGGGGGGGGGGGGGGGGGGGGGGGGGGGGGGGGG
>JAODLD010000124.1:31687636-31702369 GCA_026781065.1 Mormyrops boulengeri
ATATATTAGTCTAAGTGTACTGAATCATTATTTAAATATATATATATTCATCCATTTTCCAAACCGCTTATATAAGCAGTTTGCAAAATGGATGGATGGAGATATATATATATATATATATAAATAAATAAAAGGTTTGTTTCAGTTAAGTCTGATGTTCCCTTTCACACAAAAGAATGATCCCAGTCTCTTCCACACAACTTTTTAAACACTGGCATCGGATTGGTACTCAGTATCAGCCAATACCCAAAGCTCAGGTATTGGTATCGGGACAGGAAGTGGGATCGGTGCATCCCTAATAAATAGTCAAACATGCTTAGCTGCAGTGGCCTGACCAGCATCATCAAGGTTGCGTGCTACTTCCAGCTTTGGTATGGCAGGTGGTCTTGCTGATAACGAACTTGTTACCACATGCCAATAGTCCTGGTTACCTCAGGCTCCTGCTGGTGTAACATGCATTACCGGAAATGCTTTAAATCAGTGTTTTCCCCAACCCAGTCCTCGGGGAACCCCTGGGCAGTCCATTTTTGCTCCCTCCCAGCCAATCAGGAACACCGAATACCTGGTCCAGGTGTGCTGGGAGCTGAGAGTAAGCAAAAACGTGGACTGTCTGGGTTTCCCCGAGGACTGGGTTGGGAAACTGCTTTAGATTAAGCTCATGAGAAAATTGACACTCTAACCTACAAGCACCACCACTAACCTCCTGGTTGAGGGTCTCCATCGATTCAAGGAGCTGCTCCTTCTCTCTGGCCCAGTGTTGGGCATCAGCCCGAAGTGTTTCAAGCTCAGCCTCTGTGCCCGCCGCATGCTCCAGCCCATCCTGGGCCTGCTGCAGATCCTCGACCAGCATCTGAACCCTCGTGTTGCTGGCCTCCCGTGCAGCCACCAGCGCCTCCTTCTCAGCTTGGCAGGAGCACAGGTCCTGGGTAAGGTCACCGATCTGTGAGGAGTCCAGATGGAACAACATAAGGCTCGGGCAGAGATGAAAGATCTCCAGACTACAGAAGTGGAATGAGACATTTAGAAGCGTGCACAAAAATAGTCACAAATCATGACCACTGACTTGCAGGGAAAGACAAAATTCAGGTTTAATCCAAATTACTACCACTACAGCCGGTTTCATAAACTTCTTATTCGCTCCTACACACCACCACCAACTGCTAGCTCCCCTACTCAGAAATTGCCTCAAACAAACCCCTTCCAGGTACTTAGTTAACCAGTATAACAAGACATAATGTACCGTATGGTATAAATTAGGGTTGGGCGATATATCGATAAAATATTATATTGCGATAATGAACATGCATATTGTCATCCATTTGAATATCGCAAATGTCATGATACACACCTTGTCTTGCATAATTAAGAGTTATAATACACTACTTTTAAACAAATTCCATCAAGGTATGAGTCTGCTGGCCTCATTTATAATTATACCTGTCTCACGCTCCAACTATTAGTAAAACAATTTGGTCATCGTGATTAGAAAAATTCAAAACCACCCATCATTTTATAGATGGAGATTGTTCCAATTTGAAAACTTATTGAAATTATCATTGAAATTATAGCAGTGTGGATGTAGCCTTAGCCTGCTGAGCTACACAGCACCCCCTACAGCATGCAAAAAGATATATATTTATTTATATATTTTCTGAGGTACTATGTGGTTGAAGTTTGAGACCCACTGGCTTAAGGCAGGAAGGAGAATCAAGTCAAATGAACTGGCACTACGTGCCACAGAACCATGGTGAGGGAGTCACACGCTACACTCCTGTTATTCCACCAATCAAATTCCAGTTCTCAGATTTATTAATGCAACTGGAAGACCCTTTTCTCCTAAGCAATGAACAAGCAATGCAGATAATACATAATATTTAACATCGTTTGCACCTGTTCGTCTGAAAACATTGCAGATGTTTAACTGAACTACCTGCGACATTCAGACTGATGGCTGGAGTAAACAGACGGGACCGGATCGCTCTGGGACGCGGTTCTGAAAGAGACTGGGCCTAACCTGCTGCATCAGCTGGTCCACCTTGACAGGGAGCTCCTGGAAGGTGCCCAGCTCCTTTACCTCCTCCTGGGCCAGCTCCAGCTCCTTCTTCAACCTGGACACCTGGCGTTCCAACTCGATGTTGTCGGTCAGACCTGGCAGTGTGGGCAGAGTGTCACGTCGGCATGGAGACCATAGCATCACATTAATACATCAGGGTACATTTCTGAGCGCTGCTTTCAATACAGCATCATAAGATCCTGAGTCTAATGTGGATCAAATACACAGCCAGACTACATCACTCTCCTAAGGGAGTATAACCATTGTAGTCAAATAGCTCATACTCATACTTCTGGGAACCTTCCCGTCCAGCAGGGCCATCATCTTAGCGGTTTCCTCAAAGGCTCCCTGCAGCTCTCTCTGGAGGTCTGCCTCCATCTTCTTAAAGCGGGCCTTGTCTGCCCCCTGTTGGTCACGCAGAGTTTGCACCTCCACTTTCAGTTTTTCAGAGCTCTCTGTTAGTGCTGACTGAAAAGGGGAAGCATATAATCGCTTTATCACTCGGGTGTGAAGACGCCCAGGGCTGTTTCAGGCATTAAAATACACACCCCCCAAAAAAAAAATAAAAAAAATAAAAATCAATAACTCAAGCAAATTTGCCACCAATCAGCAGGTCATAATTGTAAGAAAATGGGTAATTTCCAATAGAAAAGTATGAAACACTGGACACCAGCATTGCGGCACCATACACCACGACTCTCACGATACTCTCCTCCAGCACATCCAGACCAAAGACGCACCAGGATGCACTTACAACACTCTCCTGCAGCACCAGTTTCTCGCTCCGCACGACTGCCCAGTCCCGTTTAGCATCACGGCTGACCGCCTCTGCATCACTTAGCGACCGACTGAGCTCCTCCACCTGCTGGACCAGGTCCTTGCCGCTCTTGAGGAAGAGGGTAGAGAGAGAAGTGAGACCCAAAGGGTCACATTGTGAACACACACATCGCTGTGTGGGACACAGCTCAGGGGAGAGGACTACATTTATTCAGGCACCAGATGCTTTTATACAAAGAATCCCTGGTTTGAACTGGTACCCTTGATCACAGGCACAGTGTGCTGACTCGCTGAGCCATACAGCTAAATCCCAAGAAAATGCTGGGCATTTTGACTCACTCACCAGATTCTGCAGCTCCACGATTTGCTTGTCCTTCCGCTTCAGCTCAGCGGACAGGGAGGCTGCCCGGGCCTGCAGACCATGAGAGATCAAGACAGAATGAGAGCTGATTCCTCACACGGGTCATTAAGACACCAAACAGAGCCATTTTTAAATTACACCTCCCAAATTACAGCATATGAGGAGCCCGGAAGGTGCTAGCAAATGCGGAAAGCAGCTTCACCTCCAGGTCCGCCGCACGCATCAGAGAGAGCTGCACTGCACTCTGGAGGCTGGCGATCTCATCCTTTAGTTCAGTCTGTGTGGGAGGAGGGGGGGGGCAGAAGGACACCGCACAGGTGGTTAGACATGGTGACACAGGAATCATGCAGGGCTATAGCAAATCACCTGAGCATAATCTAAGCCCACGCAGCCAAGACCACAGGCGACGTCATGCAAGCCCGTCAGCAAGAAGAGTTTCAGGGTGACCTCATATTGCTTTGTGCTCTCCTGTTCAAGAGCGCTGAACTCCTCCAGCTCCTGCTTCTCCTGCACCTCCCTAAGAAGCCTCTCTTTATCCTGCGACAGGTTGTGATTCTCTTCTTTCAAGATGAGGCACTCCTGTATGGCGAGGTCACGCTGTACTTCTATGGCTTCCTGTAGGGAATCGGAAAACATGGTGAGAGAGCAGGAAAGCAGCTTTTCCCAGCCACCCACTGGCCACGGTGCTACACACTAAAACGGGTTGTACCACTGAGCAGGACACTTTAGTGAGATTACATATGAAGGTGGACAAAGGAATGACACTCACCTTCTCAGAGACCAGGGCCTCACAGAGCTGAATGGTCTCCCCAAGGTCCTTTTTATACTGTAAAAACAGATTTAGTGATTCTTTCGTTCTGCCAAACCAGCAGACCGGCCAGATAAAGAGGTCCGAGTGCTTCCCCTCAGTCATACATGCCTACCTGCTCCTGGGAGGGCTTAGGTAGACACTGTGTGCTCATGTCCAGCTGGCATTGCAGCTCAGCTACTTTAATCTCCATGGCTTCTCGTTTCTCCTGGACCTCAGCCTCCAGCTCAGCCAGCCGGACCTCCAGAGCAGCTCTGGTCTCCATGGCTTCGTTTTTCTCCCGGACCTCAGCCTCCAGCTCAGCTAGCCGGACCTCCAGAGCAGCTCTGGTCTCCATGGCTTCGTTTTTCTCCTGGACCCCAGCCTCCAGCTCAGCCAGCCGGACCTCCAGAGTAGCTCTGGTCTCCATGGCTTCGTTTTTCTCCTGGACCTCAGCCTCCAGCTCAGCCAGCCGGACCTCCAGAGCAGCTCTGGTCTCCATGGCTTCTCGTTTCTCCTGGACCTCAGCCTCCAGCTCAGCTAGCCGGACCTCCAGAGCAGCTCTGGTCTCCACGGTTTCTCGTTTCTCCTGGACCTCAGCCTCCAGCTCAGACAACCTGCTCTCCAAAGCAGCCTTGGTCTCCAGGGCCTCCTGCTTCTCCTGAGCCTCAGTCTTAAGTTGCAGCTCCAAACCAGCCACCTTCTCAGACAGCTCATTCAAACAAGAAGAGGAGAACACCTCTCTGTAAGGAAGAGGTAAACATTGAAAGAAAGCGTTAAGCAAACCTGAAATCGATTTTCAGCCTCTCTCTGGAAACCCACATACACCCACGGTATCAGGTTAGCAAGGTTTCCACAACTCACCCTTCATAAAAGCTGCGAATGATTATGTTGCTCTGGTTCATGTCCCCATCTAATCCCGGCTGCTCAAGATTGTCCCATCGGGAGTCGAAGTCATCCCCTTCTGCTGAGAAAGCAAGGGAGAACAGATGAGGTTCAATCCTATAAACCTCAGATCACAAACATTACCAGGAGACAATTTGGCGTGCAAGTTTAAAAATAAATAAATAAAAATCCATGGGTATTCTAACAATCAATGTACTCTGCTTTATAGGATTACGTATTGTATAGGATTGGGTGTCTAGGTGAAGCTAAAATGTACAATTCCTTGTGAGCAACTACCAGTTACCTACAAACTAACTACAAAGTAACAGGTGGACAGGTGAGAAAATTACATTAGCACTGATTGCACGATTTAGTCACAGTCTAAATCGTCTAGGTTTGGTGGGATTTAATGAAACCCAAGCGAAAACAAGACCCACCCTCATCTGCCTCCCCCAGGGACTGTAGCTCTGCCTTCCTTCTCTTAAGAGACGGCTCAGCAAAGCTCAGTTCGCTGTTAGCACAGCTCTGGGCTTCCAGTGGTGCCCTCAGCAGCTTCCCTCCCCAGGTCATCCTGCGCTTTGGCACCTGAACATTCACAGGAGAACCAACAGGCAGCATTTGAAAGGTAAGGTTATAAACATACTCAAGGTAATTTGTGTGTCACAGTTCAGCAGGGACCCTTAGACACCAGCAGACAAACAGCATCCAGCACCTTCTTAACAGCAAACTTTGTGGAGGTGACAATGATGTTCGTCAAGTTTCTGATCCTGTCCTCCTGCTCTCTCTGCAGTTGATCCTTCTCTTGCAGTAGCTGGGCCAGGACCTCCTTCTCAGTTTCGGCCGTCCGTGTGACTGAGGAGACCTGTGAAAAGGTGAGGAGACCAAAGTGTTTATGGCAAAGCTTACGGCTAACAAGATGTATTCCATGACTAACCACCTGTGAGATAAAGGATTCCTCTCATTCTGCTTAGATGTTAGGTTAGGAAGTATAGACAGACACTTGCCTCCTCCAGACGACGCTTAAGATCCACGATCTCATTCCGGTATCTTCTGAGAAGAGCACCATCATCCGACACCTCTGTGACGTGCGGGTCATTCTTCATTCGTTTTGCTGTGCTGGCAAACTGGAAAAAGAACGATCGATTGGACCATCCAGGTCATGACGATTTCTTGAGACATAAATTTAAACTTTGTGAACATACCCATGATTAATGAGCCAGTGCTCAATGTGCGGAAGACTCATGACCTCCAATTATTTGGGTAAATGCAGTAGTGACCATGTGACATTACCGATATAGCACATATTCCCATGAAGCTGTTCATACAGACTACTAAAATTTTAAGGATATCATGATAATAAATACCACAGTTGGTATGCATTAAGGGCATTTTACACAAATAAGTATATGGCACAGCTAGATTGGCCGTTTATGCAAAGGGATTGCATTGCATTGTTTTGCTTTCACAAAACGACGACACAATAAAGGTAGCGTTGAATATAATTGGAAACAATTTGAAATCATGATTATTCATTACTGTTGTGCAAAACCATCCTTATTTGAAATGCTTATGTGGTGCAGAACCGTGGGTCCACCTGCATCATGGTCATTTTCCCCTTGACAGCTGAAATTTTTAGCCAAACACACTCCATGATCCAAAGAGAGCAAAAACCACACTTGCTACAGACCACATCAAGATGCCAGTTTGACTGCAGGACCAAACCCATGTGACTCACACACACAGGCAGGATTCGAGCCCTCAACCCTGAGCATCCATGCCACCTAGACACAGTGCAACGGGAGGCTGGGCAGGGTGCTATGAGCAGGGACCGCACCTGCAGTGTACTGAGCGTCTCATCAACGGTGGCCGGGGTTATAGTGCAGATGATGACTGTCTTTGCATTGCCACCCAGGGAGTTCTGCAGAATGCGGGTGAGTTTGCTGTCTCGGTAGTTGGTGAAACCCCTGTACGGAACAGACACAGGCCCAGTGTGAAGGTTCATATCTGCAGCACACAGCCGCAGTGAGATCCGGGTGCCATGGAAACCTACCCCTGGCTTTCTTCAGACAGCTTTTTGATAACCTGCCCAAGTGTGAACAAGCTGCGGTTTATATTACAGCCTTCTTTGAACCTGGCACCTGTGAGAGAGACACTCCACTAGGAAACTGTACCATACCGAAACAAAGGCGGACGAGGCAAGCGGAGCCGTCGTGGCAAGGCGAGGTGACACATTACCCTCAGCTCCAGTCTGGCTGGCCCTCTCCGTCCCTGCCAAGTCCACCAGGTTCTGTCAGACACAAAGAGAAGCAACGTCAGGAGGACTGCAGGAAGATTGCACGTCCCTGACCGTGCATACAGGCCGCAACACAGTGAGGACGTCATACCAGATGAGACACGATGATGGCGCCATCGGCATTCTCTCCAGAGGCTGGGTCACTCCTCTCACGGCTTTCAAGAATCTATGAGGTGGGGACACATTATTAAATAATACCAAAAACACAGCTATACATTAGGGCTGGAACCAGCATCCGAACTCGGGAGGTCGCAAACCATGCGTAAAATTCGCAAATATTCCCCCACGAAAATATCACAGGGTTCGTGAACATGCAGTGTTCATTTACGTAGAATTTACCTATTCAGTGCATGTGTGAGATATATATATTATATATATATTACACACACACAAACACACATATATGCACACACACAAAATAGAATACACTCGTGATGTATTATTGTTGTGTGAAACCATAGCCTAGGAAAACCCTTTCCAAAATAAACCTGCTAATATGACATCAAAATATATTATGGTTTCTGTGAAGGGTGACTCATGTTTGTAAAACTTGACTTAGCCTAACGGGGGCTTAAATATAGTGGAGGAACTTCAAACTTTAGACAAAACTAAAGAGCTTTAATCATAAGGACATCAGTAGTGCCCTAATGCAACTGCAGACTGTTAAGTAAAGTTACATTTCTGAATTACACCATTGAAGAACAAAGACATTCAATAGTCTTATTACAAATTTGAACGGTTGGTAATTCTGAAAGATTCCAAAGAGAGATAATTACATACAAGTTTTTCTTTTTTTTTATGTGTCGCAAAATGGTTTGTGTATTGCCGCTTTGTACCGTGATATGGTTAGTCTTGCCCAAGGCTTGGCAAAACACAGAACTACTATATACGTAAATATGAGAATGCATTTATGGCCAACCCAGAACTGGGACTCATAACTAGGCTTCAAAGTTTTTACCATGCGGAAAATCGTGTGGGAGCGGCTACTGCGTTGGTTCATCTTCGTCTTCCCATAATGCCGGTTCTCTGCACAATTGTTAGACAGAAGTAAAGGATTAAGCCATTCGTCCACATTCATCCCTGAGGGAAAATACAATTGAAATGCAGTTGTATTCATGCTCAACATCAAAGATCCATACTTTCGCCTTTACTGAGCCAGGCAAGGGCTTGATCAGCAGATGTAACCAATTCCTCTGTAAGGTCGGCCACATAGACATTTTTCTGGGGACAAGAATTTTCAGTGAATCAGAGACACAGAGGCGTGCAACAGCTAGCTGTCGGATCATTTTTTTAGATATCTTGGATCTTACATAGTTCCCTTCACGGATCTCCAAAGGCTTCCTCTTCCAGCTGTCACAAAGCAGGTCAGTGACGGTCTCATTGTAGATCTCCATGTAGGACACCCGCAAGAGGAACTCCTTCTTTGGGCACTTAAAATGGGAAAGGCTGTCAGCCATGGCGGAAGTGCCCACTGGTACCATTGATCGGCACAGCATGATGACTCACATTTTTGATGGTCTGGAAGACGTCATCCATGGCCAGCGGGATCACCCCAGGCATACGACTGCTCCCCATCATAGTGAAGGTCTTTCCTGAAGACGTTTGTCCATATGCAAATATCGTTCCTGTCACAGGAGCATACACACTGATGAAGCAAATATGAATACACAAGGTAAGGAAACCGAAAGCCCACATGCCTGACAGCCTCACCATTGTATCCCTGAACAGTGGACACCACCAAGGGCTTGGCGATCTCTTGGTACAGCTGTTTCGTTGTTTCTACAGCACTAAACACTCTGTCAAAATTAAAAGTCTTGGTGATACAGCCCTCATCCACTTGATGGATAGCCTGTTTGTCAGCTTTCCAATGCACAGGGACCAGGTCTGTGACTTCTGTGCTGGCTTGTTCCCTGTATAAAGGAAGAAATCAAGTTTTGACTTAAGTAACCGAGCAATGAATTACAGGGCGCCTTTCCGCCACACCAGCTACATACGTTTGGTACTTCAAGAAAGTACCAAAAAGTACGGTTCTTCAAGGTGTTCGTTTTCTACTGCCATAAAAACTAGTACCGGTGTTACAGGAAATTTAGTTCCCCCATGTTTCCCCTGTCGCGTGCGGAGCTGAAATCATGACATCACCTGCTGCTTTTATAGTTAGACAAATTCTCTGTCATTTTAATGTCTTTCTACGAAAGTGCTGAGGTAAACGAGCCATATATGCAAAAACACTGCATGCCTTTTCAATGTTTCTGTGTTTTTAAAAGTAATTAAAATTATTGAAGTCGCTGGTAATAGATGTTTGCTGGGAGAATCGAAAAAAACAGTAGTATTGCTTGAAGAACTTCACCTATATTGTGTGGTTTGTAGTTAAAACTTAATTGTATAAGTCGTCTATAACGGACAACAATGTCTTTGTAAACATTCCTACAAAATCAAGTTATATTAAAACGTTGTTATGCATGATTTCCTATGCTAACGTACAGATAGAGAAATAACAGGACACCAAATTGGTGACATAAGTCTGTTTACATGGAAATGCGTAGCCGAATCAGTTCTTCAACCATCAATAATACGTTTATGCATAGATTTGAAGAGAATAATTATTACGTTAAGCCTAAAATAGACACACAGCAACTCTGGACCTCAGTACTAATAAAAACAAGTTTATGCACATGTAATTATGCATCTGATTGACTTTCAACCATCTCACATACTTCTTTGCCCAAATAGGAGGGGGAAACATTACTTCCTGACATCCAGGATATTTGGTTCCCCTAGCTGAAACAGACATTCAGCAACTCAGAACCCCAATACTGATAATACCAGTTCATACACACGTAAAACGTTTAAACAGTGCAAAAGTTCTTGGAAGTTTTTATGCTCTGCTGTGCTGGGAAAATAGCCTACAGTCTAAGGAGCTGCAGTACCGCCAGATAATGGCAAGATTAATCTGGAAGGAGAGTTCTGATCCTTTCAAAATATGTAATTAATGGGTTTCAAAAAATTTAAAAATCGTTAATTAACAAATGATAATTAATCAAGATTCCATTTAATGATCGTTTGCTTATAAACCCAATTTTCCTCAATGGAAATCGAAAAACCAACTAAAACCGACTTACAATGCACTGCCAACTGCGATTACGGTGGCTCGCAAAACTTACACAATGTCTGCCATTCAGGACATCACTAGATTAAAACGATCAAGCGACCGAGTGCCTGAACTAAGGATCCACTATAAATACGCAGCCGTTTGTCTGGGTTATTTATCTATAATAGTACATCACACCGGTAACACTAACAGCTCAACTCAACAGTACACGACACCGAACCTCGTCATCGACAAAGAAAATGCATGAATCATTAGACTATGGAGGCCATTCAAAATTTTTCAAGAACTTCGCCCCCTACACATGTAACTGTAGCGACACGAGGCCACTCCATCTTCAAAAGTATGCTAAATAATCTAGACAACAAATTAAATGAAGTCGCCAAGAGCAACCAAGCACCAGAAACATTGCTATACGGTTTCACTACGGCGATCTCCGGTCTGAGTACCGGGGTCTATTATTCAATCCCTATATGAAATATTTGAGTCTTGAAAGAATCAAACAGAAAATAACCTCACCTCTGTATTAACGGGCGAACCCTGACACAGACATTAACCGCAGACTCATCTGCCATTTTAAACTAAGACACCCACAATTAAAAGTGAGGTGCAGCACTAACTATAAAGCACTCCGCAAAACCTTCTTCCTACTTTTAAATTTTCACATCAACGCTCCTGGTTGGCCGAAAGCGCACACAACGCCTGCCACGTGACGCGTGAGCCGACCGGCGATTGGCGTGTTCAAAGCGTTCGTCTACTCAGTTGTTTATTTCAGCAGGAGCGGTCAATTTCTTTGCTTGTCGGTGCGCCGCCTGGCGATGGTTGTTTATCTGCTTATCGAACTTCACAGAGCATTTATAAAAGCAATATACACATACAAAAAGATCTAATAAACCCTTATTCTGTCTCATTTACAATTGAATCAAGAACGGTTTTCAATCAGATATCAATCGATAATAGATCTTTACCTGGTTTAGGGATTAATGTTATTATTCAATATTCATTTCAGTTTTATTTTTATTTGGCATTTTCACAATGTTACATTGTCTCAGAGCACTTTACATTATCCCTGCCCAAAGCCCCCAGTAAGTAAGCCTGGACATCTCAGAGTGGCTGAATGTAGATTTGCTGCTCCTCCACATCGAAAGGAGCCAGCTGAGGTGATTCCGGCAACTGTCTAGAATGCCTTCCAGAGGCCTCGCTGGGGAGGTGCTTCAGACACATCCAACTGGCATAAGGCCCCAGGGCAGACCTAGGACATGCTAGAGGGATGATATCTCTTGACTGGCCTGGGACTGCCTGGGTGTTCCCCTGGAAAAGCTGGAGGAGGTGGCTGGGGAGAGGGAGGTCTGGGCATCTCTTCGGCAGGCAATGGATGAATGGATAACTCATGTTTCAGGTAGAAGGATAACTGATTTACAGCAGTCAAAACAAACAACGCATGAATTTGTTTGGTATGTCTGAGGAAGAAAATATGTCTCCCCCTCAATTTTTCCACCAACTCCAAAGTCATTTAGAATCTAGCAAGATGTACCCCAGTTGGGGAAAAGCAGAAAAGTGTAAGAGGACTCAACCGGCGAGTCAATTCATCTTGACAGACAGCTACATATTTTACATTGATTATCATGCTTCTGCATTGTCATGCAGTATGTAACTGATTGGGTAAGGCTAGAGTTGTTGCTGCTATGTTAGGCCACCTGTCACATGAACTGTATTTTCAAATACATTGACTTCAGTTTCAGGTCAGGTGCCATCACCAATGCCCGTTAAACAATCTCATAAAAACAACGGCACCAGTGCTACATCCCATAAAGGTAGTGTTGATCACCGATGACCACTTAATGTACACAATGTTGTTTTAAACATGTCTGATTACTGTGAGTGTATAATTACCATATTAGAGCTATGAGTCTGTACACTGATGTTCACAGGTGATAATCTATGCTGCATGAATATTCACAGGTTTTAGAAACTCATCTTATTGTGAGTAGAACTCCATGAAGGACACCGCATTATTCCTGGTTTGCCACTGCTGTCACCTCCTTCCTGAGGTTCTCAACGCCTGTCCCATGGGCAACCAGTTTGATGTTGGGGACCTAGAAGATGACCTGAAGGCGAGGATGAGGAATATAACATCTAAATTAAAAGATTCAGAGGCACAGGTCATATACGGAAGATACCAAGTTATGCGTATGTCTTTCTTGTGACATGCTTTACTTTAGTTGGAAGGTTCTTACTGTAAAACAGTACACATCAACAAGGGAGATTAAATTCTCCTCTCCTCTAATCCAAAGAGGCAGAAGCTGGAACCTGGCCTGAAATCCATACATCAAGGTCCCTTTAAAGTCATAAATATTTCTGACAAAGGGGTGGCCACCATACAGAAGGAAAGTGGGAGCTTGGAGAAAGTTAATGTGAATCAACTGAGGCCATACTACAGGCAGAAAGATAAGTGTTTCCTTGGTGTTTCGTTATTTTATGGTGTTAATCTTGATTCCACTGGAATCATTCCAGGATAGCTGCTACACTGTCGGAGTGTCCACTGTAGTAACCATTGAATGGTAAATCTACAGAAAGTCCATATAAAGTGTCTATTATGTATGATAGTCTGCAAAATGCATAAAATTAATTAAATTTACAACACAACACAAATTTACTACAAAGCTGTACTTTCAAAACTATTACAGATACAGACCTAATATTTGAGATTTCTCCATAAGTTTGGTATAGGGGAATCTGAGAGGGTGACCTGGGACCCACTGGGTGATTTGAAGAACTAAGAACTATTGAAGAAATAAAGAACTATTTTTCTTTATAAAGGTAAGATTTGCTATTCCAAAAACCTTTTTCCTATAAATACATGGCGAAAAGTGGTGGGGTCGTTTTATATTCGGGCCAATAGGGTATATATTAGATTATGATTGTCACTGCTGATCCCCATACTAAGCAAAAAATCTGAAAGGCCGTCAGCCTCCCTCCCTTTTAGCCTGATGGTATGATCCTTGTCTGTCATCACACGTGATTGGTCGTGGGGACATAAACGCAACGTTCAGACTGTGCATGGCATCCCTGTGGCCGAACAGTGTGGTGAAAAGATCACCATATTATTCTGACTTGTACTAATTAACATATAAAAGAAAGAAAAAAAAAAATCAGGGGAGTGGACTCACCACCTTTTCACCGTCGAACGCATCCACAGATTCGATTGCTTAGCCTTGGTATCCCGGATGTTTAACTCGTATTTTTAACCTCGTATTTTTGCATGTGAACTCGGACCATCTAATTTCCGATGCATATTTCCAATACATAAATATTCAATGACAACCCTTCTACTCACTTTTTTTACACTTAGAAAAAAAATACGTAATCAAACAAACATTAGTCATGAATTAATATACTGTATATAATGCCTGACGGTGAAAGTCTGAAAGTTTCATAGGAATTTTATTGACATTGAATATTGTAATTACAAGTTTAAAAAAAAACTCCCAATTTAAATAAAATATGAAATGGAATGATATTCCAAATAGAGTTCGCATTTCTTAACAGTTGGTTAATCCGGTTAATTTTGAGTGTGTTGGTTAAAGAAGAGAAATCTAACAAATTAAGTCCACCATTCTCACAAGTGTTCATAATAACTGTCTTTTTAATATAATGACTCTTATTCTTCCGTACAAAATTAAGCAACTGTTTGTCAATTTCTTTACATACATTCCTGTCAAGATGTAAAGACTGAAAGATAGGTTAAACGTGAGATCCCTTCTGCCTTTGAAACTAGGGCCCTACCCCTTAATGACAGGTCCCTCAATAGCCACTGATTCAGTCTTTTTTTAGTTTTTTGAATAACAGGATCAAAGTTTAAGGAACTTCTTCTATATTTGTCTTTAGTGATAGTTACTCCTAAATACGTGATAAATGCATGATGTGACACGTGACGCGTGGTGAAGTTTTGTATCGTCGGACAAAAAAAAATCTAACCATGATGCATTGCGTCAGAACCAGAATGCATTGCTTTAAACCGGCGCTGCTGTAGCGGCTGCATAAAGTCGAGCGCAACTGTTTGGTCGCTCCCGTTGCATCGAAGAGAAATAATACCGAATTGGATTATCCTGGAGCAACGTGAACACCCTGCCTCAGGTGAGACCGCGCTGTTTAATTCCCTGTTTATTTGTTGTTTTTGCGTATCGTACGGAGTCGTATGTGGCTTAGCCTTGGGAACACGTGAAGAACGTAGGCTTTGGAAATAGCATTTTATTTTGGGGGGAACTTGGATGCAGGGCTGCTCCAATTCTAAAACGTTTGTAGTCCTTCGGTTCTTTCGGGAGCTATCATTAGTTGTGAAAACGTGTAATCTGGTTTTGTTTAGGCATATTCAGAGAGGGTTTGGTGGTTTAGGTGGGGATGGGGCGCTGCTGACCTCAGCTCGGGACGTTGTGGGTCGGTGGAAGGAATACTTCGAAGACCTCCTCAA
>JAODLD010000124.1:31713945-31744228 GCA_026781065.1 Mormyrops boulengeri
GCAAACGGGAGGATTCCACACGGGGTTAACGAGGAGGTGTGGTCCACATGAGGGCGATCGGGGCTGGGCGTGACACTAATAAATAGCTAAAACAATGACAACATCATCCTCTATTGTTTTGGGGTGGTGGTGCAGTTTTGTCATTTGTGAATTGACGTGTGAAGTTTAACCTATGAACCTTTTCCATCTCCCATTCTTACTCCACATAAAGGTCACGTGAAGCAACACAGGAAAGTGGTCAGGATAGACAAGCCCAGGAACCTTGGAGGGAAAGCGCATTACAACAAGACAACAACCGAGAGAGAACACCACGTGGGTTTGCTATAATGTGGTATATCCTTCAACTGTAAACCACTCACAGAGGTAATCATCATCTCTGAGCTCCTCTCCCTCGGTGTAGAGTATCTTCGGTGTGTTGCGCAGATTACGACCACGTCTGTAGCCGGTCATGTTCACAGTTTGCTGCTCACATTGCAGGCTCTCTGACATACCTGAAGTGCACAGAGTAACACAACACTGGTGGTTTGAAAAGGGAACCAGAAGCACAAACTTTATAACCACTAAATGTACCAAAGCAACTGCAGTTTGTATATGTCGGCAGTTGGAACCACCTGGGTTTGGAGGTTTCACACTCAGCTTGCATCTCCTACTATGACTCCCATCAGTGTTTCTCAACAGAAGAGAACCAGTCAGCTTCTCTTCAGTCACATCCTGCAACTGTGCACCCTTTGTCTTCCATCAGAAAAAAAATGACAAGGTTAAACAAGCCATTCATTTCATAGTATTAAAAAGCAAAAAGAACAGCCTGTATATTAGAAAAACAGGAGCAGAAAGCAAACAAAAATTATTCTTTTGGAAGATTTTACTACTTTTATTTACATCCTTCACTGGTGTTCCCTACGGTTGGTTGCTTTTGAGATTAACGCTGAAAAACTAAACGACTTTAGAGTGGACAAATGACAATGGTGAAGAGACCTACTGGCACTCCATTTCACCTTGTGGGGGCTGTCGCTCGTAGATCCCCCACCCTCAGATATCAGGTATTCCTGCTCCTCTTTTTTGACCTCACTGACACCCTGCTGGGAAGGTTTCTGGTTCATGCTGCGAAAACTGGCAATCTCAGCTGTAACGAGATGTTGGTATAGCATTTACAATTGATGGCAACTCTGGCACATCCGTTGTGTTTCCAGATTTTGGCATGTGCACTTCACATTCACTTACAGTCAGGCACCATGAGTGACCATTCATAGCACAAAGGACATAATAACTCTTATAATAACTCCAGAACAACATGAGACAGAGACAAACAGTAAACTGTGCTTTGATCAGTTGCCTGGGGGAGACAATGCAGACCCCATGGATTTTCAGTTTATGTATCGCCATATAAAATTATGACCAATTACAATAAGTACATTCAGTGTGAACTGGAATAAATAAATAGGCTAATACCTCAAATTAAATAAAATACTCACGTCAAGTATATTGTGCTTTACGCAGTTCAATGTGGGATAGTGCACAACATGAAATGGTCACTTATTATTATTATTATTACTATATCTTCAGGACAGGATTGGCGACCATTGTGTTAAAACTTGGTTAATTTCTTGGGCGCACAAGATGTCGAAATATTTTTTTTCGGAACTTCACGGGCTCCGCAACAGAGTGGCAATGGGGGTAGAAACGGTTACAAAAAATCAGGTCAATTTGAGAAAAGTTCTAATATTTTTTTACTTTGTTTCAGTGATATTCTAAGTCATTCTGACGCGTGGAGATGAAATAATGGGGGAAAACGACGTTTTACAAACTCAAGAATTAAAATGGGCAACATTAGAGTTCTCGCGTCGCTGGAGACACTTTTCTGGCAAATAAATGATCAGAAATCATTAACTTTAATATAAATTTCGTAGTAAATTGCGATGACATACCGTGAGAAGAGCCTCCACACTGAATAAAAAAAAGCGACCCGATGTCGGTACGGTGTAAGGGTTGTGTAAATATAGACAAATAAAAAACAGCTAATAAATGTACCTAGTGTTGGGTGATTCTGAGTGAAATACAGGCATATATTAGGCAGTTAAGATATAAGCATAACTGTGTTTAATTGAGGTAGCTACTAGCTAACGGCAGGCGTCTGCTGACACCAGGGCGAGTGTAACGCTAACTAGCGATGTGACGTGAGGTGCGGTGATGCTTCTGCTGCCTGAGCACCAGGGGGCAAATATTTCAATCGACAGCTCAGAGATTTAAGTGGCACTGAAATCTGCATTGCAGAACGGTTTAGTACTCAATCCTAGACCAAACGGGGACAGCTGAGGACAGGGGACATGATGCTGCCTCATGCTTCACAGGGCAGGGACACGAACACTGAAAAGCCGCAGCACTTACTGGCCATGTCAGTAATAGTTTCTATATGCTAGCTGCCTTGCCTCGTCTGAGGAACTCATACCCGAAGCCCATTACTTCCTGTGACCTCCATCAAGCTCACGTTCCTACGAGTAATATGTAATGAAATATACATTAGAAAGTTATCTATAACTGACGGACTTTTGGCAAAACGCAAAGCTAACTAAATTAGCAGTTATAACTACGAAATCACCAAAAACATCTTACCGTGCCGCTATTGCAAGTAACTGAAAAGTTATTTTCCCGAGTAGCTTATTACAGTCCTGATTCAGGACTAATGTAGTCTAAACAGCCGCCCACTTGTGTTACCCGACATGCAGGGCGCATGTGCACCGTTTCACGCATGCGTACACCTCATCACGTAACGCCCCTGACCGGCGTCCGCACCGCGCACGCTGTTTTCATTTGCTGGGGTGTCATATCCTTCTGCAAAGATTCATCGTGCGTGTAGATTTAATTGCTGAGTTAAGACTGTTATGCTCCTTATGTCTATCCGTGTGTTTTGGTGGATGTGTCCCCTTTGGTCTGTGGTGCAGCAAGGACGGCCCAGCCACATAGGTATTGCTCTTATTCTGGTTCTCTCGTTTCCTTCGGGATAAATAATCTCTCTCTCTCTCTCTCTCTCTCTCTCTCTCTCTCTCTCTCTCTATCTATCTATCTATCTATCTATCTATCTATCTATCTACTCCAGCTGGCACAAAAAATCGATAACACACAGTCACACACACACACACACACACACACACACACACACACACACACACACAATATTTTCCTTTTTTGACAAGGAACTTTAATAATAATAATAAAATGTATTATTTTCTTACTACTGTGACACTAGTCTTTTTCTGCACATTCTAGTATCGAACCAAATGCGATCATGCTGTGGTGATATTAGGTCTATGTACCATTTTCTATAAATCACCCAACAATAAGAATATTTCCTTTCACATTTCTAGCAAAAGATCTAAAACACTCCAAATGAACGTTTTATTCGCAGACGATAAATGGAGCGCAATTTTGTGTCATATGTCGTGCAACATGTGATTGTTTTTTTTACAAAAACCTCCATCAACATGTAGAAAAAGGTTTACTTTTATAAAGTTGATCATATACGCCTACTTTCCGTATTCTACAATTGGCTAAAAATTAGATACGAATGCTATTAACCGACAAAGGACAACAAAAGCCTTTATTTCACACATTTGCTGTAAATCACAAAGCTGAGATTAGGCAACAACAATTAGCGAAATACACATTTAATTAACAGTCTACCTGACACAAAAATCAGCAACACACAGTCACAATAGTGTGCTATGTGACTGCAAATTTCAGATCGCTGTAGCATAGTGCAGAATAATTATATCTCTACTAATTTAAAACAGGCAGTAGGCCTATTACAATTAAGGGTAATTTCATGTCAAATCAACAGATTTTGCACTATTAGATATTTCAAAGGGTTTTTAAAGGTAATTTAAATTCACGTTACCATAACCCTATTTTGCTTTTACAGTATTTAAATTCTTTCCTTTAACCGTACTGTGCTATTGGACAGCGCCTGCGACCCAACTCAAGAGCGCAGCTGTGCAACGGATAGCGAAGGACAGCTGGATATGTGGTGTCTATCTTTGTGAGGCTTACAAATTGTTTGGCCCGCCTTACACCTTCCATGCACAACTGTACAATAACCTTGTCTATTCAAGTGTCATTCTGTTGTGTGGCATACATTAAACTTAAGTCAGCGATTGTCGGTGATATATTCAGTCAACCCTTCTTCATCGCGACCTTCCGCATCACGATTTTGATTTAATGCGGGGTTGACGGTTTTGTGAAAGTCGCAGGCGACAAACAAAAAGTTTAGTAGGCCTAATTCTAAAATGCATGAAGTACCTGTACAGTGCTGGTTTGGAGGACGCCAGGTGTGTTTACGGCAGTCTCTCAGTGATATCTCACAGTGATCTTGCAATGATCTTTCTGTCTTGAGTTTCGTGTACCTTTCTCTTCGCTCCCCTCGCTTTGCTCGCCAGGTGCGACATTTTTCCAGACCGCGAGGGGTCTGCGCCCCAAGCCCCTGCGATGTATACGGGTAAACTGTACACGATTGCTTGCGTGCGTTGTTTAGTCTACATCCATAAACCTGTTTTATCGATATGCTTATGCATAATAGTCACTGAATTCCATTAAACTTTAGACCACTTCTCCAGTACATGGTCAGATGGTCTGGGTCACATGACTGTCCCACGCAGTGTGGGGCACACGCACTATGCGCGCAACGCAGATGCCACTTTGCCGAACTACATGTCTCTACATGGCAGGACACACAAGAGGTATACCATACAAATTCCAGGAATACAGATATATAGTGTGACATAATGCATTTAATACATGATTGTAAACAGAAAGATATATTAACAGGGGCTGGTAGGTCACAATGGCTCAGTATGTACCATGGTCTCCTTGAACCTCCAGGGTTTGGGGTCAAAGCCCACCTCTGCTCTCCGTGTGAGTGTGTATGTGTGTGCGGTTCACATGTTCTCCCTAAGTCACATGGGTTTACTCCTACACTCGTGCACCTACGTTAACTATCATAAATTGCCCAAAGTACAAGCACCCTATACTGTACCAGCATCCTGTCCAAGTTGTGCCCCATGCTGCCCCTCACTGCCCCTTCCTGGAAGTACAACTTTAAAAAAGATGAATAGAAAACAGCAAAAAAAAATCTCAGTGGTTCGCTCTGGAATGCGGACTAGCAGATAAATGTCACCTCAGGCTGGGAGTAAGAAGCCCTAAAGTGAACATGGTGTTAACAAACACGAACACCGCTTAAGGTCACTCAGGCGCAAATATGCCACCATAAGTCAGTGAAGACCGTGGTAAATTCCACAGTGGGCCACTAGATGGCGACGCGGTCACAGCGCACCAGGGGTCCCGAGCTGTGTTGAGCTCTTCAGGGATCTTGTGTCCTTCTCTTTGATTCCAGACACCAGAGACATGCATGTTATGTGAGCAGGTAGCAGTGAAGTGCCTTTAGTGTACTGTGGTTATGGATTAGGGCCCCCCTATTCAAATCTGGCCCTCAATTCCAAATCTAGGCAGTGTTTTCAGTTCTCCCAATATTTAGTTTAATAATTACGAATTCTGATTGGCCAGAGGGGCTTCACACCTGACTCACAGATAAAGGAAGGCTGGATAATCAGAAGTGCTCGGCCCTTGAGGACTGTGAGTTGAATAGCCCTGGATTAGGGTTAGGAGTGTGAATGGGCACCAGGCTAAGCACATAGAGGTGGATATTGTAGTTATTTTTGTCCAAATATTTCAGCATTAAAAGCTTAATTAGTAATTTCACAGTTAATTATACTGCCTTCAGAGGATGTAAACGAGGCCTGATGTGACTCTACCATGTTAAAATGAGAAGCAGGGTTCACAGGTCACACACATTCTCAGGTCTGAGCTATGAAGAATTTCACAAACGGGAGGGGATGGTGTGAGACACATTAGGCCATTTGTGCCAGGTTGAAGCTCCTGATGTGGATTACTTCAAGAACCTGAGCATCAACTTAGACTCCTTGGGGTGTAACAAGTATTATTCAGAAGGTGTGTTTTTGTAGTGCATTACCTGAACTTATGCCTCAACTCCTGCAAAATGTTACTTTCCTTCTCTCAATAAAGACTATTTTCTCAGACATTTGTGTGAAGGTTTACTGTTTCACATAAAGAAAATCGTTATTGCTTTCCTCTCTGAAGAGTTCACACTTGTATTAATGAGAAATAAGCAATATGCCCTGCTCCAGTAACACAGCAGATACAGACTGGCCAAAACAAACACCAGAACAGTCATTTAACAGGATGTTATGGCCGGTAGGTACAGGAAACAGGTGCAGGGATGTACTGGAGAACATGCAGTGGCAGCACTACGAACCCACACCAAGATCAGGGCCACCTGCAGTGAACAGGCATCTGCAGGCTGCACTGCCATCATCTCACAGGGTGTGTTGGATAAATACCGTGTACACATTTTCCCTATATTAGGAAAAAATCCCATTCAAACATCCTTATTCCTACCTGGAGGAGCCCCCTCTCACATCAACTGTAGAATCAGCAGAGCAAGCGGGATTTGCAGCAGAGGTAAAACTGGTGCAGTGCGTTTGAATTCTCAAACATGAGGCATGAGAAGCGACGGGCACGAGCACACGGGGAAAAAGAAAAGGCACATGATTTATTCAGAATCAAAGAGAAACATTACAAAGCCAGCAGTCCTTTGATATGCTTTTCCTAGACAGACAAACGATGCACTAATGCTGTTAATGCTGCAGAGCAACGAGAATTTTAAATTAGAATATTTAAAAATTACAGATTGGCATATTGCTACCAGTTAGGATGGAGACTCGGGCCAGGCGGGTATACTGACACGACCCCCCCCAAGCCTGTCTACAGAAAATCCGCATTTCAATCCAATGAAGGAACCCAGGAGTGACACAAAGCAGCAGGTGACCTTTGGCCTAAGGTCAAGGTCACACAGAGGCCAGGCTTAGACATCAGTTCTGCCTGGCTCTAGACGAGGTCTCCGCTTGACAGGAGTTTAATGGCAGAGAGGACTGGGGGCACCCCTAGAGGATGTCAATGGTAGAGCTGAGTCACGTCACAGCAGACGACTGGTCCGGTCAGAACCTGCGGCCGCCCACAAGGCTTCAGGATAGGCCACGCCCCATGACTGCCTGTATACTGAAGTGAAACACCTTCTCCCCAAACAGCAGAACAAGTCTGAACAGGCATCCCTTCCCACCCTAGCAGGGTGAGGCCACTTTAAAGGAATGAGGTTCTCAGAAGATTCATGAACATACTCACCACTGATCTACACAAGCACCGCACCCCCTAACCCACTTCAGGGGGATCTGACAGCGACGTTCAGCTATTTCAGCCATTACGGTACAGAAAACCCAAGCAGTCACATCTGGGGTCAACCCCAGCTTCCAGCAATGTCATCTGGGACTTCCCAAGAGCCTCAGCCCAGTCTGCTGCCAGCACCATTTGGAAAGGTGGCAACATGAAAAAACAGCTTGTTCATTAAAAAAAATATGTGCGTGATCTCCACAGCTGCCATCCAATCAAAAGTGTTCCTGTTTCCAGGTGGAGATATGTGTGGCTAGTGGGCTTGGCGAGATGCCCCAGAAGGTAAAGTTCGAGACATGACCAATCACAAGGGTGGAGGGTGGGGTTGGTGGTGCAGGAGGCGGGGCCCATCACTCATTCTCATCCGGATCCTGGGGATCCATGATCTTCACGTGCGTGAATGGAAAGAGCCCCCTCCGGCCGTTGACTTCACCCTCCCATTGGCCGCTGATGTTCATCCGTGTCACCTTGACAATGTCCCCCACCTGGGGTGAAAGACAGACACATGCGGAGGTTGGTGGGGGTGGGCATGTCAATCTGACTGCAGAACTGGGTCCCACTCACTCCAGGTCACCAGAAGCTATATCAGCCCCATGGAGCTGTGGATTTAACATGTCATCATTTTCTCCAGAATGCAAGGGCTGCAACTATTCTATCTGCAGTGACTGGCCGCCTGATGTTTCTTCAGCCTGCCTGGCTTGTGGGCAAAAGGATCAGACCAAACACCCACCAGGCAAGCAAGACATTGCGTCATCTAATTTGGTGGCGTCACCAGTACAATGGGTTCACGCTACGCAAGTAGAGGAGCTACTCTAGTTCAGGAACCATTCAGAGGCCTGAAACATGCCACCTGATGGATCTGGGCCAGAACTACAGGGCAGGAAACAGGGACAACGGCAAGGGGTCCCTGAAGAGGAGGACCAGCTGGCCTGGTCACTTAAAAACCTTGCTGCGCCATTCACACAAACAGCACTGTGCGGTTTAGGGTAAGGGCAGAACCGACGAGAGGGGCGGAGTAACGTCCCTCAAACCAATACCTTTAAAGCAACTTTGATGCTACTCTTAAGAACAGACTCAAGCAGAATGACAGGTATCCAACCCCCCATCCCCAGTCCAATTCTTCTATTTTTAGCAGATCTAAGGTTTTTTTTTGGGGGGGGGGTGTCACTGAAGATGCCTCCAATCCAGCCCACCCAGGCCTCTTAGCCATGGATAATGTAGGTGGTGTTGGTGGTCTAGTGGTTAGGATGCTTGCCTCTGGACCAAGAGATCGCGAGTTCAAGTCCCACCTCAGGCACTACCATCATTGGGTCCCTGAGCAAGAAATTTCTGTAATAATTTTCTGAATTTAGAAAAATGCAAGTTGCTCTGGAAAAGAGCGTCCGCTAAATGCTGTAAATGTAAGTGGATAACCAGCCAACATCAGATACAGATCAGGACAGACACAGAGAGATGCAACACAAGGGACCAGCTGGGACCCTAGAAACACTCATAACTTTCTATCCGCTATAAAACTAACCATGTAGCAAAGACAGAGCCAAAGGGTGACTTCATTTACAAACACAGGTCACAGTCGCGAGCCTAGGCTGGACCCCCACTCCGGAACAAACATCCCAGAACATCCCACAAGCCCTGACTGGTCAGCCCCCTCATCCAGGACCAACCAGACTGCCGTTAGTTCACAGAATTTCAGAACAGCACTATTGTTTTTGGTTAAACTCAACAAGGACATTAGAAGTAAATGTTTCTGCACTTTCTAGGCAGGAAACTAATGACTGACTGGCAGAAGGGATCCGTCCAGAACATCAAGGGATATCAGTATTAGTGAACAGGGACTAATACCTACAGAAATAATCAGTGGTCCAAACCTTCACACGAACTGCTCTAAACTGCAGGGACTGTTTAGCCTAGATACTCTTTTACACAGCCTTTATTTTTTTAAGTGGCAAACACTCTACAGCACAGACACGGCTACAGCGCCACCTACCTCCAGCGCCAGTGCTGTTTTGTCGTAGGCACAGGGCACCCGCTTCTGGATGGCCTTTGCCATGACGGGGCCGTTCTGCATGGAGGGCAAGGGTCCAGGGCCCTGTGGCAGCGGCGAGGGCGTCTGCGGCTGGGCATAGGCGTGGGCAGGCTCGGGAACGCCATAGCTGTTGGAGATGCGGGAGGTGTGCCCGGCGGGCAGGGCACCGGGGTGGGCAGCTGGCCGGGGTAGCTTCTCCACGTAGGGCACGGGGATCATGCCCACACGGCCCTCTTTGTTCCGGGCACTCCACCACTGCTCCTCCGGCTTGTCCAGGATTACCAGAATCTCCCCCTTGCGAAAGGGCAGGTCCTCTGCATCATTGCCGGTGAAGTCATACAGGGTGCGCACATACTCCAAGCTGTCGTCGGAGACAGTGGTCGGGGCCCCGGGAAGGCCACTAGGGTACCTGGACCAGAGGGGGGAAGCACAGTTACATCCCGGAAACACGCCCCATTCCTGGGGCTGCTCACTCCTGCACAAGACCTCACCTGAAACCAACTGCGTAAAGGGAGGGGCCTTCCCTTACACTGCAGGACTATTAACGGGACTTTGAAGAATGCGGGGGGGACGCGCCTGGACACGCGGCCCGTTTGAACCACGCCAAGCACAAGTATGCGGCCCGATCTCTGCCGACACGGAACCCCGACACGTACGGAACGCTCCGCACGAAACCGAATCTCCCCGCGCCATCCAGCCCCGCATCGTACCCGGGCCTGGGTCACAGGTCATTCCAGTTAACGCTTAATAACTAAATTAACCAGTTATATCACCAGCACCATACACCTCAACCATTCAATGTGCCAAGTGAATACCGCGGCCCCTCGCTCACCTGCTGGCCGGCTCGATCAGGGTGGTGGTGTCCAGGTAGTGGATCTTGTAGAAGTCGAGCAGCGCGGCCAGGTGCTCGAACTCCTGGTCCCCGATCTTGAACCTCTTGCCGGGTAGCGAGTTGATGATGTAGTGCGACACCTTGGAGTTCTCCGACACCGACAGCACGTAGTCGCCAGGGCAGGTGGACGAGTCCCGCACCAGGAAGGTGCCGTGCCGATGGCCCTGCAGGCGGTTCTGTGCCTCCTGCCGCGACACCGGGCCGAAATACCAACTGGACCGGTCCGAGGAATCGAACCGCGCCGAAGACATTCTCGGGAGGGGTACGAGCGCAAAACGCTAAGGCAATTTAAATAAGAGGGAAACTACGGATATGGGACTGGATGGATCACACGCCGGGGCGCCCCATGGAAGCGGACGGATAGCCCGGCTGCGGCTCAGCGCCGTCCGGCTTCAGGCGTCATCCAGACCCCCAGACGCCGCGCTACGGGGACGGATTCGCTCCTACCACCCTGGCTCAGCTTCCCCTTTTACGCACCTCTTCCGAAAAAGAAGAGAAAAGTAGCGAATAATGAAACAATGTGTCCCCGGTTGGAGCGGCTTACTCCAGCCCAGCGACCTCCATGCCGCTACAACGGAACAGCGACTCGGTGCTGATTATACAACAATACGGAGCCGAGTCGGCCGAAAGGCGCCCGAAATGCCTTCCCTTCTGCCCCCACCCCCGACTGCTACAGACAGGAACAAAAATGGCGGCCCTCAACACGTATTCACACTCAGAACAGGCGTGCTGTGCAGCCGCGGGTCCGAAAGCGGTTCGGCCAGCAGCTCCGGCGGGGCTCGGTTACACGGCAGAGTCGGTTCGGTCCCGGGCGGTCGGCTCTCTTCCAGAGGTCTTCCACGTTGTTGATGTTCGGCTCTCGACTCCTGGCCGAGGTGGTGGAAAAAAATGGCGGACGGAGGGCGGGTCCCGGTGCGTGTGCACGGGGCGCGGCGCTGACGCCTCGGGGCGGCAAACCCCTGAGCGCCAAAGCGTCACATCTCGCTTAATGTCTGAGGTTATCCGCCGTTTGTGTGTGTTAGAATAGCATAGAGAGCTTTATTGTCATTGCTCTACTGCACGAGATTAAGCTGCGTTTTCCTGTTCGGCAATAATAATTCGGGGAATAAAAAAATGAAAAAAGTATAAAATGTAAAAGTGTAGTTATGCACGAAATATAAAACTGTAATGTGTGCACTTCCAGATATACACTGAGCAAAGGAATATGCTTATATATAAGTGGATATTTCGACACTGATACATATAACATTTTCCCATTCATCCAGTTTACATACTTCCAGGGCTGCCAGCTTCGGCCAGCTGGCTGAAGTGAGACAAGTCTGCACACATATCCACACGCATTTACATGTATGTAACAGATTTAAATAGTAAATAGTTTGTAATATGAATTTGCGGTAAGATGTCTTGCAAGAGCCTGAGTCAGAAAGCGTGTCCCGCCAGATTCGTGAGAGTTGGCAGCCTTCCATACTCCTGAATGCTGGCATGCTTGCATACATAACGGCAAACATACAAGCATCCCTAACTTATACAAACAAGTCAGCATATAATGTCTTAATTGCAATTTTTGCACATAGTCAGCAATTATAGCTCAGAGACTTGTAAAATATATCTACAGATGCAGCGTTGTGATTGTCATTATTGCACAGAAACACTGCAGAACCTCATTCCTTTAACACTGTCAATTTTATTGCAAAGAAGAACATCAATGTAGAGACATTGTTGTTGCACATGTACTGGTGAAGACTGGAAACAGGAGCTCAAGAGCGCAGATGTCTCTGGAATGCAGAGTTCACCCTAACAACTCTGGGGTAGAAACCAGAGAAAGCTTGGAGGTGCGGGATTTAACGGACCTGTATGAAAAGGTGATGGCAGTGGTGGGATGAGTCTGTAATGATGGATACGACCCGGCGGACCCGGTGTGTTTATGATCTTCTGGACTGATCTGGTGACTCTCTAGAGCCTGTTTATTGACCACAGAGCAGACGGTAAACCGTGCTGAGGTGCCATAGGTGAGTATACCTATAAGAGATCATTTAAAGATTTAAAAGATTATTTCAAAAACTTCCAAAGAAAGCAAAAAAAAAAAACTGAGGGCATGTACTTTACACAGGACACTCAGTAATTCAAGTTGGTGTTATACAGCTAGTGAGATGCACCCCGGTTTTAGGCAGGTGGGGGGGGGGGGGGCAGGGGCACGTGTCAACGGGCCCCAAAGCCCTCCGAGCGCATGTAGGAAGAAGAGAATGGAATGTGGCTCGCAAATAAAATGCTTAGCATGGAATGTAGTGTGTTGTACATACATGTGTGTCGCTGTTAGCCTGCCGGGGAGACCCTCAAGCAGGCCGTATGTCTTTAGACATTCATGTTTGCCACCTGGTACCAAACACAATAGGAGACACACACAGATACCCAGACAGACACACATGGGCACAGAGACACATACATACACATATACAGAGGTAAATAGATGCACAAAAAGACAATTAGATACACAAGGACACAGGCACACACACAGACACACAGTCAGACACAGACACACAGTTACACACATAGTCAGACGGACACAGACAGACGCAGAAACACGGACACACAGTCAGACACAGGGGCACCTCGCACCACTCTCAGCGTGTTTCCCCTGCTGCCTTCCCCTCTGCCTGCTGACTGACTACCTCACTGGGCCAATGTGGTCTGCATCAGGGATCCAGGAGGCACTAATCATTATGCTGTGTGGGTCCATCGACACCATTTTGGCCCACATGGTGCGGAAACTTCGCTCATCCTGCCCCCCTAGCCCCCCCTATTTGGTCAGAATCTCTTGTCCTCCATATCTTTTACTCATTTAGCAAATGTCATATGTGCACAGAATATTCTGGAAAATAATGCAAAAATGCAGAAGCTCATCACCAGGGCAACACAGTGACCTGAATTAGGCTGAGCTGCAGAGCCGCCGCGTCCATGTAGGTTTTCCATGAGGACTGCATGTGTATCTGTGTGATTGTAATTATTACATTGTGGGGACCAGATTTCCTGTAACGTTTTGCCTTGTGGGGACATTTTCTTGACCTCACAAGGATAACCTCAATTTTCTAGAAATCCATGAATGCGCTTCTGATTAAGGTTAGGACTGGGTAGGGTTAAGGTTGTCATAGTTGTTATTAGGGTTATGTCTATAGAAATGAATGGATAATCCCTACATTGATATGACCAACTTAAAAGGCTGCTCACTATTCAGTTATGCCCCTTCCTTTCACGTGCCTGTGTGTGGGTAGTCTCATTCACATCCCTCTCTTTCATATGGCTGTGTACGGGTAGTCTCCTTCATGCCCCTCCCTCTCATACGGCTGTGTGTGGGTAGTCTCATTCACATCCCTCCCACTCATACAGCTGTCTGCGGGTAGTCTCCTTCATGCCCCTCCCTCTCATACGGCTGTGTGTGGGTAGTCTCATTCACATCTCTCCCACTCATACAGCTGTCTGCGGGTAGTCTCCTTCATGCCCCTCCCTCTCATACAGCTGTGTGCGGGTAGTCTCCTTCATGTCCCTCCCTTCTCAGGTGGCTGTGTGTGGGCGGTCTCCTTCGTGCCCCTCCCTTCTCAGGTGGCTGCTTGTGGGTGGTCTCCTTTTCCATCCAGGCTCCGCAGTGAGGTGGGTTTCTTGCTGCCTTCTGGGCTCAGTGGGAAAACTAAAGAATTCTACTGAAGAAGCACTAATTTGAAGCTTTCTTGGCTTTCTGTATGTTTCCATAGCTGTGCCCATGCTGTTCCTGTTTTGCTCTGCTATGCTCTGGATCAGAAACCTGCCACCTAATTACCTCCAGTAAGATGTCAAAATCTGCCACAATCAGAGCATCTAAATTGAGCGTGCAATCCCATGACCTCCAAAACTGTGACCATCTTGAGTCATAGTTTCCATGGGAACAAGGAACACCAAAGCAGTTTATCAGTCTGCTTAAAAATCCAAGCACGAGACTTGCAGAGCTTCAAGTCTTTAATACAACAGAATTGTGTGTTTGCCAGTTGGTGGCCAGCCTAAAGCCATAGTTATGCTACCAGTGTCTAGTGCATAATTGTGAAAAGGAGTATTTACATCACTAACAGAGCATAGACATCCCCTAACACCCAGTGTTTCCCAACCCAGTCCTTGGGGACTCCAAGACAGTTCATATTTTTGCTCCCTCCCATCTCCCTGCCAGACAGTCCACATTTTTGCTCCCTCCCAGCGGACTGCTTGGGGGTCCCTGAGCACCAGATTGGGAGTCACTGCCCACACTAACAGATTATATGCATCCTTCATAAAACTTTTAATTTCACGATTGTACATTTAATTCTCACCCTTATCTTTGTTTCCATGTTCTGTCCATGTGTGTATGAGCTTATCCTAGATACTCTAGAATTCTCTTACAGCAATAAGGCAAAAAAAATATGTGAACTAAAATAAAATGCTAATGTGTAACTTGGAAACACTCTCTACATACCCTAGATGTTTCCATCAAGAGAATGGAAATGTTATATAAGCACTGCCATGCACTCTTCATAAATCATCAAAAAAAAACCTTTTTCTACCAGTTGCAGAGGACTTTTCCTGTGGGTCCCACCTTATATTTTGAGATCTTGGCGATAAAATGCACTGGGTGAGGGGGGCTCCTGGATGAGGATCGACACCTCTAAGTCTGAGGCCATGGTTCTTGAATGGAAAGGAGTGGATCGCCCTCTCCTGGTGGGAGATGGGTTACAACCTCAAGCAGAGGAGTTTAAGTATCTCAGGATCCTGTTCATAAGTTAGGGAAGAAGGGAGCAGGAGATTGATAGACGGACTGGTGCGGCGTTAGCAGTAATGCTAACGCTGTATTGTTCTGTTTTGGTGAAGAGGGAGCTGAGCCAGAAGACAAAACTCTCAATTTTCTGGTCGATCCACGTTCCCACCCTCACCTATGGTCATGAGCTCTCCGCAGGGTGGCTGGGATCAGCCTTAGAGATTGAGTGAGGAGCCCAGACACTCGGGAGGAGCTCAAAGTAGAGCCACTGCTCCTCTGCATCGAAAGGAGCCAGTTGAGGTGGTTCGGGCATCTATCTAGGATGACTCCTGCACGGCTCCCTGGAGAGATGTTTCGGGGATGTGCAACCAGGAGGAGACCCCGAGGCAATTTTCCATATTCCTGCATAAATATGACTTAAAACATCAACAGATCTTCACAAGTCCTGAAAGTAGGTGAACAGAACACAGTCATTTATTGAAGAAAATGATATAACACATTTATAAACACATCTGTGAACCTTTCCTTTTAGTATTTGGTGTGACCCCCTTTTGCAGCAATAACTGCAAATAAACGTTTCCTGTAGGTCTTCATCAGTCTTGCACATCCACTTGGAGGAGTTTTAGCATATTGCTTCATACAGAATTGCCTCAACTCAGGGATGTTGCTGGGTTTTCTCAAATGAGCTGCAACGTTTCAGGTCTTTCAGAACATGTGGCTGGGATGCTGCCAGCTAAGGCTCCAATTAAAGCTGTTTTTCCTTTCAGGTTTCAGAAAGATCCTCTCAGTTAGCTGACGAAAACATTCACAGGGTTCCTTATTTATCATATCTCTGATTATACCTAAGGCTGAAGATTAATGTTTCGGGGATTTTTTTAAGTTTCATTTTTAAAGATGTGTTTGTCAGTCCGTGATACCAAATTTTAATTACGTATGACAATTTTTTGTTCTAGGGACGTTTACAGAATATTATGATATTATGGAATATTATGGAAATGTTCAAAGTGTCCATTTTTCCTGATGTTCCCAGAATGTCATCCCACTACTACAGCTAAGACTAAAAATATAAAAACAAATGAAGTGCATGGTAGAGCAGTAGATAACACTGTGGCTTTACAGTTCAAAGGTCATTTATTTGAGGCTGGTTGACAGTATACATATACAGTATTTTTATAAAGTAACATACTACTATAAAACAATGTTTTGCAACATTAATTGTTTTAAAAGGACTTTCAGACAATACTGTTATTGTACTGACATTAACAGTACTTTTGTTAAGATGTGGAAACAATGTTCTATTAACGTTACAGTAAGAACATTCTCTGCCAACTCTGAGAAGACTTTCATGAACGTTGGTTACAGGTCTGGGGACGCTCCCCGGTAGCTGGGATGCCGGCTACGGGTCTGGGGACGCTCCCCGGTAGGTGGGATGCTGTCAGTTTAGTCCTTCAGCCATGAACATCAGCAACTGTAGCAATTCATGCTTGTGGTGATAATGAAGACTGCCGTGGGGTTTTTTTCTGGCCACAGAGTGGGTAAAACTACCCTGCTTCTCTCCTGCTGTGGCAGTTTAGTGGTACATTTCCAAATTCTCAGCCCCATAAACACCCAGAATTGTTAATCCCCTAGATGACTGGACTATTTCCTGTTGTCTTCTAGTTTTCAATACCACATCTCTCTATTGCAGCAATCTCAGTGCCTTGTGAATTGCAAAAGAGTATTCTTCAAAACAGGAGACATTTAATGAGGCCAACCTTCTCATTCAAGCACAGTTCAACACAGTTGTCTTTCTTAATTAAAATTGTTCCTCAAGGTCAGATCCCAAACACACTTCCTACAAGTTTTGTGCACCTGTGCTGCTTAAGTGACAGTCTACATTGTCTAAGTGCTTCTGTAAAACTTGAGTGATTATCTTGCTTTGAAATGATTTCTGGACTCCTAAAGCTCATTTTCATGCTTTGTACAACATTACTTTTTGGACACTCTATGTACTGTTGTGCAAATCTGAGACAATGTTTAATCCAGAATTTGGAAATCTTGTGAAGGATTACCTTCTGACAATGGGCCAGCTTTATGCTCAAATCATACATGTCCTGTTTATGGGACAAGATCAGCAGACCTGACACTATGTTGCCCGTGCCACTTGTTTTGGGTACAAACCACATGCTGATATACCGTCCTCGCAAATAACCTTTTCAGCATGGAATCAAGTGGGCTTTATTGCCATACCATCGATACGCAAGTACACAGTGTTACAAAATAGCATTTCCCAAACACCATAGTGCAACATATGCAGCATCAACAGGGGCAGGGGTATCACAGTACTTAAAGTGCAAAACACAGGACAGTGCAACAATGGGGGCTGGACACAAAAGTTACATTGTCAAATGTAAGTTTATATATCACTATTTTCAACACAGTTAACTGTAAAGTTACAGAAAATGGATTCTAAAACGGACCCATTAAATCAAAATTTTAATTATCCCACCTAATTTAATTTGACTGTGGGTAAACTGATGCAGAGCATTGCTGCACCCACCACACAGCGAAACTTCTTGGGATCCAGGCCAGCGATCCCCCAGGCAGACACATGGTCCAGTCCCACCCTCCAGAAATGGCCATCCATCTGCTGCAGCCAGGTGTTGCGTGCGTGTTCCCTTAGCCTGGTCCAGCCGCTTGGGTCCTCAGCAATGAGTATCCTGTGAGCCGGATCACCCTCAGGGAAACGCGCCACATGGCCGTAGTGCCGTAACTGATGCTCCCTCACAATGCAGGTAATGTGCCTCATTCGGCACTCCTCTAGCAACCGCTCATTCGACACAAAGTCAAACCAGCGGTATCCAAGGATACTCCGAAGTAGTCCAGTCTTTGTCTCAGCTCATGGGATAGTGTCCATGTCTCACAGCCATATCGCAAGACTGGGAACACCAGGACTCTAAAGACTTGGTACTTCGTCCTCTTGCTAATATATATCGGAAGCGCCTCTCGACAAGGTCGACATTCCCTTCCGCGGACAATACTGATGGCTGTGGCTAAGAAGTCATTAAGGGCGTTTTTCCACCGCACCAGGTACCGTACTTTCGGTACTTCCATAAAATGCCAAAAGTATGGTACTTCTTTCGCGTCGGTTTTCCACTGGCGTAAAAAATGGTACCGGCGCCAAATGACATCATCAGTGACCGCCCCTGATTGACATCGTCACAAAGCGCAACTTAAATCCTAATTTTAAAAAACAGCCCAAAATTAAAACTAACAGTTTAGGCTGAAAAATGCGGTTTATTGTTATGTCAGCTTCTATCACAGTATAAGATTCAGTAATATCCAAATGGCATGAATGCTGCCATCATTTACGTTTACGTAGGTACACTTACTTTGGCTAAGCCGATCAAAGCAGTAAGAATTTGCTCACTGCTAATTCAGTCTTTTGAAAGCAAACAAATGATTTAATTATGTTTTTTGATTTTCAAGCGGCATTGTTCGGTGTTTCGCGTGTGCCCCATTTCTTCCAAGCGGCTTGGTATTACGGTGTTCCGGGCAATTCAGTTTCCCTATGTTTCCCCTGTCTATCAGCAAATAATGTTTCCCCTAATATTAAAGCGAAGAGGTATGTGAAACGTCTGAAAATCACTCAGGTACATTATTACATGTGAATACAGTAGATCGTCATGCATAATATAGTCTTATAAGCATTACTACCGTTTTCATCAAGAAATATCTCTATCCAGCGAATTAAATAATTTTATTTATTATATGTAAAAACGAAAAACATCGAAAAGGCATGTGATGTTTTAAAATATATGGCTTGTTTATCTCAAGAGCTTCGTAGAAAGACACTAAAACAACAGCGAAACCGTCTACAAATCAGCGCGTGACAGGAAACATAGGGAAACTGAATTGCCCGGAAAGGCTAAAACTTTTTTTATTTCGAGTTGTGCCATCCAAATCCCGCTGGATCTGTTCATCCGACTATATGGCGATTAAAGCCTGTGTTTCCTCGTTTGTCCATCCTTCCATTTTACTTTTTCATATTTTTGTTTCTATTGCCTTTTATTTTATTTCTCGCTGTTCGCTGTTTTTCAAAAGATAGCGGTTGTATTCTGTGTTTCAGCGGCAGGCTATTTGCATAACCAATCGACAGCAAAAACGTTTGCAAGTCCCACCCCGAAGTACCAAAGAAGTACGCCAACTGGTTTGGCACTTTCGGTACTGGTACTCGACCGGAAGTCAATGGAAAAGCTTAAGTACCGTACTTTGTGCGGTGGAAAAGCGCCCTAAATGCCTGTAGAAAAAGTAAAATCTCCTCCTGGATAAAATATGTTATGTCAGAAGTTATACCACTAGTCTCTAGTTAACTAAATAAAATAGCCAACTACAATGTCTGGACCGCCCCTATCAGTCGCTGCCCCTTCAACTCAAACCCCGCCCCGACACCAGGCTTTCCTTTATGAAATCCCGCTCCTTCAAAGTCCCTTGTGCGCTTCGCCCAGGAGCCGCGGAACAGGCGAATTTGCGATTTACAGGGTGGTTCGGGAAATCTTATTAATATTCATGAGAGAACCGCTTCCTTATAAGTCAGTGAATAACAATAGAGCTGCACATGTCGATAAGAGCACGTTCAGGTAGCGCTTCTTCATAAATATTAATGAGTTAGCCAATCACGTAGCCTCTCATGAATATTAAAAAGCTTTCCCGAACCACCTCGCAAAAAGAAAATTCGTCATCAGGAGCGGCTGAACCGGAAGCGTAACGTTCAGGCACGGCAGACGCAATGGATCCTGGAGGACCGGAGAACGACTGGAAGAGCCTCGCCTTCCGTCAGAAGGTGGTGGCACAAATGTAAGTGTTTGTGCTCCCGGTTCCGCGTTTACGGGCGGCTGCCGGTTAGTGGAAACGGTAGGTTTTAAAATACCCCCGGATATGTGTACGTTCCCGGGCAACCATCGGATACCAGGCCGCAGATGCATCCTCGGTTTCATAGTGAGTGACTTGGTCGGAGGGTGCACGCGTTTCAGAAAGGTGCAGACGGCTGTTTGTTGTCGTAATGACGCCGCGGGAGTTGCTAGCCGGGCAGGAGCTTCCCCTGGCCGAAGGGAGAGCTCGCAGGGTCCAGCTCTGTACTGCGTCACCCGCAGGGTACGGGAAAGACCAGCTCCTCCCGGGTCCACACACCAACCGAAACGCAAAGTAAATGAGTTAAAAGTGAGTAACTATCTGCCTGGTACTTCCCGGCGTTGGCTGTGTTGTATGGAAGGCCAGAATGCATCCGGGTCGGAAACATGTAATAAACTATTAGGAGTAAATGTATGTGTTGTCTGGTGATAAAAGTCGACAATTCGACAACGGTCGGAGACGTGTAGAGGTTCCGAGATGCTGTCTTTTTGCGTGGCTGATGATAAAAACAATCATACACGCCTTTTTGGCAATGATGTCTGTCTGTAGGTTCGGCCCTGGATGTTCTGGTGCCCCATGCGAGATATTGCTGTCCCCGCCCCCCAGCAGAAGCAGAAAACAAATTCTGTCAGTTCATTTATGTTAAAGATGTATGTACACCCATGTGACCTGTTCAAGTGCGTTTAACAGCTGAAATTCAGTGGACATCATCAGAAGGATCTCATTTGTACCTAGCATAAATCCAGCAAAATCCATTATGATATGAGCTGTTCAGGATAACAAAAATGATTCATCAACTTCTGAAAAACTACTGGCTGGATAGTTTTCAGATTTTGCAGAACTTTTTTTTAATAAAATAGATGAGTTGGCTTGTAATGGCCTGTAAAAACTTCTCTGTCACTGATGTAACCTGTGGTATTTTTTTCTGATTTTTTTTCTCACTGTCTTGCACCCCAATAATCACACGGGGCACTAGGCGATTGCTTATGTCTGTCTGACACTGCTAAGGAATTCATCAGCAAACAATGAGTCTGATTACACTTGGGAGCCTGTTAACTGATGTTATGAATTTTCATGAAGCTGATGTAACAGTGCATCCTACTGGACAGACACTAATCATAATGTTAATATGATTATTTTCCTGGTGTCTTTTCTTAATGTCTAATTTAGTGAAGATGCCATGCGCAAGGCTGGTGCCGTCTCCAACAAATCCAGCAATGACATGGAGAGCCACGTGTTCGTTAAGGCCAAATCCAGGGTGAGCCAAGCCGACATTAAACACATGCAGGAAAAAGGGGGGATTCTGCTGGGTGTGTGGCGAGATGGGTGCCGCTCTTTGTTTACTGAGATGTTTATTCACTGCAAACAGGACGAGTATCTCTCTCTAGTGGCCAGGCTCATCATCCATTTCAGAGACATCCGTGAGTAGAAATGCCCACCACCTCTGCACTTTGGCTCAGTTTCTTGCATCCCACCTGGAAATGCTGACATTTAATGTGTGCTTTTTGTATTGCAGATAAGAAAGCTCAAGGGGGACCAGGTCAGTTGTAAACTTTATTTTTCTCACAAATGGTCAAATGGGATGCGGGGGTTTGAGGGACGATAGAGGTGATCATCAGACCAGTACTGAACACTGATGCCGGCTGCAGTGAACACAGGGGTGCACATACTTTTTCCACCCATGGACACTGCATTTCATGGAACTGTACAAGTGTCCCTCCTGGCCAGCCTTATCATGAATATACGTTAATCTCCGTCAGAAGCTGAACTGAATCTTGAGCAAATGTGGTTATGGAGTCAGCTGTGTGTTTCAGCCCTCTGTGTGTTGATTACAGATATTTATCCTGGTGAAGATCGCATTATGCTGTTTTCAAAAGGGAGAGTAAAAAAATACTTAAGTAGGTGAACCTACTTATAAACTTTTGGCCCCTTAAAATGCTTATGTTCAATGGGCAAGTGGAAGAAAAATCCCAGAGATGGATGGAGTACCCCGGAGACTACCGAGATACATGGAAGAGAAGGTCCAGTTAGCCAAGAGATCTGTCAGTAATGCTGGCCTTGATGATGGGTGGCATTCCAATGGGAATCACGACCAATGGATGAAGAATCGGCAAAGACACCATGGTTATAGCCAAGAATAATTATCTTAGAACATTTACAAGTGAAGGTAATGAACAGAGTGATGGGATTATGTCTCAACATAAAGAAAACAAAGGTTATGGGCATGAAACGACAGCTAACTTTAGTGATGGTGAAGATGGAGGGCTGGCTCAGTGGCTATCACCGTTGCTTCACACCTCTGGGACCAGGGATCAAGTTTCTGCCATGGCTCCATGTATGTGGAGTTTACATGTTTTCCCTGTGTAATCTTGGGATTCCCCCCCGCAGTCCAAAAATGTGCTGACATTAATTGAAGTTACCAAATTACCCATAATTGTGCTCAGGCCGGCTTGAAAAGATGGGCCTGAGCACGGTTAGTCAGACTTAGGCATGGTACATTTCTGGTGTGATGATTTACTGTGCCTGGGTACGGAACACAGACACATCATCAATGATGTGACTGACACACGCATGCACACATGTACACAGTACTGCATTGGCGAAAAAAAATGTCTACTTATTGGTCAGTCACACACACGGCAGCAAAGGATCACTTTGGTCTATGGTCATGCATGTCACGATACTGAAATTATGACCTTGATACCAATGCAAAAAAAAACAATTAAGTATTGTTCATGGTAAATTATGCACTGATTTTCACAAGACATTTATCTAAAGCGCATTTAAATGGTTACTTTTTAATAAACTGTCTCGCTCTATACCAGCGCTTGCCCTAATGTTGCCAAGCCTCGCACTACGATCACTCGGATTCATTCAATTACCAGGTGGACTGTGCTCTATTAAATGTATAAAGGGTATATCCACCCCGATTGTTGTTCACTTCCGCCTTATTAAAAATGCACATGAGGAGGGTGGAGCACTTCATGTAAGGAGACATTTAGGAGGGTGGGGGTTATCAGGCTGGATATGATTCATTATATGGATTTTGAGATGGTGCTGCACTGAAGAATGAAGAAAAAAAAACATGCTGGCACCCAAAACTGTAAGACATATTTCTTCCATAATCAAACTCATGACCATTATGCTTCACTGTAAACAAACAAAAAAATAGCAAACACAGTATTAGCACCTATAAAGATTACAGAAGTTTCTTCTGCTTTCTTCTGTTCATCTATTGAATAAACATACAAACTTCCCACGCAGTGCATTATGCTTAATTATCTACCTCCTTAAAATACATCGTAGCATAATGACCCGTTGGTATAGCCTGTTTGATTTGTTATAAGATCTTGCTATATTATAAGAGCACTTACATGCTTCACTGACTTGAAGCTAGGATGATCATCTTTGACTAGCTGACATTTTAGTAGCCTTGTGTCATTTTACTTGGCGCACTTAAGCAGATAAATAAAATTTGCTAGTGCGCTGGAACTATATGCTGTATAGCTTGATGCGTGCAATTCTGAGGGTAGTATTGTGTTTCGCCAGCGGTTCGGACATATTGAGTACATGGTTCTCATTTGATGGTTAGCATTAGTGATGTCTGTAGTGGTGTAATTGGTACCGGTACTACAAAAACCTAAGACTGAAGAGCTTTCAAAAATGTGGAACCACAGTACCTTTTCAGTACCAGTATCCCATGCAACACTGGGTCTGCACGAAGTCTGAGATATTTGATAAAATGTGGCACTGTGATGTTTTTGGTGTAGCACGAATCAATGAGTCACTATGCTAGGTATAGTATTTTTTACTACTAGGTATACCATTGTATACTAGGTAAATCTCTGTGTGTCATTGTGGACAAAATTAGGACACTAATCGCGAATTCCATTGTTCTGTGCGATAGCGCTTTCCTTCCTTTGCTTCCTTCAACAAAAAGAAGTTGCACAGTGATGACAAGTGTGCTGGGGCCACGATCATTAAGTGCAATGCGAGTGCAGACCAATGGGGGGCGGGGGGTCGGGGGTAATTGTGCTCGGACACACTACTTGACAACCGGGCCAAGTGTGAAAACTGTAAGTTGTGGTTTATCTGAGCAGTAACTGCACTTGGCTTTAATAGCATGTTTTTGAGGGGATGACTGACTTGGTCGGCACTTAAGTACTAAGCTTGTAGCACTTTACCCCTATTTTCTCTGTGTTTTCAGTCCTACCCACAGCAGACCCAATGAATGCGCTTCACAATCTGACAGCTGTAGGGACGGGTGGGCCCAGCGGGCTGAGCATCGGACTCCGCCCCACTGGAGCCCCCATGGGTAGCCTGACCCAAATGCCGATGACTCAGCATGTGATTCCGGGTGTTGCTGGAAACCCTCAGCCCAGTGAGTTGGTTTGGTGGGTTGGGCCTGCTTCTGGAACAGTGGTGGTCTCTTGACGGCATCACCATGCTTTGCTTAGGAGCTGTTGTATTAACTGCACCTAGAGGACTAAATAGGTCATCTATTTTGCATTTATCTGCTGTGTGTAATGCTGATTATTCCATAAGGAGTTAAGGTGTTATGCAGGTAAGTTCAGCCTCATTTGAAGATTCTCCTTTCTTCAACACGCCGTAATGCTTATTCCCGACCCTCTGCCACTTGCCCTTCACTTCCTGAGGACTGCACTGTCACTTTGGTGGTCTGCTGACACACCTCTGTCCTCTGCCCCGTAGTTGCTATGCCAACCCAGATCCAGCAGATGGTCCAGCAGCAGCAGCAGCAGCAGCAACAGCAGCAGCAACAACAGCAACAACAACAGCAGCAGCAGTTTCCCCAGTTTTCGGCTCAGCAGCAGCAGCAGCAGGTGGCCATGTTGCAGCAACACCAGCAGCTTCAACGGCTGAAGCAGCAGCAGCAGCAGCAGCAGCAACAGCAGCAGCAGCAGCAACAGCAGCAACAGCAGCAGCAGCAGGGTCAGAACCAGCAGCAGCAGAACCAGCAGGCTCAGCCGGTCAGTGAGTCCTCTCGTCGTGGGAGGCTTGTGGGAGGGTGGGGGGGATGTTGCCTTTCTCTTTATGGATCTGTGAGCACTTTCACACCTAAGTTCCGGTACCTGGTTCTAAGTTCCCGGGAACTTTTGTTTGGAGACGAAAAAAGCTTGTAAGTTAAATTGCACGTGTACCTTCATACGAAACTACACCGCCACCCCAAAACAGTGAGGGATGAACAAATCGTTTTGTTAGTTGTTAAGGGGATCTATCATTCAAAACAGGACATGGCTTTTTATTTCTATTTTAGTTATGTGATTCACGACATGTTTTTATTTATGCACTGCATAACTTCCAGGTTAGCGCCAGTGCTTGTGGTCAACCAATCGGCAAGGTTATCACTAAAAGGGGGTTCCGGAACTGCCTCAGAACCACAATTGGACTGAGTTTCTGCGGCGCGAACACGACAAAAGTTATTGGTTCTAGGAAAAGCTTCTGGTTCCTGAAAAAATGTCCTGTGATGTGAAATCACCCTGTTACCTTTCACACTGGGGCGTAGAGAGATTCGGCTCCACCCTGACACTCCTCGCTTTTTGTTTGGTTCTCATGAGGTGTATGGACCATGAAGTTGTATAATTGTGAAATGGCTGGAGGTCAATGCTTCAGCCAAGATTATAGGGCTGATGTTGGTGGTTCTCTCGTGCTCTCTGTTCTAGATGCTTGCATCCCGCCTGCAACAGCAGCAGCAGCAGATTGCCCAGCTCCAGCAGCTCCAGCAACAGCAGGTGGCTCAGGCTCAGGCCCAGGCTCAGGCCCAGGCCCAGGCCCAGGCTCAGGCTCAGGCTCAGGCTCAGGCTCAGGCTCAGGCCCAGGCCCAGGCCCAGGCTCAGGCCCAAGCCCAGGCCCAGGCCCAGGCAGTTCAAGCCCTCCAACAGCAGCAACAGCAGCAGCAGCTGCAGCAACAGCAGCAGCAGTCCCAGCATCAGGCCCAGGTCCAGGCCCAGCAACAAGTGCATCACCTAGTCCACCACCCGCAACAGCCGCCACCGCCTCCCCAGGCCTCCCAGCTGGCCCCCCACCCGCAGCAGGCCCTGGGAGGCCAGATTCCAGCCCAGCACATGCCGATTGGACAGCTCAGCCAGCAGCAGCAGCAGCAAATTAAACTGATGCAGGTGTGAGGGGGAGACATGGAGGGAGTGGTCGGGGGTGTTGGCGGACGCCTGCAGGGGTGAGTTCAGCGCTGAATTAACAAGACTCATTTTGAAGTGGCTGTGCATTTTCAGCAGCAGCAAATGGGCCCCAGACTCATGCAGCAGCAGCCGTTTGGCCAGCAGCAACAGCCGTTTGCCCAGCAGCAGCAGCAAGCGGTTACCCAACAACAAGCAGCTGTGGTCCAGACCCATCTTGTACCTGGACAGGTGAGGGACTTGCAGATCAGTTAGGGGGTGGGGGCTTCCGGCTCTGGAGCCAGTACAGTGTTGTTCATAATTTTTTAATCTGTTATTTTTTGTTGTCAAATTGCAGATGTCTTGGGTGGGTAACTATTCCATTGATGGGTGAACAACTTCTTATCAGTTTTATTCTTTTCAGTTTTCACCGGTTTTCATTCTTCTATTGGGATAAGAGGGGAATTGCATCCATTTTTAATTTTTTTTTTTTTATATTTCCAGACACTGGAATTACATTTTGGGTTTTCCAAAAATGAGTGATGTGCTCCTCTGAAGTCCAAGCAGGCTTGAGCTGTATCTCTCTAAATGGACCTGCTTTGTGGATGGTCTCCATGCTCCCTCAGAGTCCCAGTCTGCCTGCGTGGTTTTGAGAGGTGTTACTGTATCATGACATGTACTTCACGAGAGCCTCACCTACCCGGTCCCCAGTGAACAATCATCCGTGTGAAAAAGTGTAGTGACAGGCAGGTCGCTCGCACAGACTTTGGAAACCCCCAAGATCAGGTGGTTACCAGCGTGCCGGGCAGTGATGCGTGAACAGTCCTGTCAACGCGGTGTGTCATAGACTCGCAGTCACCGAGAGCGTGGTGCGTGACCTTTTGTAAGGTTTCCCTGGATGCAGAATTTACAGGGAGCAGTCCGTCTCCCCTCCTTAAAGCTCCTGAAGGAGTCAGTGTACTTCTGAGCTTCGGATTTCGGGTTTGTCGCTTGAGGAGTTCGTGACCCAGTGGCACTTGGCTGTCCCGCTCTGCCCATTTTTGTTTGGTGGGGTTTTTCCTCCTGAGAAGCACAAGAATGAGGTGCCTGTTCTGGTTTGAAAACCCCCCGCCCCCTACCTAAAACCCAGACTGATGGCAAATGCTGATGAAGGGGTAATAAATGCCGGTGAGCAGCACCCAGCCTGAAGGCCTGTCCCTCAGCAAAAGGGTCATCACAACCAAGGAACCCGTGGGAGATCCCTCAGCTCACCCCATGGCATTTGTCACAGCTTGCGTGTGCATGTGTGCGTGTTCGCGTGTGCCCGTAGCTTGAGCCTGTCTTACCAGACGCACTGGTATTTATGTGGCTTGTTTGCTTGGACCGCTAAACCAAAGCTTTCGTTTCACTGGTCTGAGCAAGGCTTCTGCACCTTCTGAGCCCTTTTGCAGATGAGACCGTGATCTGTATCCTGTTAACACACGCTGACTGGCAGTGGTGTGCATGTGTCTCCCTGTGTATGTACGTGTAAGTGTGCGTAGGCGTGCAGTTGAGAGGTCCACTACTTAGCAAACCATCTTCAATGTTAAGTTTTGCCTCCCATACAAACACAGACAGAATGCAGTAGCGCTGCATTAGAATTAGCCAAAGGAGTGTATGGATGGCCTGTCAGACGATCTTTTATCATACTACATTGGAACAATCTCTGCAGCACAGGCTGTGCTTCCCTAGGTGACCAGTAGGTGGCTTCACGTGGTCAGCATCATGGAGTATGAGCCACATTTCACCCACTGTTCTCTCATCACATAGTCTCAGGCCAGAAGCCTGTTCCTATAAAAATGTGATTTGTAATGTAATGCCAGCACTGAGTTGATAGATGGTCTGTCTTCTGCTGGTTGTGTTGGTTTGTGTTTGACACCAGCACAAGATGAAGGGGTTCATCTGAGACCAGTACTGAGGAATCAATGTTTGTTTGCCTTACTTGTTGCTGTGCTCTTGGCAGTCTGTGTTAAACCTGCCTGCTTAAAATGGCCATAACTAGACAACTAAAGATGCTCCCGATTTTGAAGTTAATGTTTTATTGTGGCTGAATTGTCCAGTGGAATCATGGGTAAAAAGTGGCAGCCTTACCACACCGCGAAGTGTGTGTGACAGCTGTGTGACGTGGCCGCACTGCATGCTCTCTTGACCTTTAACCCTCAGAGACGCTGTGGCTGTGCATGGGCCCCCGCTTGGGGTCTCTGACTCTGTGTCTGCATGAACCACCCCCCCCGCCCCCGCTGCCATACTGCGTTTGCATTCGTTTGTTTTTTTTTTTTTTTTTGCTTGTGACCTGTCTGTTGTCCCTTTATCCTCCCGAGATGATGATGATGGCCCGCTCTGGGATGCAAATTCCGCCCCGCCCACCCCGCGCCACGCCGACCTCTGCAGCGCCCCCCAGCGCTGCCACTGGGGGAGGACAGCAAACGCCACAGGTATTTACCCTAGGGATTGATAGCGGCACCCAGAGGTATACAGTGTGGCCCCCCACCCGTCCTCCGCCCCGTCAGCCACATGCCTGCGATTGCAGACTTAGACCCCTGTGACAAGCAGCTCTTGGGCTCTGGATTTGTGCCGGTTTTAGCATCAGTGTTTGGCTCTGACATACGGTGTGTGATCAGAAGCTGAAGAGTCGCCCGGCTGGAGCCGTGCGTCACACAGGTCTCGTAACCAAGGAAGCACACGGACATTCAGCTGAAATTTGAGGTTGGAGGCTCCTGTGGATGGGAGCTGCAGAGTCTGGAGACTCTGCAATGCTGATTGGCTGGCTGGCCGCTCAGGTAACAGCGCGGTGTACTGATTGGCTGGCTGGCCCCTCAGGTAACAGCGCAGTGTACTGATTGGCTGGCTGACCCCTTGGGTAACAGCGCCGTGTACTGATTGGCTAACTGGACCCTCGGGTAACAGCGCAGTGTACTGATTGGCTGGCTGGCCCCTCAGGTAACAGCACAGCAAAGCCAAGGCTTTTTTCTCTTTTGCCCCCCTCTTGGATACATGGGTGGGAATGTGATTTCCCCAGCTACATTCTGAACTTTCTGCTCAGGGTTTCCTCCAGGCCTGCAGGTGGCAGCAGGAGGAGCCTCTTGCTCTTGGAAGTAAAGAGATGGAGCTGGTGCTGTTGGCTGGATTTCTGGGAGAAACCCTGTAGCTTCTTTTGGGGGGGGGGGGGGCCTGTGCACAGTTATGTGAATTGGAGTGCTAGGGCCCCCCTTCCCCCCTCACTCTTGAAACCACACATTCATGGACCCCTCATCTCATCTCCCCTCAGCAGGTCCCTCAGTCCTCGATGATGTCATCGTCCCCCTCTTCGGTGCAGGTGCCCCCCCCGCAGTCAATGCCGCCACCCCCCCAGCCACAGCCGTCCCCACAGCCTCCGACCTCCCAGCCCAACTCTGTCAGGTACGAAACATATGGAACAGCACTCGGTACAGACGTGTTCCCACCGTTTCTGATGGTGTATGCAGGTAAAAATATAAGAAGGATACTGCGGGCTTGTAGGGCCTGCCTGCTGCTTTGCATGTCCTCAAGTCAGTGACTGGCCCCAGTTCTTGGGCTCACCCAGGGCCAGCTGGCCATTAATGTACGGCTCATACTGTTATCTCTGACTGCCCTGTCTCATCGACCCCTCCGGTCGCTTATCCCATTAGACCCCGCCCCTTCTGGTTGCCATCCCGTCTCCCTCTCCATCTCTCCTTCCTGTCGCCCCTCTCTAGCACCCCTCTCCATCACCCTTCTCCATCTCTCCTTCCTGTCGCCCCTCTTTCCATTGCCCTCTCCCATCACTCTCCTTTGCTCCGCGTCACTGTTTTTCCTCTGCCAGTATCTGAACCTGCCGGTTGTGTGCTCATGTATGTTCCAGCTCTGGCCCCACACCGTCACCAGGGGGATTCCAGCCCAGCCCATCCCCCCAGCCTTCCCAAAGCCCGGCAAATGCCCGGACCCCTCAGAACTACGGCGTCCCCTCCCCCGGTCCCCTCAACACCCCAGGTACCAGCATGACCACGATGGGCGATGTCTCATCAGCTGGGGCGGGGGCTTTGTTAACCAGGGCTGTCTCCCCTCTGTGGGGTGGGGGATGGTACTAATCGGGGCTGTCCCCGCCTCTGTGGGGTGGGGGACGGTGTTAATCAGGGCTATACTGGTCTCTGTGGGGTGGGGGGTGGTGTTAATCAGGGCTATACCCGTCCCTGTGGGGTGGGAGGCAGTGTTAATCAGGGCTGTCCCCGCCTCTGTGGGGTAGGGGGCGGTGTTAACAGACTGTCCCTGCCTCTGGGGTGGGG
>JAODLD010000124.1:31745290-31764298 GCA_026781065.1 Mormyrops boulengeri
CCCCCACCCCCGGCCCACAGCAAGCAGTTAAATCACATGTCTGGTTGTAGGTGTCCCCTCAGGACATTACAGAAGTGTGAGATTGCTTTAGAGAAGCTGAAGAACGACATGGCTGTGGTGAGTGTCTGTCTGTCTGTCCGTCTGTCTTTGCGTGGTAAACCGGGCTGCGTGTCACGGTGTGGTCCCACCCAATGCTGTCTGCCCCCTCAGCCCACTCCGCCCCCACCGCCTGTACCAAGCACCAAGCAGCAGTACCTGTGTCAGCCCCTGCTAGATGCGGTCATGGCCAACATCCGCTCACCTGTCTTTAACCACTCCCTGTACCGCACCTTTGCCCCGGCCATGATGGCCATCCACGGCCCACCAATCACGTGAGTAGGGCAGTAAAATTACACTGAAATGCAAAATGCTGAGCTACTCTCAGATAAGGGGAGCCCTAACCGCTGGCGCCTACGCAGGGGCCCCAGCATCGCGGCTCGCAAGCGGAAGCACGAAGAGGACGAGCGGCAGACCATCCCCAACATCCTGCAGGGCGAGGTGGCCCGTCTCAGCACCAAGTTCCTGGTTAACCTGGCGCCATCTCACTGCAGCAACAGCGGCACAGTGCATCTCATCTGCAAGCTGGGTGCGTCTCTCTCTCACTCCTACATGGACACTGACACAGACAGACAGACGCATAGACGGACACACTCGCATGCACGCATACAGGCAGACAGACGGACATGACCATGCAGATCTGACCACGCACACTGACCACATGGTAACTGCCGGCCTTCACTTATCATACTCCTGTCCCCCACAGATGATAAGAGCCTCCCCAGTGTACCACCCCTCCAGCTCAGTGTTCCGGCCGACTACCCCGAGCAGAGCCCGCAGCTGGCAGACGACGGGCAGCAGTATGGTGAGCGGACACGGGGGCCGTACCATGGGGCGGTAGGTGGGGCGATGTGTGGTTGTGTGCGCAAGTGCCACAGACCTGGCGCTCATCGCCTGCCTGTCCGAAACCCTCCCCAGATGCCAACCCCTTCCTGCAGACGGTCCACAGGAACATGACGTCCAAGCTGCTGCAGCTGCCGGACAAGCATTCGCTCACGGCGCTGCTCAACACGTGGGCCCAGAGCGTCAAGCAGGCCTGTCTCTCCCCAGCGTAGCGCCGCCCTGCCCCTGAGACCTATGGCCTACCACCTCTGTCTGCTGAGAAGTCCGCCCCTGTTGGCTGCTTTGTGAGCTGTCTGTGCGTTTTATGAAATGGATAGCGACTTAGTGTGAGAGTGTGCCCTGTGACCCTCGGGCAGTAAACACCACCTTTAACAGTGTCAGCACGTGCTTGTTCCCCAGTATAGTCATCCTGCTTGGTCCTGGTGGTTTTTTTCTGTTTTAATTACAGCGGAGCTCTTAGTATAGGCTGTTGGCTAAATGGATTGTATTACACTGCATTAAACTGAGTTAGTTTGCTGTAACGCCTTGCCTTCTTGGTCTGCAAAGCTTATTTTAATGTGAAGTGGGACCCTGACTTGTCAGAGTTCTGCACACAGCATTTAGCTTGTTAGCCTTTCTTAGCATTCTGCCAGCGCCGAGCTCCATAAGGATCATGCCCATACTCGCTGTCGTTATGCTTTGGGGTCGGTCGCTTGTGGCGCTGCTTGTCCTCCTCAGCACACCGTCCTCTGGAGACAGCCCCTCTGCGGTGTCCCGGGGCTCGGCTCCAGTTGCAGGCAGGGTGACGCAGTTCGGGGGACCGGGGAGTGGAGGTTGCCTGCAGGGAGGAAAGGGAGGGACTCGGCCAGGCCTGGGAGAAGCATGGCTTCAGAGCGGGAAATTTTGGCCGGATTAATTACAGATGGCTTCATTCATCCAGTACTGATTTTGTTTTTGTGTAAATAAAGTGAGAAAATTACAGTTTGAGGGGCTTCTCATTTTGAATATCAAACCTACATTTTTAATTATTACCAAAAATTCACACAGTTTATCATGTTGACTTGTTTTAATGATTCATCCAGTGACCCTGAGGGCTAGTTAAGCGCCTGTGGTCAGTCGTCAGGGTCAATGATGTCTGTTCTGCCACGTCACGTCAGATCAAGGCTGGTGTTAACAGAGACACCAGCTGGGTGTTTGTTCCTATCCAGTGCCGCCCTACCTATCTCTGCACAAATCTCAGTGTGTCTGAATTCAGCCTTGCGGGTCAAAGGTCATGTGCCATGCTGGCTCCACTTGGACGGTGTCAAGTTTGCTTCTGCGCAGGCATACGCCACAGCGGGATGCTGAGGCAACAGCCCATGCCTCAAACAACCCCAAGATACGTGAAATTTAGCAGATGCTTTTATCCAAAGCGACATGCAGATGAGGAAAGCTTGACCAGAGCACAGGTCAGCCAGTGTCCAGAGCAGGTGGGGTTTAGGGTCTTGTTAAAAGGCTGGACAATGGTGTGATGGCTCTGCTACTCATGGGATTCAACCCCATGACCTTCAGGACACAATCAAACATCTTTAAGCCACTGGCACAATTAAGGTGACTCAGGAAGTCAGACTTGGATCCTAAGTGGTTCAGATCTGCTTGGGATTCTGGGAAATCTCACTGCATCTTCAGCTCTGATGAAACAGAGAAAAGAACCATGCTGAGAAGCGAGACCAGGGCCTGGGGCCCCTGTGGAGGTGACAGTGTGCTTTAATGGCTCCGGTCAGCGAGGTCGGCCTCAATCCTGATGTATGTGGCCAGTGTGATCGTATTGCTCACCTTCACAGAGGAAGGCCTTCAGCAACCAGAATATCACCCAGTTTACCCAGCAGCATCATGTGTTGGTGATGTGTTTTTCCAGCATGGCCGGATATGGGGGACAGAGGAGCAGCAGAATTAAACTACTAAATGAAACCCCCTCCTCCCCAATAGGAAGATAGACATAGGACTCTCAGTCAGGGAGCGCCAACTAAACACAGAAGTATTCTGTTGGATGGTGGGGTGACTGGAGGACTCACTCTGTGTCTATATACACACAATGATTGGCCAGCTGTTTAGCACTCCTGTTCTAATTTGTTTGGGAGGGTGGTGTGGCAGTCACCTGAGGGTGTTTATATGGATTGAGGAGCTGCTGGGGTTCAGGTAAGAGAGAACGATACTGCCATCTAAAGTTTACAGTCAGGCTCCTACTTCTTCCACATGGATTGGGTAGAGCCATGATCAGCCTTGAATGAACCTTGAATGTATTTGTTTATCCAGCAGTCTGTCGGCACATGGTTGCCTTTGGAGCTGTCCAGCTTAACATTTTCAGTATTACTAATTGTTTATAATAGTAATTTCATTTTTTGAGTTCTTGCCAGCCAATCAGTTGTAAGGTAATCTCACTAAAAATCTGTGAATTTTATTGTAACAAAATCTGAATTCTGGTTAATTTAGGGTGTCCGTTGTATTTAAAAAAAAACACTGCGCCCTCAACACGGGTTAAATACGGATGTCGGCACGCACAGAAAAGGGAGGAAGACAGATGGACCATTATTTTCCCATGTCAGCCTGTTTACCTCCCCATGTAGCAACTCAGGTCCCTCTGCAGCACCGCCAGCTACGCATCCATGTCCATTCCTAAGCGCTGCCGTTACCTGCTCTGGGAATGCGGCAATGTCAGACAGAAACGGACAGGAGAGATTCCCCACTGGGCATTAAACTACCGTTCCAACCCATTTTTCCAGTTGCCTTGTTAATAGATAATTCTCTTGATTGGTTAGTATGCAGGTTCCACTTGGCTTGTTTGTGTTGTCATGACAGCCTTGCTGAAACTACACTGGCAAAATATACCTGGGAATGTTCTCATACTCATTAAAAGTGACCAGGAAAGTGCATAATAGTCGCTTAATTGACCAGGTCTCTGATCATTGGGTGAGGCTTCACAGCAGCAACCTAAACCCCAATTTTACCAAACAAGAACTGCAGATTGGTTTTTTAAAAATGAATTTTAAAGGTACTCGAACCTTTGCAGGTCCTTCCAGCTCATGGGAGCCATCCAAATGTGACAACATCTTACGGGTGGAGATGAGAAGGCCACAGCCTGGCTGCCTGAAAGAGGAGGCCTGCGCCCCTCCAGCCTTGGAGACCCACTGGTCAGGGGCTAGGGCAGGCCCGGGCATGCTTTGGAGGGATTGCAGTACCCAACCGCTTCCTGGAATGAGCTGGAGTCTGGCCTGACCCTCACTGAGACAAGAAAAGCTTATTTCCGGGACAAGGAGGATGGATTTAGCCAAATTAAGAACAAGGATATACAGCGGGGAAAATAAGTATTGAACTAGTCAACATTCTTCTCAGTAAATATTTTTCTAATGGGGCTATTGACATGAAGTTTACACCAGATGTCAGTAACAACCCAAGTAATCCACAGATACAAGGAAACCAAAACAAATAAGTCCATCAATTGTGTAATAAAGTGAAATGACACATGGAATAAGTACTGAACACACTTACTGAAATTTAATACATATGTATTTTGATTTCGTATGTATTAACAGAAAAATGTTGATAAATTCAATACTTATTTTCCCCGCTGTAACATGCAGAATATCACATGAACAAAGTTAAATGTTTTATAAAGAAGGGTTCATCAGTTTGCCCATTCACCAGTTTATTTAAAAACAGATCTCGCACACCATTCAGCCAGAGATTCTGGGATTTATTTACAGGGTAAGGTAAAGGAAACGTTAAAAGCAAACACTGGAGGTACGACAGCAGCCACGCCTCAATGCGTCTTCAGCTTGTCACTGAACACGCTCATGAAGAGTCCATACACTGCGCTGGCCACCAGGATGAGCCCCGTGCTGGACAGCAGGCCGAACGAGAACAGCGCCCCCAGCAGGTAGAGCAGGGCGATACTCAGCAGGGTGCGGTAACTGGCCAACGTCCGGAGGCTGAGGCGTGGCCGTCTAGGGATGGGGACCGTTCGGGCCGTGGTCGGGCTGTTACGGCGTCTCTCAGCGGTGGCGGCCGGGCAGCTCAGGTAGAACCTCCCCATGCGGCCCAGAAGGTCAGTCCGGGAGCACAGGGCTTCCATCTGGACGGCATACTGCCAAAGGGAGCCCCGGGTCAGACCCCACACCGGCTGAGGACCCACCCCCCCCCCCCCCAATAGATGCTCACCCGCTCATTGAGGAAGGTGGCGAGCTGATAGAGCAGGCGCACCAGCAGGGCATTCTCGTAGCTGCGGATGGGCTGCAGCTCGGGGTCGCCTTGGTACTGGATGTCAAAGCGCCGCAGTCCGTTGATGATCTGCATCATTTAATTCAGACCCTGAGCTGGTCGCCAGGCCCAGACAGTGCTCATGCTGGATTAACATCCCACCATTTTCATGATTTCAAGCGGCCTAACTCGACCTATCACCGGCCACCCTACCTGCATGCGGCCGAGGTCAGTCAGTATCAGCCCATTCTCCCCCCGAATGCAGTCAGGCAGCTGCCTGGAGCCGAGGTCATCCGGGACCTGGGCCAGGTTCGCCACCAGCTGGTTCACCTGTCCGGTGTTCAGCTGGAAGGAAACAGGATGAAAGCCAGTGAAGCATATCTGATGGGTGCCCCTCCCCATGGAGGGAGTCACCCCCTACCTACCCGGAATATCTGACACAGGTAGTCCAGGGCCCGGTCCAGGAACTCGTGGGTCTTGCGGACACACTCGCCCGCATCGTCTGCCTCGCCCGCCGTGTACGTGCTATTCAGGTCGGATGAACCCATGCTGAACCAGGACAGGAAGGACTGGCTAGCGGCGGCTTCAGCGGAGTGGTCTGAAATGCGCTTGGCGGTCTGACGGGCCTGGGCAATGATCTGGACCAGTTTCAGCACCTGAGAGGGGTTTTAAACAGCATGCAAATAAAAATCAGTCCTTCGCCATTAGCACAAATACAAGAAGTACATTGGGATTCTTCTCTCTGCCTGCCCCATCTTGCTCTACATAGCTTGGGGGTCACAGCATAGGTTCAGCCATCATGCGGGCCCCCTGGTGCTGGGGGTTAAGGGCCTTGCTCAAGGGCCCACGGGCATGTTTTGCTGAGGCTGGGGCTCAAACCGGTGATCTGATCATGGGCACAGAGTCTTAGTCCGACAAGCCACTCACCTCCCCAAAAGTGAAGGAGGAAATTCCCCACTCATGCATCACATAACAAGGATGAACCTGCTCTGGGAATGACCGGCAGGAATGAGACCCCTACCCTACCGACCCCACAACAGGCTTACCGTGCTCCGCAACTCGCTGCCGAACATCTGCTTGTACTGACAGTCCTGCCCCTCCAGGCCGTAGACATGGTTCTTGACCTTGAAGATGGCGTCTGCCTCAGGAGGCTGCCGGGCAGACAGGAAGCTGCCCCCATGGGAGGGTGTGAGGAAGACGCGGTGTTGCCTCTGGTGGAGGACATGGTCCGGTTCCAGGAACAGCTGCTCCCCTGCACCGTTTACAGCGTTACCTCAGTTACCCTCAAACACAGTGATTTACAGAGTTTTTTTTTTTTTAAATAAAAAGATCAGAAGTCACCCCTGAAAAAAGTGTATCTATGTTGGGGGGCAGACATGAACCCTGACTACAGCTCCTCATCATTTCTTCCTCACCCTTCTGGATCATTTCCGGCAGGTTGGGCTGAGCGAAGACTTTGCCCACTCTGAAGACCATGAGTGCGTTCTTGGTGTTGACCAGGTCGGTGCGCACGGCGCGGTTGAGGAAACCCTGGAACAGCTTCGTGTACATCAAAAGGTTCTCCTGGACAAAGGACGCCCTGCAGGGGGTGGGACAAGAATAGCTTGTATCGAGCCCTCCGGAAAGTGATGCTACTGTACTGTACTGTAGGAAGATGCTTAACCTTAATTGCTCTTGGGCAAAACATCCACCAAATGATAAAGATGATTATAAATAACAGCATCATAGTACCACTTCTCCGGAACACTTCGGCTGTGGCTGTCCCCTGGGGGGCTGCTCTTCTCGCTGGTGTATCTCCAGGGCTGGATGTAGCTCAGCCAAGTCTCCAGCACCTATTGGCACAGAGCCGAAAGAAAACACAGGGCACAAGGAATAACATGTGCATTAATTTTATAGTCAGGCCCCAGGGTCGACGGGGAAGGGCAGCTTCACCCGCGGTCTGCTTCGAGTGGATGAAGGGGACATGTCGGGTCACGTACGGCTCTGAAGGACACATCTAGGGGCCAGTGGCCGAAGCAGTGTTGCAGGAAGATATAAAGCTTCTGCTGGACGAACCGCGAGATGACCACCCTGTGGGGCAGGATGGGGATGGAACAGGTTAGACTGTGACTCAGAGAGGAGTGGGAGGCACACATGGTACTGCAGTCCTCCTCTTACCTTTTGAACTCCTCCAGGGGACTGGCGTGTGAGTGGGCTGAAGGCGAAGGGGGGCCCTGCTCCGGCTTCAGGCTGTTGGAGAAGGCGTGCAGGTGCTTGACCAGGAGTCGCACCACCAGGATGTGCTCCTCTGTGGGACTGAACAGCTCCTAGACCCGCCCCCCAACACACGGGGTGAATCAGAGAGTAGCAGGCAATCACAGACCCCGCCCCCCTAGCTGCCAATCACACAGGGCACTTCAAAATCCCCAGCTCCCAAAGGATGGTAACCCCACCCTGAGGCTGTAACACTTCCCACAAGCTTCTCTCCTGATGTGCGGCGAGTCCCACACCGCGACAAAAATGGCCCTATATAACAGATTCGGTCACAGGCAGCGGTTGCAATGGGAACCGTATCAAGCATCTATCGCAGATCAGCAGTGAACCTCTAAACTGTCCATCTTTGGCCCTCGAGATGAGAGCAGCGAAGACACGGCTTCTGGTAATTTGGCAGAGCACCTTTAAAGGTAGTAGTGTTTACTTTTGAACGAAAAAGCGGAATAGAATGGCCGACACATACAGCAGAGAAAAAATAAAACATTTAACAGTGAGTGTAGGCAGCCATGCTAAAAGGAAACATTCACAAAACGCAGAGTCAGGCCACCTCCCCGCGGCCCCCATAGTCCCTGGATGAGTTACAGGCTAACATGCACATCTAGTGAACACAATGAAAAGTAAGGAGGTACTTGGTAGGTGTGCAGGGTCCCGTAGCCGGTGGAGGTGAGGGGGGCGCTGGCCACGCCGGACATACTGAGGCGATACTGGAGCAGAGCCAGCTGAGAGACCCGTCACGCCCGGTGGGTGAGGGGGGGGGGGACAAGAGCAACGGGACCCAGTGCGAGGAGGACAAGGGCGGGAGGGAGGGCGGAGGCAGACAGACAGAAGACAGGGGAGAGAGGAAGGTGAGCATGGAGGAGGAGGAGGAAGTGCAGTGCAACATGGAGGGAATGGAAGAGAAACAAAACAAGGAGAGATGATGTCACTCTGGCTGGGGGCCTGGAGTCTCACTATGTACAGCCCGGCACACAACCGGGAATGCTCCTCCCACAATCAGAGCAGGAAGATTTAAGCAGAAGAAATACAGATCAAAATAATGCATAAACTACATATAAAAAGATGCACCCCAGGTCTGACTATGTTTTACAGAAACAAATGTCTGTTTTACATTTTTCACTGTTTATTCCAACAATAAATCTCAGGAATGGCGTTGTGGTCATAATTAATTGTTGTGGGTTTAAAGCTGGAGCATGGAATTACTGGGACAGGAAATTAGGCAGAACCAGAGGAGCCAAGACAACAGGCAGCTAGATTTTCACAGCCAGCCAGTGACACGGATAGCATGTGGCACCATGGAGAGGGAGGGACATCCAGGAAGGATGCATGCCATGGACAGGAGGACGGACAGAGAGTGAGTGATGCCAAAGAGACAGCGTGCCTACTACCAGCAGCCCATGCCAGACCGGTGACCTCAGCCTGCCATTCGTTAGGCTGCAGTGGCTGCCCGAGCCGTTTAGAAACTCCTAAAGAGAAGGTGCCCTGCGCTCTGCCTGACTGCCCTGACTGGCCCGTCCAGGATGGAGAGGGGAGGGCTGAAAGCAGACGGCTGCGCAGACAGCCACCCCCAAGACACAGAGCGCACAGCAGCCCCAGGCCGACACAGATGTCTGCGCGCACGCGTCCCTGAACAAACACACGGAAAACAGCCCAGGATTCAGACAAGAGGTGTGTGTGGCCGCACTGATGGATGGAAGGCAAAGTGTTATTGGCTTTCGCGGGAACTGTGCAGAAGTCCCAATGCAAATAATTCACATGGCGCAGCCAGAATGCGGGGGAGGGGGAGACAGGCACACTCCTGGAAACCGTCCCGGGAAAGTGATGTGTGCTTGGCACTGGTGAGCAGGGCAGGCCAGGCTGGGGCGGGATGGGGCCTTACCTTCACCTGGGGGGACTGCAATTTCTGGTACATGTCCAGGGAGTAGTGGTGCAGCCACAGCTCCACAAAGACCTGGGTAGGGGAGACAGGACACGGGGGTGCTGACCACGGCGCGAGCGAGGCAGTAGCGAAAGCCAGGCCTCACTTCAGTCCAGAGCTTAATTATTAAGTCCTCGGGTACCAGCTCATGCCCCCCACAGAGCCTCACCTGCAGCAGAGTCTCGGACCTCCAAATCTCCTGGGCCGCAGGGTCCGCGTTCACCGAGGGCTGATGGGAAATGTGCCTCTTCAGTAAGCCGCTGCTCTGAGAGGCGTAACCCACCAGTGGCATGCTGGGAGATCTGGGCAAAGAGAAGGACCGCTCTCTAACGTGGAATTGAGAGTGTTAAGAGGCACACATAGAGACGGCCACCAGGAATGGGGTTAGCCGTACCTGGGGGTAGGAGGCGACACAGAGCCCCTGGAATCCAAAAATGGAGAGGGGGGCACGCTGCCTTCTGTGGGCAGGAAGTACTTCAGATAGGTGTCTACAAGCACAAAGTAGGCGCTGTCTGAGGACGTCCCATTCTGTCCCTGGGGAAAGCTCTGTGGAAGATGGAGCAGCCTGTTAGCTCATGCTAGCAGAGCTTTTACGATCTTAAGGCAAGGGAGCGGCGCGTTAGCATAGCGACCATGAACCCAACCTAAATGGTGTGATGGTTACCCACCCGGGGTGCGATCAGGCAGTAGGCGAAGTTAAACATGTAGTATTCGAAGGGATCTGAAGAGCAGCTAAGGGGCCCAACATGCTCAAGCACAAAGACCCACCCATGGGCCGACCCATCCAAACAGCCAACCATCCATTGACCCCCCCCGGTGCTGGACATGGTCCAGTTCCAGGATCAGCTGCTCCCCTGCACCGTTTACAGCGTTACCTCAGTTACCCTCAAACACAGTGATTTACAGAGTTCTCTTTTTTTAATTAAAAGATCAGATGTCATCCCTGAATAAAGTGTATCTGTGTTGCGGGGCAGACATGAACCCCGCCTATACAGCTCCTGATCATTTCTTCCTCACCCTTCTGGATCATTTCCAGCAGGCTGGGCTGAGCAAAGACTTTGGCCATTCTGAAGGACCCCGCCACCCTTACACCCAGCCACCCAGCCACCCAGCCAAAGGATACTGAGGGACAGTGTGAACGTGAGCAAGCCGGACAGGGGGAACTGCAGCTTGTTGTGGAAGAGGGGGCAGTCGGGCAGGACACCCTGCTGGATGGAGCTCTTCACTGGCCCCTGCAGGGGGAGAGAGGTAGTGCCGATGTTACAGCGTTGGTGACCGGTTCGTGATCTGGAAGGCTGATCCAGAATGGGGGCAGGGGGGTTAGTCAGACTCACCGGGAGGTAGGACACAGGAACCTCATACTTGTACTCCTCTGCTTGGAGTTTGTACACCAGCTTCATCATGGGACCACTGGAAAAGGAGTGGAGGAGGGGGGCGGTGAGTCTTTCAGGGGTCCATCAAAGCAATGCCTACAATCATCCCCTAACACACAAGAGTCTGTTGCACACGGACGTGAGGCAGCCCACCTGGGGTCCAGAAACTCCATGACAACGCTGTATTCATTGGTTCTAGGCTGCAACAAGCGTAGGTCCCAGCCCACGATGACCCCATCCAGGCTGCCAAACACACTTTCGACCAGCCAAGGAAACACAGGCTGGAGGTCCTGCACACAGCGACAGCTCTGTGAAGCCCACTCTCTCTGATAACAGCCAGTCACCCTAGAAGGCACCGACCCTACAGCAATAACACCACAGACATCACCAGCCCCGTCAGTTATACGCTACCTTGGCCGGGTAGTCATCGATCACCTTCACCAGCTCCTGGCATCGCTGCAGGAGCGGCTTCGTCGTCCAGTCCGCTTTGAGATTGGTCTGAAGGGACGAGAGGAGACCGGCGTTAAAGCAGCAGAATAGCGAAACAGAATAGCAAGAGCCTAATAAGGGGGAGCACAGCGGCGACGCCGGACGGGGAGTCACTGACCAGGAGGAAGCTGGGCGGCTGCGTAACGGGGCCAGCCATGGGGGCGCAATTCCGGACCAACTGGACAGCTGCGGCAGAGACAACATCATGTCATGGGTTACTAACGGCAAAGAGGCCCGGGCAAGGTGGACGGCATGGCAGAGCACTCCAGGCTGCCGTGACCCGACCTGCGGGCTCGCTCACGTACATAGAGAGACTCTAGACAGACGGAACACAGGTTCATGAGCTGGCTAAGCGCGCGGCCAGCCGAACCGCGTTAAGTTTCACTCCAGGTGAACGAGCACAAGGCGGGAAGCAGCCGGATACCTACGTGCGCAGCTCCTCGCTTTTAGGCGCCTCAACAGACTCACTTCCACACTCGTCCTGTAAAATGTTCCTTTTCCTCCTTTTCACAGTCGATCAGTTCCAATCTACCGCGTTTCCGAGGCAGTCGCTCGGCGCCCCTCTGTGACGTCACCTACATAACTTACGACTTGGCGCATGCGCAACGGAAGAGTCGCAGCAAACTTCCGGGAAACTTACTGTCGCCCCCGGTTACATACGCCGCTACTTAGCTGTGTGGCATTGGCTTGTACTGTACGTGTTAAACAGTGCTTTCTGGCATGCAAAAATATTAGGTGGTACCTGGGGCACTCTGTTCTTAGTGCAAATTATTTAGAAAAGTCAATTACGGAGTATATTCGATTGAAGATGGCTTTCGCGAGACCATATCATCTTTTTAGTTGTGTAATTAATGTATTTTTCTTCCTACGTTATTTCAGAATTCAATCAATGTATAATTTCACAGTCGTTCTAAGTACACAAATTTCTGCAGTCCAGATCGAGCGTATCCAACTCAGGACAACATTACCATTTGAGGCCGCTAGATGGCAGTGTAGCGTTGATTAAAATTCTTAAATTGGGGAAACTATGTGGATGTGTAATATTCTACTCGTGTTTCGTCCAGGTACTCCTGTTTGCAACTGCAGTCCAAAGACATGCAGCTACATAAGCAATTACAAGACGGATGGACAGACAGAAACTACACTTCGGTGATCCAGACCTATCATTATAACAATGCATTTACTGTCTGTATGCATTACATTAGTTCCTAGAGGTTGACAACTCAAAGACTGGGAGCTGCTGATAAAAAGGTCATTAGGAATACGTCACAGTACGAAAAGACGCCAGTCGGAGGCGCCCGAGCAGAAAGTCACGGAGCAGCAGTGACACGACTAATATACGTGTAGCTCGGAAAGGTCACATGTCTGTGGGTAATGGGGCTCGAGGCAGGCGAGTGTGCGGCACCGGGCAGTGCAAGGAGCGATTCGGCATGTCACGCAGGTCACGGTCGTCAGGCTCTCCGCGAAACGGAGGAAGAGTGATGCAAATGAGCCCAGACGAGCCGCGTTTAATCACGGCCCCTCCCGGCGCGGCGCTGCTTGACGTGCCCTGAATTTGTGTGTGCTCTTTAAACTGAACAGACAGACTCATGTCAGAGCAGAAACGATTAAGATTGCAAATGAAGACGTCTGTCTTATCTTTAGACGCTGCTACTCCTACTGCTTCCACATAAAACGGAACGTTTATGTGGCGCATGATAATGTTTTTTTAAGCTCTGCTGCTGAAAGCGCTCCCTAAAGACTGTAGTAGTATGCTAAGCTTTGGGTCATTTGGATATAAGCCTTGAAGGTTTTTAATAAATCACTGTCTGGCCTTATTCCCCTGGTGTTGTGCCCGGCACTCTCCAGATAAAATCATCCCTGTATCAAAAGCTCTAATATCTTCTGCTACTTCAAACGGTTTTTCAGGACCAGACAAAATGCAGAGACGTGCCTTTCAGTCGAATCGTGACCTGAGGACATTGACTGAAAATGTGGAGTACATTTCTGTAGCGTTCCTTCGTGTTCTGAAATAGTGTTTACACAAAGCTTTCTCGATAACATTCCCCCTAATCGAGGGGGTTGCCAACCTTTTGATATCTGCGGGCAGGTTTACCTCGTAGGAAAAATTCACGGACCAAGGGATAGGGATGCTGGCGGATCGATCGACGATTTCATTAAGTCTGATCGTTTAAGTCATTCATTCATTCATTTATGCGAACATAACGCGCGAACGTGTGGGGTAATAAAAAAATAAAAGTATAGTTCATTTTTTCGAATTTAACCAAATGTTTCACAAAACCCCTAGCATTTAATTGCCTGATGGAATACGTACTGGCCGTGAAGCAGGGGCTGGAAGCTCCTACTTTAGACTAATCAGTGGCAGTGTTGAATCACATGGATGTGAGGTCGAATCTCATCTCAGTTCTATGAGTGTAGTTTGTGTATCCTCCTCATGTCATGTCGTGCTATTCAAAGACATACATTTAGGATAATGAGTGTTTCTAAAATCCCTGTATTATGAGAGTGTTCCCTGTGACAGAGTGGCATCTCCTCAAGGCTTGATGAGGTGCCATTATTTGCTCTCAGTATATTTGCCCTTTGTGAATGTGAACATGTTTATGCTTCTTATAACTCATAGTTTGGAGAACAAAGTTGTACATTTTTGCTTGTTTCCCCCCTATTTTTCTCTTGATAATAGTAAGGGCTTGGAATTAGTTGGACTTATTCCTTTAATTAGTATCAGATATATGGAGGATCAGAATATCAACGGCTAGTGAAGTTTAGGAGCAGACCTGTGTGATGAAACAATTTTGCTGTCCGTCATCTGTAAAGGAGCAAAGTGCGAAGAGTCAGTGAACACAAACCAAAAGGTGCAGGTACTGCCTCTGCTGACTGATCGGACCAGTTAGTCTGACATGTTAGCTACAATCATCTCTGAAATTATATCTGACTTACTGGTATTAGCAAATGTCTCTGGCTTTATAACTGTTGATGGTTATTGGTAGCCAATGCCAGTATTGTTGACTAGTGATCGAAAAGATGAGGCATTGTAATCTATGCTGGCCGGGTCTATGAGGCTCTGCCAATCACACGCCGCTTTAGGCCACATCCTGTTGCTTTATTGGTTCCCGTTCAGTCAGATCAAGTTGTGACGCATATTAACGTCCTGTCCGCCAAATGTATTCTACCAAATAATATAATCATAACGCAAGAGCTGAATGGAAGATGGTGGTGGAGTTTTTATTTTTTTTCGTCATAAAGCTTGCAGAAGTTTCCCTTCTGCTATAATCAGCTATTCATGCTCAACGGTTCAAGGGCGTAAACCAGGATTAGTACACAGACTCTCTCTGTACATGGACCTTAATTTGTGGCTAAATTTACACTTGCACCTCTGTACTGCTGATCTGTGTTTTGTGTTAATTTTAGTTTATCAGAAGGACATGTAGATCGACATATTCATTGTGTAGTGGAACTGTCTGTTTACAATGTACATGACAAATACTTTTTTGAATCTTGAATCAATACAAGGACTGGTGTTGGAATGACTTTTCTAGGTACAGACATCAACTGCAGACCCAGTCCCTTTCCAAACAATTGGGGGAGGGTGCTGTGTATGCTGGTTCCCGCGGTGATCGATGTGCTGTAGCGGTGAACACGTACCCGCGGGACTGCGCGGGGTCCAGTCACATCCTCTCCGCCATCAATCCTGCTTGCCATGGACTCTTATCCGTTTTCATCAGGGACAAGCTATAAGGTGGGAGGGATTATTTCTGCTGCTTTGTCCCAGTACATTAGGGACCATCTGCTTTAGAACTGATTTTATCTGGCTTTAGGGAGTCTCAGGGGGGTTTAGACTCAGCGGGAACCGTATTCAGTCGCATCACGGATGCAGAATGTCTGAGTGCGGTCTATGAGGGTCACGGCTTACACAGGCAGGGGCCAAAGAGGCAGCAGCCATTATACGAAAGCTGAGATTTAAGTAAAAGTGCCCATTTGTCAGTGTGATGTGGGAGATGGCACAGCATTGGCAGTGGGAAGGAGCCAGCAGTGCCCATGACCATCCAGCCAGTGCGATGTCAAAGGCCTTGGCAAAATGCCCACCAGCTCACCCTGCTTTTGCGAGGGAGATGCAGAGGCTGCTCCTGCCCCCCCAGTGGAGCAGCCACACTGGTCTGCTGAGACATGGGCGCCTGGGGTGCTTTAAGATATGAGTGTTTCACTGAGGGGTGATCCACGCCTAACCCACATGAGGCGAAAAAAGATTAATCAGTACTGTTTATAAGATGTTGTACACTCTTTGGCCAAATGTATGTGGACACCAGCTTGTCCAGCATCTCATTCTGAAACAAAGGGTATTAGAATGAAGTCCCCCCTGCCCTGTGTTGCTGTAATAGCCTATGATCTTCTGTGGAGGCTTTCCATTAGATGCTGGAACATTGCTGGTGGGATTTGCTGCCATTCAGGGTGGGTATCGATGCTGGGTGATCAGCTTCCTTTCTGAGAGCTTTCTGCGTCCTGTCACTTCACGGTTGAACTCGCTCCCATATGTTTCCACTTCAACATCACTTTAGGTGTATCTGACCAGGGCAGCTCTAGCAGGGCAGAAATGTGGCAAACTGACTTATTGGAATAATAATAATTGATACTTTATTGATCCTCGTGGGGAAATTCTCTTTTTACGCCTCCCTCAACTTGCTCTTTGTAGAGTAAGTTGTCCGTGAAGGGCAGCCACCTGTAGCGGCGCCCAGGGAGCTGGGGGTTGAGGGCCTTGCTCAAGGACCCATAGACATGCTGAGGAAAGATGGTGTTCTATGATGGTGCCAAGTGGAAAATCACTGGTATCTCCTCTAGAAGCACTTGTATTTGCTGCTTGTATTTGCTGCAGGACAGCTTGTATTTGCTGGAGGAATCTGTGAATGCAATAAAAAAACTAAGAATTCCACAAGTCTTGTATTTTATTTGGTTACTTAGGGTTAAGGTCAGGGCTTTGTAGGGGGTAAGGTTGTCATTGCTGGGATTAGGGTTTTGCCTATAGAAATGAATGGAGAGTCCCTACAAAGATATGCATACAAACGTCTGTGCATGTGTATGTGAGTTGGTGTGTGTGTATATGGGGGGGGGTTGGGCAACCTGAACGGGGTGGGGGGGCATGTGGCGTGGCTTGCCCTCGCCAGCTGGAGTGTGAGCCCCTATGGAATTTTTTGTGCCAGGAGTCTTTTTAATTTGTGGTAAATATATGAGGTAATAATTAAGAGCTGGTTAGTAATTACCTGCCAGATGAACTCGACCCCAATCAGCAGATACATGTCAGGGAATAATTAGACATGTTAACTTGCGATTCGACATTTGTATTCCCCAATAATTTACATCCAGTCATTCACAGTGCAAGTTGCCACTGTTTGGCTGTGTCTAGCTGAGCCTGTGCCTGTGGCCCGTATTAGATATTCGAGTTGGGAGCTGGATTGTTCTCTCATCCCCCAGGATGACTGGGACACGCGGCTGCTCCACACCTGCCTGGGACTGACGATGTTCCCCCATTCACCACCAGCTGACTGGGATCGTTTTTCCGAGAAGGCGTTTGGTGGGGTAGAAGGGTTATTTATTAAGATTGTGATTAGACCATTAATATTTAATTATACTTTATTGGCTTTTCATTCATAGCAATCTACATATTTTATAATGTCTGCAGCTAAGTAGTTATGATAGAATGGCTGTTTCCTTCAGGAATTTTTGGGTTCAGTCCTTACACTTGCTGCTGGCCCATGTGTGAAAGATCTGTTTTGTGGAGGTCAGATCTCCTGAACCCAGGTCTCCTGAACTGGCTGTTTGTGGAGCCCAAATGGGTTTGGCTCTGGAAGGTTCCAGGGACACGCAGGTCTGACTCTCACTGAGTCAAGATGGATCCTTTTGTGACTGACTCATGACAGATTTAATTTAGCCATTTATCTATTCAAATCATTAATCAGCGCATGTCATGAAAAGACAGCCAACGTGATGATTACCTTGTGGCATTTCATTGTAAGGTTCATCTGTATGGACTGCAGCTGATTTTTGGCCAACAGCGACTGAACCCAGGCCTGGAAGAGCCCACGTGGATGGGAAACACTATCTTCTGATGGCCTACACCTTAATCTGTACTTCGATCAGCGTTAAACACAGAGCTGGTTGTCAACAGCTGCACCTCGTCCACTCAGACTTATGTCTTTCTTGGAGTCTCTGGGTTAGTGGCACAATGGACACTGCATCCACCCTCAAAAGCTAAGTGAGAGCAAATGAAGGGGCTCTCTGGGAAAGAAGGGCCCAGCAGTGACAGCAGAACTTCATGCTGAATGCTGTAGTGGTTTTGCTGATACATCCACAAAGCATTTCAAATTCGTGCTCTTTACTGGGACTTAGGGTTAGGCTTAGCTGTAATGCTGCGTGTTGTGTGAGCCCCACCTTCAGGCAGGATTTAGGACAGACGGACCGCAGCCGGGTCCCTCTAATTCTGTAGAAACATCTCAGCACCTCATCAGCTGCCACTGCATCTGCCTCTGTCTGCTGAGTCGTCATTTCGAAATGGCCACGTCGTTCAGTAACTTCACTTTCCCCTCATATTTCATTCTTTATTACTCATATGCTAAAAATATCTTTGAATTGTGTTTTCAGAATATCCCCAAATGAGCTGAGGTTCTCTGTCCCAATCTCATTCTCAGTCTCTATTGTCCTAGCTCGTTCTGCTCTCTCTCTCTCTCTCTCTCACTTTCTATTTTCCTAGCTCGTTCTGCTCTCTTTCTCTCTCTCTCTCACTTTCTGTTTTCCTAGCTCGTTCTGCTCTCTCTCTCTCTTTCCCACTTTCTATTTTCCTAGCTCGTTCTGCTTTCTGTCTTTCTCTCTCTCTTTCTCACTTTCTATTTTCCTAGCTCGTTCTGCTCTCTCTCTCTCTTCCTCACTTTCTATTGTCATAGCTCGTTCTGCTCTCTCTCTCTTTCTCTCTCTCAGATTATCTCTCTCATTCTCTCTCCTTCTCTTTTTCAGTTGTTTTCCCCTTCTCCTCCTGCTCCATATCTTCCAGGTAGCAGAATGTCACAGAGAGGTCAAGGGAGAGTTGTCCAGTATGGACCCTCTTTGCAACAGGGAGCTGTATGTCTCTGCTGAAGCATCGCCGTTTCTGCTCATTCCGTAGCTAACAGTAACAGGTTGTGAGACCTTTGAGACCAGATGGGGTGACGAAAAATGTGGAAATATGGAATGTGGAAAATCAAATATAACTCTGACACCAGAAAAAAGTGGGGTTTTATCTGATGCTGTGGAGGAATGAGTGTGACATTGATGTCATGGAACATTGAGCACAGGTCCTGTGGAGAATCAAGACACTGATACCAAATAATATCAAGTATGATATTGATACCATGTACAGTTGAGTGTGACACTGATACTGTGTAGAGTCCACCATGACACTGGTTCTGAGTGGAACTGACAATAACACTCATATTGAGTAGAACAGAATATGGCACTGATACCATGTACAATCCAGAATAGCACTGATACCATGCAGAATCAAGTATGGAACTAATATCAAGTAGAATCATGTACAGCACTGATACCAAGTAGAATTGAATACGGCACTCATACATTGTAGAATCAAGTATGGTACTGATGCTGAGTATAATCAGTGCCGCCCCTGGCCAAATTGGGGCCCTAAGCAGAATTTTATTTTGAGCGCCCCCCCCTGCCCATTACAAAAAAAAATGAGTAAAAAAAAAAAAACTAACAATCTTTTCCCTTTCCTGTGCACTCTTTCCTAACAACTTTTATACAACGTTCTTAGCGGTAAATTGATCTTGACAGCTGTTGATTTCA
>JAODLD010000124.1:31788596-31800469 GCA_026781065.1 Mormyrops boulengeri
ATTTTTCCCATAGAAATAAATGAGCGGTCCCCATAAGGATATGTTTACCCTACATGTGTGTGTGTGTGTGTGTGTGTATAGTATGTATACACCTACATCACAGTTGCGTTGACGCTCCAGATGGCTTCTGAGCAAGCCCTGGAGACCTTTGCAGGACCTCTACATGTCACAGATGCTTAGATGATTGTGCTGATTATACTTAGATGGGGATGTAAATGAAACAGTGTGATTATCTAATTTAAACATCCAGCAGCAAATCAAGTTAAAGATCTTCAGCTGCACTAAAGCCAAGGAACGTTAACTGGAAACTGAAAGTTACAAATACGAACACCCACTTCGGTCATTCTTCTGTTATTGATGAGATATCTTGGAGGAGAGGGCTTTTTTCTATTTCAAGGACAAGTTTGACATCGTTTGGAAATACTGTCATGTTTCTGATCAGAGACTGTTTTTCCGTGGTGTTAGGAGTGTGTATTTCAGTCAAAGGTTCACTTTCACTCTCTGTGGCATTAACTTGCATCTGATGATATCTCGCAGAAACTATAAATACGATGCATATCCTTCGGTCTTAAAAACATTTGTGTCCATGATTTTGGCCTTAAAACCACAATTACTGCCATGGCAGAAAGCGTGAGAGCGATGCGGGGCCTGCTGTGCCATCTCTCCTTACAAGCAATGCAGTGTGCTTCGCCCACTCAGTCCCTGGATCTGCTTTGTTTTCAGAAAGAAGGGCACCATTTTGGTACCTTAAAAGGTACAGAATTGTAAGGTACAGCCCCAGTGACGGGTGAAGGTACAAACTGCTACCCTTTTATTCTGAGAGTATAAGCACCATAAAACGTTCATGCAGTGTCACCTCACATAGCTACCTGCTGTTTTAATTAAGCACAATTTATCCTTTCTCTCTCCAAACCAAGAAGCCCAGGTTATACGGGGCCGATCTCTATATGCATGATCACGCCGCAATCATTCACCTATTCATCCACGTAATTAGGCCAATCAGAGCAGCCCTGTTCGGTGACCAATAGGCCCATACTAATTTGCTCGCAGGCCAAACATTAGAAATTTCCATATGATTAGGTTGCTAATGTAACACCAGAAAGTGCTTAAAAAGAAAGCACCACCCTAATGTTACCCAGCCGCGCCCCCCAGCCATCAGTCTGTTGGTTAATAGTTCAGCCCCTGCACCTTTTCTTTCACACATGTGGATCCATTAGTCCTACCTCACATGCCAGTGCGACACCATCATCAGCCCAGGAGAGAACCTGCGCTGGGACTTTTACTTAAGACACCCCCCTCCTTGATTAAATGGGCTTTAACTGACCCATAGAGAGGGGGGCAGCTTCGATAGGGTCACTTGGAGCGGGTTTGACCCAGTGAGGCTGACGACTGCACCCCTGCAGTGCGGGTCGGGGCTCTGAGTCGCACAGTGATGTGTTTTCGTCTTTTGTTGGGATCTTTTGCAGCCCGAATGCCTCCTACTGTACATACTGCAGCTTAAGGCCCAAATCTCAGCCTGCGGGCATGAAGACTCCCCAGAGATTAAGATCCAAATCCTCAGCTAACACCGAGCGTAACTCCGGATAAGGCCGGGAACGTCAGTCCCAAGGCGATGGCTGAAGTGCTGAGCTGGGGGGGCTGCCACAAGCATGTAAAGAAAAACGTGGGGTGGCACTGTCACCTTACACCTCAGGGCTAGGGGCTTGTGCTGTGGGGGGGTTACCATCCAGAGTCCAGAGACAAGCATTTAGGCAACCAGCAGTCTCAAGATTGCCTGTACAGTGTGATTGTGTGTCTGTGTGCTTGCGATGGGCTGCCATCCGCATCGCATGCAAGGAGCACCCCTGGGGAAGGCTCCAGACCCCCCCGTGACCCTGATCAGGTGATGGGCTTAGAAGATGGATGAATGAATGAATTTACATGAAGTGGATGGGGCCAGGTGATCAGCACATCATCCTTCACAGAACTCTTCTTCCACGTGTCCCTGGGGCACAGGGGTAGAGAGCTCCCTCTGCTGGCGTGTGGCAGATATGCTCCCACTGGCTGGTTCACCACTCAAGATGACCTGTTTGGACATGTGAGGGCAGACCTGTTTTTCCACGTCATGACGCCATGTGATGATGTGCTGAATTTGATCTGCATTTGGCCAAGACTGAATCTCAAGCTGCCTGGGAAGTCACGTTCATTTCTGGTTAAATGATGTTGCAGTGTAATGTTATAACATTTAATAGCATTTCCAGATTAAAATCGTCATACATTATACAAGTTTTATTTCATTTTTGGATTTTAATGCAGAATCACTGACAGTTTCATGTTCTGATGATTTATTGTGTTATTGAGTTGTTACTGTCTGACTGGTACTAAGTTACGTATCATAAAACTAAAAACATTAAAAATACCATTGCACATACCATAGAGATACTGTATATCAAGCTCACAGTGCCATCTCGTGTACCATAGAGTTGCTGGAGGTACCATAGAGATACTGTATATTACGCCCCCAGTACCCTCTCCCTCGTATAACCATTAGGTTCCTCTATGACTGGAGTCAGAGTTTGGTTTGTATTGCCAGCAATAAGTAAGACATGTTCCCGGTAGCTGTTGGACTTCGTCAGGGCTGCCCTTTGTCACTGATTCTGTTCATAACTTTTATGGATAGAATTTCTAGGCATAGCCAAGGGGCAGAGAGGGTCCAGTTCGGTGACCTCAGGATCGCGCTATTACATTTGCAGATTATGTGGTCCTGTGAGTTTAACCGGGCTGTGGCCTGCAGCATACACTGAGGCGCTTTGCAACTGAGTGTGAGGCGGCCGGGGTGATGATCAGCACCTCCAAGTCTGAGGCCATGGTTCTCGACCAGAAAAGGGTGGATCGCCCTCTCCTGGTTGTGGATAAGTTACTGCCTCAAGCAGAGGAGTTTAAGTATCCTGGGTTCTTGTTCAAGAGTGAAGGAAGAAGAGAGCAGGAGATCAACAGACAGATCGGTGCGGCATCGGCAGTAATGTGGAGCTGTACCATTCTGTTATGACAAAGACAAAGCTGAGCCAAAAGGCAAAGCTCTCGATTTACCAGTCGATCTACGTTCATAACCTCACCTATGGTCATGAGCTCTGGATAGTGACTGAAAGAAGGAGATTGTGGATACAAGCGTCAGAAATGAGCTTCCTCCACAGAGTGTCTGGGCAAAGATAGAGTGAGGGGCTCAAACGTTTGGGAGGGGCTCAAACGTTTGGGAGGGGCTCAAACATTTTGGAGGGGCTCAAAGGTTTGGGAGGGGCTCAAACATTTGGGAGGGGCTCAAACGTTTGGGAGGGGCTCAAACATTTGGGAGGGGCTCAACGTAGAGCTGCTGCTCCTCCGCATCAAAACAAGCCAGCTGAGGTGGTTTGGGTATCTTCATAGGACACCTCCTGGATACCTCCCTGGGGAGGTGTTTCGGGCAAGAGACTCTGGGGCAGACCCTGGACTCGCTGGAGAGATTATTTCTATTGGATGGCCTGGGAACGCCTTGGTATTCTCCCAGAGGCAGCTGAAGAGAGGGAGGTCTGGGCATCCCTGCTTATGATGCGTTCCATTTGAAGTTAGAATTTCATTCGGAACGCCCCCTGAAATCGGAATTCCAACTCTGAAAGTTGGAGCAACCTCTGCAACCCCCTACTTCAGAATTCAAGATGGCTGTGCCCTTCATCAACAGAAGTGAAACCTGTAATTGTTTACTGTTTATTAGCACTTATACGTTATTTGTGGCTCATTAAATCTGTGGTACACACATTACTGTCCATTCGCTATAAGATGGCAAGTTGTTGCTGTATATGTGCAAAATACCATGTGATGCATTGTTATGAACTGATATTGCTAACAATGGCTAAAAATGAATCTGGCTATAACTGAGGCCTGTCTCAGAAAAGCAGAATTTCTTACTTAGCTGGATAACTTGTCAGATTTAAGGTAGTCGAGGCTAAATGTAAATGAATGAAGATAAAGGTAGCTTAAATCTTATAAGTTGTCTGGAGCAAGAAATCCGACATTTTGAAACAGGTCTCCGTGGGCAATTGTGTCTGATAATGCTCATGTAGGAGTCTGCGTGTGATAACGCTCATGTGGGAGTCGGCGTTTGATAATGATCATGTAGGAGTCTGCGTTTGATAATGATCATGTGGGCATCTGCATGTGATAATGTGCTTGTAGGCGTCTGCGTGTGATAATGCTGATGTGGGAGTCTGCGTGTGATAATGCTCATGTGGGAGTCTGCATTTGATAATGATCATGTGGGCATCTGCGTGTGATAACGCTCGTGTGGCCGTCTGCGTGTGACAATGTTCATGTGGGCGTCTGCATGTGATAATGCGCTTGTAGGCATCTGCGTGTGATAATGCTCATGTGGGCGTCTGTGTGTGATAATGCTCATGTGGGAGTCTGAATGTGATAATGCTCAAATGGGCGTCTGTGTATGATAATGCTCACGTGGGCGTCTGCGTGTGATAACGTGCATGTGGGCATCGTGTGTGATGGCATCCATGTGGAAATCGGCATAGGGCCACTGATGAAAGTTGCCAAACAGATCATGTGTTAAACATCAGACCCTACAGCAGTCAGCCTCCGCTGCCATTCGGGACAGGAGGAATTCCTCCGAATGCTGATGGAAGCAGAAAAATGTTCTGCACATTTCTGGAATATATTCTGGACAGTCATTCGCTCCAGTCTAATGATTGCTTAAGTTCTACGTGGGATGAGTGTGGAATTACGTCTGCAGAAGTGTTTCACTGTGTCCTCACATGCCCCCTCATGACACATCATGTCCTCTCATGTCACATCATGTCCTCTCATGTCACATCTTGTCCTCTCATGTCACATCTTGTCATTTCATGTCACATCTTGTCCTCTCATGCCTGCTCAAGTCTACTCATGTCCTCTCTTCTGGAGTCACATCCAGTGTCTTGTCTGGACCCAGTGGGCTCAGCTTTTGCCAGATGGGTCCTCCCCGGCATTTGTACAGAGAAGAGAGCCAGACAGTGTATAGATTCTCTCCATCTCCTTGCTGTGGCAGGTTCCCGGACGAGGCAAAGCTATTTCCATTTGTCTTGCTGGACGTCCATGGTATTTCTGGGAGAATCCCTTGGAGAACGTGACAGGTGGCTTGGTCTGATTTCTCTCGCGGATCATGGTGCCCGTCTGGCCGTGCAGTGACCTCCCGGCACTGCTTTGTTCCCATGGCTACAGCTTCTTCTGCAGGCCTCTGAGTCCATTCTGGTCCAGCCTTGTGGCAGCCTGTTAGAGCCTGCAGGCTGTAGTGTGAGGCTTAGGTAGTATCAGGACTTTGCTGCTATGGATCAGTATTTATTTGGGGCCCGGATCTGATTCTCTGCATACCTTCAGTGTCTGTATGGGCTCTACTCAACCTCCCTCTCAACCCCCCTCCCCCTGCTGTTTGTTTCTCTCTGGCTCTTCCTTTCTCTCTCCTTTCTCTTCCTCTCCCTCTCTCTATTTCTCTTTGGCTCCTCCTTTCTCTCTCCTTCCTCTCCCTTTCAGTGTCTGATTCTCTTTGACCCTTCCTTTCCCTCTTCTTCCTCTTCCTCTCCCTCTCAGTGCCTGTTTCTCTTTGACTCTTCCTTTCTCTCTCCTTGATGGGCTGCTGTGTGTGTGTGTGTGTGTGTGTGTGTGTGTGTGTGAGACTGAGTGTGAGGTATTAATCCATGCTGTGATCTGCAGGGTGCGGCTGAAGGAAGGTGTGGCATTTCTGGGCGCCAGACCCAGCAACCCGCTTCTGTGGACAGTCAGCCAGGAAGCCAGAAGTGAGGGTCACCGGGAGGTCACCCTTCACTGTCACCGCAAGATGCCCACAGTGGGACAGAGGTGAGTCACGTGACAGGAAGTGAACCTTAAGCAGGCTAGGTTACCTATGCTGCTTAGAGGTTATTCAGCCTGATTAGAGGGTGAAAGTTAATTTACCATTGGTGAACCCCTAGATGTTGAGCTTGATTTCAAGGATGATTGACGGAAATTGGATGCACCAGAAGTCGATTTCAAGTGTCATAGCAAATTGGCTGAGTTCTTATGTATATGTGATATTTCATCTTATTTGTAATAAATTTAACAAAACTTGTACAAAACGGATTTTGCTCTTTGATTATGGTGTATCATATGCAGATTCATGATTAAAGAATGAATTAAATCCATTAAGTGGTATGAATCCTCCCTGGGTGACCCGCCCGCGCCGTCAGCATGATCTACGCTGCGCTTGCTGCACCCAGCTGAATTCTCCCTGTTTCTATGGAACATTCTCCATTCCAACTGATGGCGACACGTCTGACTGGAGCTGGCCGGGCCATCTGGAACACACTGATTTTGCCAGAGCCTTTTTGAGACTTTCATGGGATCTCTGACGCTGTCAGATTTTGACCTGTCTGCCCACGCGCTCCGCCATGTAGCGACTTTACTGGAGCCGCTAGTGCAAGGCTGCTTCTTCGGAGCCTGATGTGGGCGCTGCATGCTGACCGCCTTTTCTCACTCTGAGATTAACTTGCCCAAAGCAGCCCAGCTCCCTAGGAGGAGAGCAGAATGGTTTTGATGTTAATTAAACGCAGATTCGGACTGTGTACCGATAAACAGTTTTCCCCGTGGATCAGCTAATAGGGCCACCGAATCCTGCGCGGAGGACAGGTGCTGGCTTGTAGATTAGCAGGACCAGCGTAAGACCCCAAACCATTTTGTCTTTAAGGCAAACAAATAAGCTAAAGCTTTAATCCACACACCCTCAGAGGCGCTCGCCACATCCCTGCAGGCGTTTATCCAAATGACATCTGCGGACCGGCTAAGGCTTTTAGAGGAAGCTGGTCTCCCGTTAATCCAGGCGAGACTGAAAAAGCCTGTTGGTGCAGGACTGAAATAAGTTGTCTTTCTGCTTGAAGACCTGTTCACCTTTCTGCCGTGTGCAATGGTCCTCAACGTCAGCTCTGTGGGGAGTCAGGGCGTAGCCAGGGCAGGACTCAGGGTGCCCCCCTCTGGCCAGAAGACGGCCCTCCTCTTCAGATCTTTGATGAGACCAGCAGACCCCGTCGAAGCTGTGGCTGCCCCTCGGCCTCTGAGGGAGGGAAGAAATCTGAAATTTCTGCGCCCCCAACAGATGCAAAATATTATTTCCAGGTTCTGCCCCCCTCACCTCCCGCCCCTCCCCCAACACGGGGCTGACTTTCTCACCATTTAGGAAGCGAAGAGACACAGAAACACATCATGTCCCAAATGGATTCACTACCGACCATCAGTCAGGCTCCAACGGCATAACAGGGCCCATTTTTGTGTGATATCACTTTAGCACAGCCATGAGAGAATAGAAACACAACATAAATGCAGCTGAAATCTCTTCTCAGAAAGGGGCTTAGTGTAATATCTTTATTTCTTTGTAAATAATCTGTCTCTCTTTGGCTCTCTTTTTGATCGTCGCTTGGTAGATGTTCTGGGGACCTCTTTGCAGCCAACTGTGAGATGAAGGAATCAGACAGGCTTCTTTCACACTGAGTGCCTCCAGAATAGCAATGAGAAGAAACCAATAAACTCACACAACACGTCTCAGAAGAAAAACTTGCTTTTCGAGATCTCTCAAGTAAAACACATCAGCTTCCAAAGCTTAATCGTGCACTTAATCTTCTTTCAGAGTTCTGATTTGACTTCTTCCTTCCCAAAACATCCTGTAACATTTCATGGCTTTTGGCTGTGTGCAGGGTGTTTATATCCTATTCCAGTAGGATGCTGCAGCAGTCACAGTTAGGCAGTCACAGTCCGGCAGTCACGGTTGGGCAGTCACAGTACAGCAGACATGGTGCAACAGTCACAGTTAGGCAGTCACAGTCCGGCAGTCACGGTTGGGCAGTCACAGTACAGCAGACATGGTGCAACAGTCACAGTTAGGCGGTCCCTGTGCAGCAGTCACGGTGCAGCAGTTACAGTATGGTAGTCATACTGTAAGTCACCAATAGTCAAATGCAGCATTGGTTGGATATGAAAGCAGGCTTAATTAGGGGACTAAGGCATAGAACCATGGTCAGAGATAGTGTCATGGTCATGAATAGGGTCAGGGTTATGGCTGGAGACAGGGTTACGGTCCAGTTTAGATTCAGAGACATGATCACTGTGGTAGAGAACCTGTTATTTTATTCCATTTGTCACAGTTTTACATTAGTAGTTAGTCAGGTCAGTTTTTCTTCACCTCGTAAGCCCTACCTTCTTTCTGCCCTTTTCTTAGCCTCTCTGTTTACGTTCTCAGTTGTGCCAGGGGGCAATGCATCACCCTGTGGGTCAGCGCGGCCCCCTGAGGTTCCAGATAATCCGCATAAATGCTGCTGCTTGGATTGCCTGTGCTGGTCGATGTTCCTGTGCCACGTGGTCGAGGCTTACAGCAGGTGATTCGTTTGTGTTACGGCATTCAGGATAAAGTGCCCTTTGAGGTTAATCTCTGGAGGCACTGGGCAGGAGCGGATATGCACGGAGATGCTCTTATCGATGTCAGGGAGTGAATTATTCTCTTTGCACTGCTGTACAGAGAATTCGCTGGAAAAAAGTCGTGAGCGATTCCCATAAAAGGCACCGGGGCTGAGTGTGTAGTTTCACAGTAAAACTAAATGATTACAGCAGATTACAGTGAGCAACGCTCCTCACTTCACCTGCAGTGGCTGGCTCTTCCTCACTCCCCCGTCTCTGTCACAGTCTGGCCCCGACAACTGTCACCTGCTGGGTTGCACTGCAGGTCTTGAGAGGCAACGAGAAACAGCAAACAGATGTTCAGTCAGACCAGTAACACAGCTGTCGGCGGGTGAAAGCATTCATTACACCGAGTGTGTAACTAACAACACCCGCCTCACGTTCTCGTTTGTGCTTAATGACGCTGCTGCACCCGGCCAATCGAACTGCCGCTGTGTCATTACATCAAAGGTGCGACCCTCAGGCGTGGCGGCGGGTTTGACGCGAGAAGCAGCCCATGTCTCGCCACCTGCTCTGTGACTGTGCATACAAGCACTCATGCGTCCACCCGATGAGAATCTGTCTGACAGTATTTGGGAAATCGCAGAGACGTACGCGACTGTTTTATGAGATGAGATCTGGCCCAGTTAATGAGTGTACAGATCTCAGAGTGAGGTCAGACAGCTACAGATCAATCCATCATCTCTGTGGAGAGACCTCCAGGTATTGAGGTGCATGCAGAATACCCTGAATGGTGCCCTCCGGTGGCCATATAATTACTAGTAATCTGCCTGCTCTTTTTAATTACTGTTGCACTGGTGATAGACCAGGCTGTATACATGGCTCAGCGTGTGTTTAATTGCTCCAGCTGTAGGGGGCGTAGCGTGGCAGCATGAAGTGCACATTAAAACATCACTGTGCCTCTCGCCGGCACAGCTGTCCCGTCACGCCTCTTTGTCTTCCTCACACATGTGTGGCAGCAACATGCTGCTCTCGTGTTTGAGCTGCTCTTGTGTTTAGGCTGCAAAAGTAATATCCCTCCCCCCCCCCACTGTGACCCAGCAGGTAGAAATGGAAGTAAGAAAATAAATCCTTTGCACACACCAGATGTAACAAGTGTGTCTATTGATGTGTGTTTTTTTCTGGGTGTGTGTGTGTGTCATGTATGTGTTACACTGTGGGGACCAAACGTCTCCACAATGTGATAAAAAGCCTGCTATTACAAGGACTGGGTAGGGGTTAAGGTTGTCGTAGTTGGTATTTGAGTTATGCCCATAGAAATTAATAGAGAGTCCCTCAAAGATGTGGATACCTAATGTGTGCGTGGGTGTGTGTATGTGTGTGTGCATGTGTTTCTGTGTGTGTTACTGTGTGTGACTGTCCCATGTATATGGGTGGGTACATTGTGTGATTCACTATGTGTGTGTGCATTTACCAGATCATTTCCCCCTGTTTGGTGCTCGCTACTGCCCCCTTCTGACAGTGAGCTCAGTGTGACTGCGGTTTGTGGTACCACAGAGACACTGTATGTTCTTTATGCTTTTCCCTCATTGACTCTCTTCCATTCTTTGGTGTAGCTTAAGGTCACTTTATATTTCCTGTTATGTGTCCTATTATTGGCAGGAGTCGGATCTCGAGGTACCAGGCTATGGTTCCGTGTGTGGAATTTGCATGTGTTCTCCATGTCGTCATGGGGTCTCTTCCGGGTACTCTGGTTTACCCCCCAGTCCAAAAACATGCTGAGGTTACTTGGAGTTACCAAATCACCCATACAGTAGGTGTTCATGTGTGAGCGAATGGTGTGTGAGTGTGCCCTGTGATGGGTTGGTGCCCCTGGGCTGTTCCCTGTCTTGCACCGGTAGTCTCCGGGAGAGGTTCTGGACCGCCTGCAACCCTCGATAGGGTTAACGGTTACAGAAAATGGATGAATGGATCTCCTGGTGTCTGAGGGGGCAGCACATAAGAGGGCTGATGTTCCATCCCAGTTGGACCCCTTTTTGCCAGGATAGAGTCCTGATCACTAAGAACGGAAACCATGTAGAATGCTGGATGGATGGGCAGATCAATTCCTTTTTTCTCTTACATAAACTGCATAGTGATGTTCCCTTACGCTGCTCCAGCAGTCCTGTAATACTGCTGCAAGTTAATGTTTGTTGCGCTTTCAGTGTCTATTTTCACAGTGCTTCCTCTTCTATGCTGTTCTAATTCACTGTCTCATAGCCAGTTGATTGTTTTTTTCTTGTGATGCATTATTCTATAAGAAACCTTTTTCTATGAAGAAGTGTTTTCCTTACAGTCTTGTAAAAACTCCAGTGTGTTGTTTTATATTTATTTGCACCAAAACTTGGCTTCATGCTGGCTTCAGCCTTACACTGCCCTGACTCTACACTGCCTTGACTATACACTAACATCTCCCTACCCTACCCTGACTCTACACTGATCTCATTCTTCACTGCCCTGACTCTACACCGATCTGGTCCTACACTGCCCTCACGCTACACTGCCTTGAATATATACTAACCTTTCTCTACACTACCCAGACTCTACACTGCCCTGACTCTACATTGACCTTTCTCAGTATTGAGTTGTTGCCATGGTGGGTAACCAAGGAGGAGCTGCACATAATAGGAGATGCTCTCGCGCTGAGGAGGAGGATCTAATTTTTCCCTGCATACTATACTCAAACTGGTCGGATTCCCCCACTGTTACGTGTCTCTGTGAGCTCTGCATCCCAGTCTTGGTCTGATTCCCCACTGTTATGAACCTCTCTGTGTTCTGCATTCCTGTCCTGCTCTGTTTCCCCACTGTTAAATGTCTCTCTGAGTTCTGCATTCCTGTCCTGGTCTGGTTCCCCCCTGTTACACATCTCTCTGGGCTCTGCATTCCTGTGCTGCTTTGATTCCCTGGTGTTACACGTCTCTCTGTGTTCTGCATTCTTGTCCTGGTCCGATTCCCTGCAGTAACACGTCTCTCTGAGTTCTGAATTCCTGTTCCATCGTTTCCTGCCAGGTCACGTGACAAGGTCTCTCGGCGACTGCCGAGAACATGGTTCATACTCACCTTGATGCTGGTTTACACTGAGGCTGAGATGGAGTGTTCCTATACCCCCACAGACTTGATGACAGTAGAAGGGGGGGTACAGATTCGGGATGACATACGGTGGTGGTCCATTTACCAGGCTAAGAACCAAGCTTTCATAGCCATAAGGGGGGTCTTTCATTACTACCTGCTGTGCTGGGCTGTTTTAAGAGCTTTTTTGAGTGCCTATGACATTCACATTTGTCCCCTCTGTGTCTTTGACGTGCCCGGGGAGGGGAGAAAATGGGGGGGGGGGGGGTGTCCTAGCTTGTGGGGGGATGTGATGTCACCCGACGAGGGTTGATGTTCTCAGATGGTTGGCGGTTAGATAAGCCTGACTG
>JAODLD010000124.1:31800569-31812755 GCA_026781065.1 Mormyrops boulengeri
AGAAATATTATGGCATTTCCAGGTTTCACAATATGTTCTTTTGATTGATCTTGGGCCGTATATGATGGGAAATCACACTGTTCTCAGATGGTTGGCTGTTAGATAAGCCTGACTGCCTTGCCTGCTGTATCCTGTGGAGATCCGCACACTGTCCTTTTCGCTGTCCCAGTGTGAATGTGCGTCATTATTAGCCGTTTATTATTTTCTGCTGTTATTCGCTTATCGCTCTATTCAGACACTGCTATTAGCTCTATCGTTGCTTCCGTTCAGAGCTGCCCATGTTTTTGCTGTGTGTGGTTCATCAGGCCCAGTTTGACCCGGCGAGGCAGCCATTGGGAGGTGGCTGGGCGTCGGTGATTGGCGGTGTGCAGCAACACCGCCCCCACTGCATGCTTTGGGAGCCTGTTCTCCCCCAACACTAATTAAGTCTCCCCTCAGAAGCGGGAGTGTGGCTGGGGAGTCAGCACGCCAACTGCAAACGGAGCAGCCGCAGGGCACCTGAGTCCGTTTGCTCCTCGGAGGCCGGTGTCGCGGTGGCGGCTGGCCAGCCTCACAGCCACGCGGCAGGCTTTGGCCTGGGTTTGGGCCACACACACTGTGTATGTACGCGTACTCACCAAGAACTCTTTAATTACTGCTTCAGTGTTATTTAGCAAGGCACTGCCGGCAGGTTTATTGGCTTATAATTGTGTTTCATTAAAGATATTCATGGCTGGTAAGTGGCTCAGAGGGAGGGGAAGCTCTCCTACCTTTATTTTATGGGCTTGTTGCTCATGAGAAATGTTTATTCTACACATTATTAATTGGTACAGTTCATATACCAGATGATTCAAGTTTAGCACCAGGGAGAAGACAGGAATTATCCATGTTATTACTGTAAAGTTTTATTTGTCAGAAGTGTGTTTGTGGACGTTTTTGCTCTGTTGATGGACTTGTGATTCTGGAGGATTTGTGCTTGCTGAAGGAGTTTATGCAGGATTGTGAGAGCGTAGAACTTGGTCTTAGGCTGGCTTTTTTGGAATTAATGTGTGTGTCTTGGCCTGGGTTTGTAGAGTTGATATGTTTCTTGAGAACTTGCTCTTGGACTGGTGCTTCTGATGGTCTAGTGGAGGAGGCTGGGTTCTCAGGCATGGAGTTAGCAGATGGTCTCAGGCACGACATCCTAACCTGCTGAGCTGCACGCTACCCAAAGCAACCAATGTGGCCAAGCTGTTAGAGTACAAGGTGACGGGGGGGGGGCATCTGTAACGGTTCGCGGGGTGGCATTGATGAGATGTCAGGCTCTCATTACATTTACAGATGCAGGAAGCTGGGGGCGGGCTGGGGGGTCGGAGCACCAGGACTGTGCCCCCCCCCCTTAACGGATGTGAAATGGCTGCGCAGCCCATGCATTTAAATTTTAAATGTGATTCAGGGCAGGAAAATCTAATTTAAGGCCTTGGTTCGGAGTGCAACTTCCTGGGAACACCGGCTGTCCGGTATGAGGCATAGTGTAGCGGATGTCCTGTTCTTCCGGGGACACAAAATAAAGTGCCTGTCTGCCTGTCTGCCTGTCTGCCTGCCTGTCTATCTGTCTGTCTGCTAATGCTGTGAGCCTGTATTGGATAAATGGAAGATGGATGGAGATTTCTTTTTTTCTCTTTTGTGGTATTTTATTAATGGCAGTTTTACAGATAATACTGTACAGTGTATGAACTGGTGGTGACTGGCTCCTTGTGATTGGCTCTCCATACTGTCACTCAGGGATGTCATCAGACTGACAGGCCTGTCACATCATGGCCCGACTAGTGTGGGAGGAGACTGAGGGCATTTGGGTGACCTCAATGTGGTGACCATGACACCAATCCACACTTCCTCTGGGTTCCATCAAACGGGGTGTGGAGAATGCGGGGGGGGTAGATCCCCCAGAGATCCCGGCCTGCCTCATTACGTGAGGAGCCTCGGCCTTATGGGGGGCGAGGGGGCAGATATACCCTTAATCAGAGATTCAGAGCTAAAACACTCTTGTTGTCAGCAGACCGGCTATCTTCTAATTAGCTTGCAGACCCTATCTGCTGTATGGGCAGCAGGGGCTATGGGCTGGTGGGGGGCACTCTTCGCTTCTCTTTTAGGAGCCTCCCTGACGGCTGGGTGACCTTCTCCAGACTGCACACTCTGAATCCCCCATTTCCGATGATTTGAGAAACAGGTCTATGTGCCGAAACCAAGGAGATCAAGCCGCTTCCTGTCTGCGAGTTTACACTTCCTGCTGGACTGAAACACAGCAGCTCTCTACTTTATAAACTCACTGTCAGGACCTCCGACTCCAATTCATTTTCCTTGTTTGTTTTATAATTTGCTGCTTTTGCCCCATGAACTCATGGCATGTTCTGACCTGTTGGCACGTACCACTCACTCACTCCAGGCTCCGCCTCCGATTCTCTGACCCTTGACCCACCGCCTCAAATATATTCACCCTGAGTGGTAGCGGCCCTTTCAAGCCACACCGGATAATATGTTCACCTTGTAGGACAGTCAGCACAGGAGAATCTTTGTCTGTCTTCTGTTGCCTTTGACAGAGGACTGCCAGTCTTATTAGGTTCCTGCTTCGTTTGGTAGTTGGTGTGTAGCTCCTGCTCCTAAACTGCTTACCTTTGCACCTAGACATTCACGTAGCCGTACTTATGCCTAGTCGACTCCTCGACAGCCATGTGTTTATAATTTGCCATTCGCCTCACTGTTAAATAAAATAAATGTACATGGGCTGAACAAACTATGTCTCGAACCCGACACACATCCCTGCTGAGCTGTAATGTGAGCCACAGAGCTGCAGCCCGTTCTGTGTTCCTCTCCCTGCAGGTCGAGGGCTTCTATCCACAAGGTCCTTCAGGTGGACCTGGAGGTGGACGGACTCTCGGAGCCCTGGGCCGGCCGCTCCATCACCTGGCAGGTGGAGTACCCAGGCACACCTACGCCCGCTGGAGAGGTGGAGACCGTCATCTACGTGGTGCAGGAGGAGCAGCAGAGCATTATTCCCTTGGCCATGGTGAGTGCAGCCCCGGGCAGTGCACCCTGACTTCGGCCCTGACACTGAGAGTGAGCTCGAGTTTGACTTTGAACTATAATAAACTCGGGAAATGAGGATGGCAGCAGACTCTGTGGGGGAAACAGCTTTAATCAAAAAGCATTTCAGTTTAGTGCAGCTCCTTCGAGGACAAACTCTGTGCTACTGCCCTGGGTGACGATCCACCATCCTGTTTTAATTAGCTATAATTAGGCTAATGGGTCAAACTGTCTCTCGCCCCCATTTCGGCGTAATTATGCTTGGACCCAAAATAATCCCTTAAAATGAAGAGCAGGACCTATAAGTATCCCTAATGTGGGAGTATAGCACAGACAATCGCTAGTAACATGATGGCTCTCCTTTAAGTGTGATCTCATTATCAGCTTATGGTCACAAATATGGACCCTCCTAGTGATCTCCGGGTGATGTGTAGGGGTCGTTCCGTTTTAATTAAGATAGCCAGGGCTGGTAATTATCCAATATCTGCCCCCGCTGTGAGGGCAGCTGTGCTGTAGCCCCTCCCTGAAAGATCCAGATCCCTCCTCCCCGATCCCTTACAGTTGGGAGTAAAAGATTGACCGATTGAATCTGGTGCTGCCCCGGTCAGCTGTTTGCTCCTCCATTCAGCCAGACTACACTGGGGTGCAGAATCTTCCAGCTATTACAGCACGCTGGGATCTGTTTTTTTGGCTGTCTCAAGGTTTTATCTGTGCAGTGTTGATGACCCAAGTTGCTAATATCCCAAACCCACTGGCAGAGCAGCGTTTATTTGCAGTGATGATTATCTGAGGACATCTGATTCTGGATAGTACTGTCACTGTTCATCTGCAGACCCCGATCCTCACCTCTAAGTGAACCAGTCGGCAATGGCAGCACACTGCACCTGCACATGCTATCACACACACACATGCACAAACATCCTCATACACTTGCACACTAACACAATTACATTTTCCTTTTATTGAAGAGAACTCACTGAGTCCCACTTTAATATACTATACCCCTGAATACCCCACTGAAGCAACACTCAAAAACAAAACGTTATGGGTAAAGTTTTGGGTTTGCTGTCCTGCCATTACAGGGACATTTTCCACAATCTAAGCCTAAATCAAGGAAAATCAGGCAGCTAATGAACGTGTACCTGTCTGTCTGCCGCCTTACTTTACCTGTCTGACTGCTGCCTCACTGTATCTGTGTACCTGTTGCCTCACTTTACCCCTCTGACTGCCCACTTACTGTACCTGTCTGACTGCTACCTCACTGTACTTGTCTGACAGCCCACCTCAGTGTACCTTTCTGACTACCCTCTCACTGTATTTTTCTGTCTGACTGCCCTCTCACTGAACCTGTCTGTCTGCTGCCTTACTGTACCCGTCTGACTGCCCCCTCACTGTGCCTGTCTATTTGCCACTTCACTCTACCTGACTGACTGCCCCCTCACTGTACCAGTCTGAGTGCCACCTCACTGTATCTGTCTGCCTGCTGCCTCACTGTACCTGTCTAACTGCCGCTTCACTGTACCTGTCTGACTGCAACCTCACTGCACCTGTCTGCCTACTGCCTCAAAGTCATGCCAGAGACTGTGATTTAACTGCAAACAAAGTTTCCTGGGTACAGGGTGGGTAATGTTTTCCATGGAAGTTGCAGCAGGAATGAATCGATGTAAAATTATTGAACATTCAACGCAAATGCACTAAAAGATTTGACATAATGCTATAAAAATGGATCCAGAATCCTGACGGGGTTTCTCTGCACATTATTGTTGGGTAGAAGTGAGAGCTAGCCAGTGGGTTTGCAGTAACTTAGTGTAACAGTGCAGGGAGGCTAATTAGCAGAGTTAGCACTGACCTAGTGTAACACTGCCTAGGGGATAATTATCAGGGTTAGCAGTGGCTCAGTGTAACACTGCCTGGGGGTTATCAGGGTTAGCAGTGGCTCAGTGTAACACTGCCTGGGGGTTAGCAGGGTTAGCAGTGGCTCAGTATAACACTGCCTGGGGGTTATCAGGGTTAGCAGTGGCTCAGCGTAACACTGCCTGGGGGTTAGCAGGGTTACCAATGACTCAGCTTAAAGTCAGTCCCTGATGCTAGCTGTAGGAGTCCTACTTTATTACACTGGTAAAGGCAGTAAGTAACCATTTTTAATGGAATTAAACAACTGGTTAGTGTTGGGAGGGAGCAGAATGCATGAAAAAGCAAACAGTCAAGCATCTTGCTGCAAATGCATTTTATAGCAGGTTTTCACACTTGCTCAAAGATTCACTTTGTCTACACAGCCTGCGATGTGGTGACAGCACTGGACTTTTCGGGCAGAGATATTGACATGTTCAGTAGGCAGCAGTCGAGTTCGATTGAGGGTTGTGGACTCGCAGCAAGGCCCCCTTCTGGAGCTCCAAAGAATTTCAGTGCAAAAAATTTGTGATGGGAAAAGAGGAGAAATTTAAATTTGGAGCTAGATTTACGTTTCCACGGCTCTGCACCGGGGTTAATAGGCTTCACTGCTATCGTGTTAAACGTTTTTTTTTAAGAAAAACGACCAACACAAACCTCTTAATTTTTGCTCATAAATCCGCATTTAGGCCCTGGGATTTGTGACTGTGAATACGGTGACACAGAGAGACAGGCCGCACGCGTCGAGCGCCGAGGAGCACGTAGGCTCGCATCCTGCCGAAATGGGTTTGCAGTACAGGCTGCTGTGGATAGGCAGGGCGGTGTGATTGATAAGCGCGAATTTGCATCCATCTGTTCACACCGACACGCTTCCTGAATGACTTTCCTGGGCTGCACCAGTAGTGCATCTGCAGGCTATCCCACTCAGCTCCCGGAAATCCATCCATCCTTCTGACTTCCAATCGTTTATCCTGGTCAGGGTCATGGGGAGTTTTCGGAAGGCTAAAGCATCCCAGTATAACGACCTTGTGTTGCCATGTCACATTTTTATTGACATGACACTCAAAAATACTTGATTAAAAAGATGCTGATATGTATAGTCAGGCATGAAGAATTGTGTCTGTGTGTTATAATCCCCAAAGGTCTGCGTGTCACATGACTGTGTATTGCCTCGGTTTGTAAGGAGAGTATGCTGACCACCTGGGCTTTATTTGCATTTCACTTCATGCCTGATGGCATCCAGCAGAAACTCACAGCTGGATATATCATTAATACTCAGCTGACCCGCTCTCTATGTCTGCCAGCAGGGGGTGATCTCCTGTTTAATGCAGTGCTTTACATGCCCCCCAGGGCAATGAACCTGAGCAACTGCAGCTCCTCCACCCCTTCTCCTTATATGCTCCTGTCAAAATCAGCTCAGTTCAATATCACATTTTATGAATACATTCCTTCATTAAAGCCTTAGTTTTTCTTGCCTCTGACAGAGTTTATGTTTGGCCTTCCTGGCACTGGAACAGTGCAGTCATTGAGTGTGGGAGTGCCTGTATATAGTGGCCTTAATAAACATGCTTAAATGATAAAACCTGGAGCCCGAACTTTCAGCTCCTGTGGTGCGAACTGACACGGTGTGAGACGAGGGTGGCCCAGGATAGGTCTGTGCTTTCCATCTAAACTCCGAGATTGCGTCCAATCAGGAAACACCTGGCGGGATCATTTAAGGAATGAAAGGATTAAGAGAAGGCAGCCATTAGCGTGGAGCCAGAGAGCGAGGGTCTGAAAACCCTCCATCAGGGCTGCAATTACAGTCCCCCGGTTGCAGCCGCCGCTTGGCTCTGAGGTAAAGCGAACAAACTGTGGTAATGACAGAGCTACCCAGAGAGTGAGTCCCATTACCAAACCTGGGATTTCATTATTCACAGTCTGGGATTAAGCGATGTTATCACACTTTCTCAAAAGGAGTTGGAGCCAGATATGAAAGTGAAAAGAAAAGACAGTCTCATGAATAAAAATGAACTCTGTTCCTATTTTACCTCTCCTGTCTCTGCAAACAGACATGCCACACGTGTCTCCTGTTTACCCCTTTGACCTCCGACCCCTGGCACTGCTAAGTGTCACTTGCTCGGGACTACCCTTTGTGCTGTGACCCTGAAGCTTTCTCATTGGCTCTGGGTAATAGTGTGAAGCCACAGCTTCTGTGAATTTACCCGTGGAACAACACTGGTGTAGAGGGCTCACAAAGTCTGAAGCTCAGGTAAGGGCACATCCAGGAGTAATGAATCACACAAGTCACTTGGTGTTCAATGTCTCAGCTTATTTTCTTTGTTTAGTGGATGCTTTTGTCCAAAGCATGGATTTCTTGGGGTCAGAGAGCACTGTCAGCCTTATCCAGGACCTCCAGGGCAGCTGGAGACTTTTTTCAAGGACCCCATCAGTGATATGAACATTTTGTCATCCATGGGATTCAAACCGACGACCTTCTAGACAGAAACGCAGATCCCTAACCTACTGACCCGTGTCTGCTTCTGATGGGGCTCTCCACTGGGCCTGAGTAAAAACACACCAGCATCTTTTCCCTTGCTTCTAGGATGCAGAGATCCTGAACACGGCCGTGCTGACAGGCCGGACCGTGGCCGTCCCCGTGAAGGTGGTTGCCATAGGAGAGGACGGCGCACTCGACGACGTCACCGAATCTGTAGAGTGTCACTCGGCTGATGACGACGTGGTCAAGGTGGGAACTGACACGCCTCTCTGTCGTGGGTGGAGACCGTTACAGCACAGACAATGTATGATTCATATGGAAAGGGAATTTAGAATTTTCTTACAAATATAGCTGTAACTGTGGTAACAGTTCCCAGTGAACATGCTCTGTTCACCAAGTGCTTTAAGTGGGGGTTTAGGGTTTAAGTTTGCAACGCTGCACTTTGTTATAGCGTGGTGCATCCCTTGAACTGTCTGTGACTTTGAATTTGATAGGCTGGAAAACTTTTTCTTGATTGATTGATTGACACGCCAGATTGTTTCCTGATTGGTGGAAGCCTGGACGGGATGCTCTATTAATTGGCGCACCTGCTGACTTTTCCATACTGTTGTCATGGAGCACATGCCACACTTCCTGCTCTGTCCACAGGCACTTCCTGTTTCATACAAGGCACCTGCATTCTAAACAAAGTGACAAAAAAAATAATATTTTGTTTAATTTAAGCTTATTTCCTTCTTTGAATGTACCGTTCAATCTTACAGCAAATCGGCAAGATGAAGTGGAATGATCTTGCTGCGGATTGAGATCATAACTTGGGGGCTGTCTGGCTAGTCCTGTGGGAATAAACCAAACAGAACAGCGGGTCGTTAGCACAGTCCCAGATGGCACGGAGCAGCCAAGCCCGCTGCCGATACAAATCTGCTGCTTTATACATCTAATTAGCAGGAAATGGTGGCCAAAACTGTGAAATATTCTCCCATTTGATTGGTTCATGCTGGTGATTGATAGACTTTCATTAGCTGTATTAGGTTTGGGGCCTGCACGTATCCTGATGAGGTGCTGTTTCTGCACTGACACCATTTGCATAACTGTCACCTCTGTTAACTTTGTACCAGCATGACTACAGAAAGGGGTCCTTTATTAATATTTGTTACTTTAATCACAGATGATAAAATGCTTGTATTATTAACTGGATCTGGGTATCAAACATTCTTGTCATGATAGGAGGTTGTCCTTAACTTAGTGGGCCAAGTTATGTGATGCAGTTTTCCATCCTGTGTGAACTGAAGTTCTCATTCAGTGTAGTTTCAGGCTGTTGTGCATTATGTATCGCTACTCTCTTCATTGGAGCTCTCCTGTGTTGTGACACCGGTGTTGTTTCGGGCTGTTCCACATTATGCGTAGTGACCCACATTGTCGGAGCTCTGCTGAGGTCTAACACTCAGGCAGCTCTTGCTGTCCCTGCAGACACCAGCAAATCTTATGCTGTTTTTAGTTCTTGGTGCTGCAGGTGTTGGCTCGCCGATTCTCACACGCTCACTTTACAATGAAGAACGAAAGGTGGCAGTGGAAACCAGCACCATGAAAGGTACTGAGGGTCGGCCGAGAGAGAGGCTGGGGACGGTGGCCCGAGGGAGGTGTGAGAGGAGGCCGTGGACGCTCCTGGATGTGTGAGATCACACTTTGGGAAGGTGATAAAGGCCCAACTGATAAGGCCCTTGTGCTGGTTAATTGGTTCTGTCACGCTCCCCCCTCACTTTACAGCTCCCAGGTCCTGCTCAACATACCTACCTGCCGCCTGATTAATCACTCTGGGATGGGAGTGAGGGTCAGCTGATGTTTATGATGGGGGACAGGTCAGCCTTGACAGTGGCACTGTGATAATTGAGAGGGCTGTGTGATGGAGAGCTCTCGGGTGTTAAAGCAGTGCCAACGAGCTAGCCCCCCCATCGCCGGCTTCCATTCTCAGGAACCATTTAATAAGGGTTCTAGGGAAAATGACATCATAACCTCCAGACATTTCACCGCAAGTGTTATTCTGTGTTTCTTAACAATCAATTTTAATCCATATTAGCTCGTTTCTACAAACATCTTGTGACAAATTCCAGGAAAGAAAACTGGTCAATTACCCCCACCCCACCCTGGAAAGCTTGTAAGGGCAATTTTTTAGCCTCACCCTGCAAAGCTGTCAGTCAGGCATCGTTTTTGAGCGAATCCTGCAGTGTGAGAGCTGCCCTCTACACTGCATTTAAAAGCAACAAGCATGTAAACCTCTCCAGTGCAGTGTAATCTGATTCGCATGATCAGATCTGCTTTCATTAACATACCACTCATGCCCCCGCCATCCTCATTACTGTGCTCATCCAGTTTTACCCTGTTATTGAGTGTATTACATTTTTGCAGCAACGGTTGTGCACTAAGACAGAAAGGGCAGGTTATCCACTGTTATAACTGTCATGGGTTGAGGGGTGCGGCCTGGCTTTGAATATGGCCGCAGCCTGGAGCAGTGAGTACATCCCCCCAGTGAGAAATGCATCTGGAACTCTCATCTTTTGGAGTCCTGAACTTCATTGGTCACATGATCGGCACACACAGGAAGGTCAGTGAATAACATAAGAGCCATGGTAGACTGTGACCTCAGCTATGTGAACAAGGTAATTAAATTCCATGTATATAGTGAAGCAGGAGGTAATTAAGTTCATGTCTATAACAAAGCTAGAAGTCTTTAAGCTCATGTCTGTAATGAAGCAGGAAGTCTATAATTTCATGTTTAGAATGAAGATGGAGGTCTTTAAGCTCACATCAATAATGAAACTGGAGGTCTTTAAGTTCATGTTTGCGATGAAGCTGGAGGTCATAAGTTCATGCTTGTAATGAAGAGAGAGGTCTTTAAGTTCATGTCTATAATGAAGCAGGAGGTCTTTAGTTTCATGTTTATAATGAAGATAGAGATCTTTAATCTCATGTGTACAATGAAGCAGGAGGTCTTTAAGTTCATGTCTATAATGAAGCAGGAGGTAATTAATTTCATGTTTGTAATGAAACTGGAGGTCCATAAGTTCATGTCTTCAATGAAGCAGATCTTTAAGCAGCAGAAACTGCCCTCACCCCCACTTTTCTTTTAACTGGATCCCCCCACTAGGAGTCAAAGTTTAAAACCAAATGCATTACATACAATGCAATTACTCTGTGTGTGCTAGACTGCAGGCTCATAACAGAAAATAGCATTAAACAACAACAATAACACAATAGACTGTAGTACAGCTGCTTTTTTGGGGTTTACCTCACACAGGAAACATGACTAACAGAACCTGCCAAACAATCCTTGTGTGCAGTCCCAGAATTCCTGTCTCCAACTCCCCCACCCCGCCCAGGTGTCAGAGAGGTGTGACTATGTGTACGTCAACGGGAAGGAGAGGAGGGGCCGGGTACGCATGCTGGTGAACTTCACCCTGAGCTACCTGAGCACCCAGCTGGAGATGACGGTGTGGATGCCACAGCTACCCCTCAGTATCCAGCTGTCCGACACTGAGCTCAGCCAGATCAAGGGCTGGCGGGTGCCCCTCGCTGCTGGTAGCCAGAGGTGGGTGTGGCCTTCCGGCAAGGAAACTCCACCTTTACAGTGTCATTCAGCATCATATTGCACCTAGTATTGCTGAGCTTTGACACCTCAACTTGTTTTCCACATGCAATGGGGAGAAGAGCCATCAGCCTCAGGAGAGGTGTGATGAAGGGCCTCCCTGTGACCTTCCTGTGTGACTGACGGCTGTGTCATGGGCATCACTGTTACATGCACTGCATCATATACCGTTTCTCACACACTGTTACATGCACTGCACCATACACTGTTTCTCATGCACTCCACCATACACTGCATGCGATGACCTTGTAAAAGTTCCCAGCTCACAAAAACACATCGGGTACCACTGTGGTCAAGCGTCCACGGTGGCACGCTGGTGTTTGCTCATCATCACGCATGATGCTAGGTCGTGGAATGTTGCGTCTGCCTCCACAGGCTTGCCCGTGATGGCGAGGATGACGATGACGAAGACCAGCGTGGCCGAGGCTGCCCACTGCAGTACCAGCACGCTTCGGTGCGAGTATTCACGCGCTTTGTGGCTGATCCAACTTCGCGTCGTGCCACGCCAGATTTCCTGCTGGGAAGCGACTGGCAGGTGGACGTGTCAGATTTGGTCAGGGACCGGCTGAAAGTGGTCGACCGGCGAGTTGCTCAGCTACTGGAAGGCCAGGTGCTGACGGGACTGGATCCTGGTGTAACTGCCATCCAGGTATGAACCGGATAAGCACACAGAGGGGTGTGTAAGGCGTGGTTTGTGCCTGTACATATGCACGTACCTTACATGGACAAACGTACTGGGACACCTGAGCATTACACCTACAGGAACTTTTATGACATCCTATTCTAAATCAATAGGCATAAACATAGAGTTGGTCCCCTTTTTGCAGCTATAACAGCTGCCACTCTTTTTGGAGTATGTCTGCGGGATTTTTTGACCATTCATCCAGAACAGCATTTGTGAGGTCGGGCACTGATATTGGATGTGAAGGCCTGGCTTGCAATCTCTGTTCATCCTAAAGCTGCTTGATGGGGTTGAGGTCAGGGTTCTGTGTGAGTCAGTCAAGTTTTTCCACACCAAACTCACCCAACAATGTCTTTATGGACCTTGCTTTGTGCAGTGGGGCACAGTCATGCTGGAACAGAAAAGGGCCTTCCCCAAACTGTTCCCACAAAGTTGGAAGCATAGAATTGTCCA
>JAODLD010000124.1:31812855-31823522 GCA_026781065.1 Mormyrops boulengeri
AGGTTTTGTGACTGAGATTATGAACCCCATGCTGGTAATATGATAAACAGTGTTTTCAGAAATGGTTTAAAATACGTGAACGTTAACCTATACCTCTTTTTTAACAACAGCCTACTCCTGTTTAGGTTTTTAAAGCGCTGTTTTTGAAGTGTGTGATGCAGGCAAAATTTTTCTGTACCATGCTTTGAAATGCTGAGTAAACGTTTTAATATTAAAAGCTTAGACACCGTTGTCAGTAACATTTACTTGCACTTGTACTTTCATTACTCACGTACAGTTAGTCATAGATTACTTGTAATACTTAAGTACAGTAAATACTAGACACTTTAAGACTTTTACTTGAATGGAATTGTAGTTGGTGACTTGAACTTTTATCAAATTAAATTTTTGGGAGGATATCTGTACTTATACAGTACTTAAGTGTGACTTTCGGGTACTTTATACAAGACTGCCCATACCATTATCCCTCCTCCAACAAACTTTACATTTGGCACAATGCAGTCAGGCAGGTAACATTCTCCTGGCATCTGCAAACTCATCATCCACTGCTTCTGAGCCCAGTGGCAGCGAGCTTTACACCACTCCATCCGAGGCTTGACATTGTGCCTGGTGACGTGAGACTTGCATGCAGCTGCGTGGCCATGGTAGCCCATTCCGTGAAGCTTCCTGCACACAGTTTTTGTGCTGAGATTAATGCCAGAGGAAGTTGGGAACTCTGCAGTCATTGAGTCAACATAGTGTTGGTGACTTTTGCACGGCACTGTTAACACTGAACACAGCCCGATTGGACCACCATGACACCATTCACTGCCTGTTAACCACAGTCTTCCCACCTACTCCCTGCACAGCCCAAAAGTACATATCGATCATAGGGCACTATTCAAAACTGATGCAGGAAACGGGGTTGGATTCTGATCCAGTTGTTAAACTATAAACCAGACTGGAATAATCTAAATACCAGTGTAGATTGCTGGGTTGCCTGTGATGTATTAAGTCTTATCTGATTATTAGGATGAGTAACAGTAATCGCACAAAGAGATTGATTAATCTGCTGCATCCTTTAGGGCATTTTTCTTGTTTATCTTGCTTATTTTGGCCACATAAGCAGGTTTATTAATATGTAAGCGGTTCTCTGAAGCCCCTCGCTGCATGTAATTATGTGTCTTTGACTCACTTGCGTGTGCGATGTCAGTGTGTATGAGCACGCACACATATTGCGTATGTGTGTTTATATGTTTGCATATACACACGTGTGCATGCGCACGCTCCCTCCTGCAGGTGCTCTCCCCCCTTTCGGACGCCGTCCTGGCAGAGAGGATGGTGAAGGTCCTGGAGGACAAGGTGACCATTGTGGAGTTGGGGGTGCAGCTGGTGGCTGGCCTGTCCCTGTCTCTGCAGCTGAGCCCGGGGAGCAACAGGGCCATCGTCGCCACAGCGACCACGCAGGAGGTGCTGAACAGCCCTAAGCAGGTATGACTCCGACTGATTCTTCCTGTTCCCAAGCTCTGTTTGACATGGGGTCTCAGTTACGCTATGCAACTGCTACACAGGCGAGTGAGGATGTTTCAAAAACTAAATAAATAGCTAGCAGGTTGCCTCAGAAGATCATAACTAGCTAGCTGCTTAGCCAAACATACTGTTTACAGCGTCTCCTAAATAAGTATTTAATATTAGCAGTGACCGTTTGTAGCCAGCTGGGGGCCCCATGCAGATGCATGGTTTGAGTGGTATTAAACACAGCTGCTGGGCTCTGTGGTAGCAGAAAATCAGAGAAAAGAAATCTGACTTCCAGAAGCTTCTGTGTTCTTTCTGACACTAAATGGCAGCACTCAGGATCTGTGGTACCTTGAATGTCCTCCTTCCTTTTTCAGCTCTGTCCCCTATTGGGAGTCCAGGCAATATTAGCTCCATCACCCTGACTATTTGTGATGATAATTAAGCGTCCACCCAGGACACTGATGCTGGTCATCTTATCCGCCCATTACAGACAGATTTTCTCAGCGTTTCTGCTGGTTGTGTTAATCTATACCAATGTTTTTTCCCTAAATGAGTATGAACCCTGTCCATTTATACAGATTTGTGCTAATTTACCCTTCAGTTCATAAAGAACGTTAACTAGTAAGTCAGTGAGTTAGTGAATATGTCTCCAAGGCACCGCTAGTGAATGAGTATCATTCTCTAAGTTGAGAACAGTTTCAGTGAGTAAATGTGTATGTTTGAGTCTGTCCATCTTCAATGAATGAGGACATCCATGGAGAGTGATTGCATCTCAGTTGAGTTAGTATCTCTCTAATGACTGATTACGTGTCTGTTAAACAAGCATACTTCTGGTGAGTGAGTGAGTGAGTGAGTGAGAGGGAGTGAGAGAGAGTAAGGGAGTGAGTGAGAAAGGGAGTGAATGAGTGAGAGGAAGTGAGAGAGAGTAAGGGAGTGAGTGAGGGAGTGAATGAGTGGGTGACAAAGAGTGAGTGAGTACATCTCCATTGAGTAAGCAAGTACTCTGTTTTACCAGGAGTCACTCATCAGCGCATGGATGCAGTTCAGCGATGGCACCATGACCCCTCTGGACCTATACAAGCCGGAGCACTTTGTGCTGACAGCGGTGTCCCTGGATGAGTCCGTGGTGAGGGTGTGGCGGAGCGAGTCATGGCGCTGGCCAGTGATTGTGACACAGGCTGAGGGCCAGGGCGCACTGGTGCGCGTAGAGCTGTCACTGAACCAGACCTGCCAGAGGTCCAAACGACGTGGGGCAGTGGCCACTGGCACCGCCAGCATACGGGTCAAGTTCGGTGGTGTCGGGGATGGGGCAGGCCGCAGGCAGGGTCCATCGGAACGGGATATTATGGGTTCCAGGGCACCCCCCCAAAGCTCTGGATTCGACCAGGAATCCGACATAACGGGCACAACCAACACTAGCGCCCCCCCCAGGGTAGGCACCGGCCAACGGCCAGTGGGCGGTGAACGCTCCGCTCAGGATTCCCCCTCCGACTTCCCTGAGCAGCCCGACCTTCCGGTCCTGGAGGATGACCTGGTCCAGAGCGGCCGTGGATTGTCAGACCTGGAGATTGGCATGTACGCCTTGCTGGGCGTCTTCTGCCTGGCCATCCTAGTCTTCCTCATCAACTGCATTGCTTACGCCCTGAAATACCGCCACAAGCAGCCGCCAGCAGCAGGAGGGCCACATGTCAATCACTCCCATGACTGGGTGTGGCTTGGTGCAGAGGCAGACCTTCTGGAGAGCCACGCCCACCTCTCCCAGCAACAAGATGATGAGGGCGGGAGGTTGCTCAATGGCACCTCTGCACAGAAGGACACCTCAGGTCAGGGCCAGCGTGACCACAGGCCAGAGCTGCTAAACTCACCCACATCCAAGCGCAAGCGAGTGAAGTTCGCCACCTTCGGTGGTGCTCCACCAGGCCGTGGCTGCCCTTCCATCAGTCCTCTGCTCACGGTGCCCCCTGAGGACATCAAGTGGGTGTGCCGGGACGTGGAGTTGGGCAACGCCATGGAACTGCGAGACTACATGGGTAGGCTGAGCGATGCTAATGGCGCTAAGATGGCCGCCTAGCAGCAATCACTGCCATGCACTCAGGTGCGAGGCTGACAGGCCCAGCCCAAGACTCAAGTGGCACAGCGGGGCATTCCACCAAAATACATCACTATGGAAGCGAAGGCCCATGTGCGAAAAACTCATAAGTAAAGCTGCAGAGGGAAAGACGAGGGTGTGGCTCAGTGCCGTTTCCTGTCGTGTGATGCCAGCTGGGTCCCTTTGTATCACTCACTCATCATTTAACCTTCGGGGAGGGTGGGGCTCAGCGCCGTTTCCTAACATGTGATGCCAGTCAGCGCTTTTTGTAATACTCACTCATCATCTGAACTTTGTATGTTATTCCTTGTTTTATTTTGTTGCTGTTCCTGATGTTGTTAAATGAAATAAACCGCCCACACTGTACTTACTGAATAGATGAGTATTAAGAATTATAATGTCAACATATATTCAAGTACAGAGTTATGGAATAATGTACAAGAATAAATCCTGTACAATTATCAATAAGGGGAGCGAGACAGAGGGAAGACTATTACCTAACATAACGTAATGTAACATACAATAACATAACATAAACACAAACATTCCACCTTAGACAATCAATGAAATGGGACATTACATACACTGGGAAATTCGTGCATGGCAGTGCTATCCATGCTGAAAGCGCCAGTGCAGCAGATGTAAGCAGTATTTTTGTGCAGCTTTCAGAGATGAGACGGGTAAACATTTCTACAGCACGTTTATACTGCCCTGAAAAGTAGACCCCCCCCTTCCCCCTCAAACCCTGCTCCCCTTTAAACCCCTCACTGTAAGGAGCAGTGTAATCAGGATGACGATACTGTATCATGTTCCCGCTTGTGCAGAGCCCTGTGGTGAACGGATGTGTGTGCATTCATGATGAGCATTTGGTGATTTTCACAGGCACATGCAGCTTATGTGTGGTGAGCTTTCTTCTTATACAAGCTCCAGTGCAGAATCGGCTCCTCTGGACACAAAAAGACACTGGAGGGATGCAAGTGGCTGCATCTGGAAGCTGGTTGAAAGAATGCCAAAAATCAGTAATGCTGTCATCGAGGCAAAAAGGGGACTGTTTTCAAGAGTATAAAACTTAGATATATTCCTTTAATTGTCATTGTACAAATGTGCAATGAAACTCTGTTGCACCCACTTAAAAACGGCTCAGAGTTACTGCGTGTATTCACACTGCCATACTACCCATATGTTTTGAGATGTTGAACACTTCTCTTGGTCGTTACAATATTTGATTTGCATTACTTCATTGCCATAAGGCCTTTTACTATAAGATTAATTGCATAGCTAAAATAAAGACAAATGGATTAAAATAAGTTTAAACTTTTCACTGCTGTTCACTTCTTGGGAAGATCCATCAAATACTTTTTGATCTGAATTCCAAATATCAAGTGTTGCCCTTTCCTTCCTTTGCTGCCACCTAGTACTGCTGCTTGACTTTTGATGCAATTTGCCTCAAAATGAAACGACTTCCTGATCTTCACCGATACAATGTGTCTGCAAAGTTTGAAAAAGATCCATCAAAATATTTTTTGAGTTATTGTGCTAATGGGATAAGTGTTTGTGGTGGTGGCAGACCAGTCCCAAAAGCATATTGATTCTCCATCTGGAGAATACAGTTTCTTGTATTTTTACTATGCCACTGCAGAGGGAATTAGGTAATAAGTAATGATGACCATTGTTAATAGAAACATACTATAGTAAAAAGAAATATTGTTAATACTCAGTCACGGTACAAAGTTACCAAAATAGTACTAATGAAGTACAAGGTATACACACTAATGATATATGCATGTGTTTATTACAGCATGTTAGCGTAGCATAGTGATATCTTTGAGGTGGCTGAGCCTCTTATTGGTTAAGCCCATTTCAGAGACAGGCTGAGGTCACCACACCCCCTGCTGGACAGATGCTGTTTCTTCTTTGTCAGCTCTCTGTACACCTTTGCATGTGTGTGTCCAGACCTCTGCGTTGTGTGAAACTGTGTTTTTGTAATTAATACATTGTGGGGAACAGATTTCCCTCCAATGTTATAAAAATCTGTAATGTTTTACCTTATAAGGACCTTTTTTCCAGTTCACACAAGGATAAGCTCAATTTTATAAAAATAAAAAAAAAACTAAAATAGCCAAAAGTATTTTATTTGGTTACTTATGATTAAGGTTAGGACTGGGTGGGGGTTAAGGTTGTCATTGTTGGGATTAGGGTTTTGCTCATAGAAATGAATGGAGAGTCCCCATAAAGAAATTAATACGTAGACTGTGCATGTTGGTGTGTGTGTATACTGTAGAGAGCTTCCCAAAAGCAAGCACCTTTTTTACATACAGTAGATCACCCAGCATGCATCACCTTGCTGCCAAGCCCTAATGAGGGCCACAGGTGTGTGTGAGGGCCCCATTTCTTAATGAGGACCCATGCCCCCGGTCTGGACCAGCCAAGAGCTGCTTGCCTGTTTCATCCAAATGGGAAACAACATTGTCATTTAACAGAATGATATCTGGAAGAGCAGAACCCCGGGAATGAGGGGTAATGATGCAAAATGTGTTTTTGTTTGTTTTATACTGCATCAATATCTTTTGAAAATAGGCATTAAAACAGCATAAATACACAGAGATCAGGCCACTGGGTTATTCTGACACAGGCACTGTGAGGAGTTGACAGATTGACTCCAGACCGACTCCAGATTGACTCCAGACTGACTCCAGACTGACTCCAGATTGACTCCAGGGCTAATGTGTTATTCTTCCTCTTTATGTGCTTGCATTCATATGTGTTTTTAGGTGCTTTGTCAGCAGGACTGGTGTTCTGAAATATTTCCCTACTGGCAGCCTAAATTAATTTTTTATCACTGTTTTGTTCTACGTTGAGAGAATATCCTACCAGCGCATGCATTGAGAATACAACATTGCTCTATTAAGATTAAAATCACACCATAATGTAACTCCTGTAGTGTTTTCAACAATAGTATATTATAGATGCAAAACACTATACATAGGGCAATGTACTTCCTGTAGTTATGCATAAAAACAGACCATAAATATCTGCTTTCCATAGCATTTAAAGATTTTCATTCAATTTGTTTTATGGCAGCATATATTTATGGGCATGTATAAAATAGCACATGACCTGTTGTGCGCATGTGTAGTTAACAAAGGTAGGACATTGTCATAGGTAGGATGAGATTTTAAGGCACTGGTGTTGGAGTTAGAGTTAGGGGAAGGTTTGGCGAGCAGTGCTGCGGTGTTCTGATATTATTTATTACATCTAACTACAAAACTGGGCTAAATCCTGACCCAGACTGATGACCTGCATTTCTTTTATAAATAATTTGTGTTTTTGTGCAACCAGAAGCCACCAAAGAGCTGAATGCATCAATAATCACGCATTCACAGTTTAGAGGGGTTGGATGATCCGAGGTATGGAGGATGCAAGAGAAGGGCAAGACGTCCATGAGGTGGAGGTGGAGAGCAGCAGTTACATGATGGGGTGGATGGATGGATAGATGGATGGATGGATGGAGGGGATGGTTCTGATATGCCTCGGGGCAGTGATGGCTAAGGCATGTTGTCTGGAACAATGTAGTGCAGAACAGTGCAGATCTTCACAGGCAAGGAACATACTTGGAGCAAAATACCAGTGACGGCACATAATAACTGGCTAGCGGCAGCAGTAATCACGCTGCTTTTCTTCAGTCGTACTCTACTTAGTTTTTCATTTTGATTGTTATGTAACCGGCTGATTGACTTTTGTTCATGGTGTCCTGCCACGAACACCACAGAACCTGGAATCGCCCCTCCCCCATCCCCCAAAGGGAAAGGTACTGGGGATGGGTCTCCAGGCGACTTTCCCCTAACAAGCTGTCAGTTTGAGCACCCAGCGAATTAACTTCTCATACCGAGGGTTTTTTATCTGAACAGCTTTCAGGCAAAGTTTGTACGCAAAAGATTCTCATTCAATGGGCTTCTTGCATGAAGGTCTTTGTAATGAATTTTCCAGAGAAATTGGCTTCCACTCCAAAGACTTTTCAGTCTCACACTAAAGACTTTTCAGACAGCGGACGTTTCATATAAAAGAGGGTGGATTTTTCTACCAGCGCATAAAAAGCAAGTATCACCCCACACAATTTCAGTTCACTGTGCAGCCAAAGAATGTGCCAGAGAATAGGCATCACACTCAATCTCCCACAGATGAAGTTCCCTCTGAACGGAGATCTTAATGGATTATCACCTTATCATTTTCTGGTTCAGACCTCTTGCTGTTAGTGTGGTTGGGTCTACTCTCTCAGGTGCAAAAATGCTTCATACTGTGAAGTGGATTTGCACATGAACCATTGTTTGGCACCGGTCTGTCCATTCATTGGGAATAGGGGGAAGAGCTCTGGTCAGAGTGCCCCCTGTAGGTCACTTCCTGTTTCTTTGCCAAGATTTATATACCGAGCAGCCAGTGTCATCCAGATAGAGCGGATCTGCTATCTCCCCACACCACCTTCCTGCTGAATTGTGGGTAATGACATCTTACCTTTCTCTCTCCTGTATGTATGTGTATAGAGAGCAAGATAAACACACTAAAATAACACATGCACAGAGCATGTTAACAGGTTTCTGACTGTGGGATAAACACTGACACAACAACAACATAGAATGTCTGTGTGTCTCTGTGTGTGGTTACACCCCAGTCTGTCTCACTGCTATTGCAACCTGGTCCCTTGTCTTAATTCATCTAATTAAAGGCTAATTTTCTGTACTGTTTATTCAGGTGCATTTTACCAACACTACAGAATGCATTGTCAGTTTTATAATCCTTTTTAAACATATAGTAAAATTTTAAGGTACTTCCTCATTTTTACTATCAGCAGTTTTAAATCCGTGTTATTAAGCAATTAAAGTTCATTTGAAAGTCGGTAAACAACGCCCGTCTGTGAGTTGGACACCCCCAGGTTGCTCATGAAATCACGTTTAGAAAGGCCAGATTGCATTTCAGTATTTTAAGAAGCGACTTCAGTGAGATTCGTTTCTCTTTAAAAGGCTGACAAATTATACATGACCAAAGCATGACGGAAATCCTCCCCCCACCCCCCAAGACAAACAGGATCCTTCGCCCCTCCCCTCGATACTAATGGTACCCCTCCCTTGATACTAATAGGACTCCTCACCCAAATACTAATAGGACTCCTCCCCCCATACTAATGGGGCCCCTCCCTCAATAGTAACAGGACTCCTCCCCCAATTCTAATGGGACCTAACGGGACCCCTCCCCCCAATACTAGTGGTATCCCTTCCTTGATACTAATAGGACCCACTCCCTATACTAATGGGGCTCAGCCCCCCGATGCTAACAGGACCCCTCCCCCAATACTAAAGGTACCCCTCCCCCAACACTAATGGATCTCCTTCCCCTGATACTAACAGGACCCATCCTCCCTGTTTCTAATGGGACCCTACCAGGGTACACATGGCAATGACGAGCAGAACCCATCTAATGAGTTAGAGCTGTGCTGGCAGTGCCAGTCAATCCATTAGGCGACATAGGCAGCCGCTGAATTTGCAAGGCAATGTCACTTTGTCTTGGGCAGGGGACGCTGGAAGTGAAGCTCGCCTAGGGCACAGAATGGGCTTTGACCAGCCCTGTGCGTTGGTGAGGACCATGTTGAGCATGGTCCTGAGAACTTCCAGTGAAAATCATACTCACTGTTACATTAGTATGCAGCATACTGTGTGTACAGCACCATCCCCAGCTAGGAAAGTCAAGGAAGGTCAACAAGCACAGGACTTTAAATGCTCTATAATGTGATGTAGTGTAATGATCAACTGAACAGGAATGGTAACTCTTTAAACACTGCAAGGCCTTAAAATGGAATGTGATACACAAACCAGAAATAATAATGATTAGGAATCATTACTGTAAGCCAGGGTTCTCCAGTCTTGTAGGGCCAGAGCCCTGTGTAGCTTAGTTTTTTCCCTGTTCCAACAGAAATTATTCAACTCAAGATCTGTCTGGTAATTAGATCAGTAGTTGAATCAGGTGTCTTTAATGAGGGTAAACCAAAAACTGTGCAGGGCTCCGGCCCTCGAGGACTGGAGTTTGAGACCCCTGCTGTAAGCCAATGAGCATGTGTTTTTTTTTTTATTTTATTTTTTAAATCTATATAAAGTGCTGTTTTAGAAAATGGGAACAAACTGACCGCCCAACTTGACTATTTTACAGAATTACTTCAGAAGTCTGCATGGGCTTTGAACATGAAGGACACAGCAGGACTGACCTTTTCTGCTGAAGCTCCGTTAAATATTCAGGCAGTAGTCAATTAAGCGCTTTAAAATGCTTGACAACCTTTGAGATGTGCTGTGCAAACTTTGAGAGAGCCGATGTCCACCTTTAAGATCTCTTTCAGGATCTCGGTAGAACAGAGAAGTTGTATTTCAGATAAGTCGTGACTGACCATAGGAACAAGAGAGAAGCATAAAATAATCGTATGGACTTGTCACACGGACCCAGATACACAAAGACATTACTGCTTCTGTGCATCTAAGATAAAAAGCCCTGACTTTGGAAATATTTAAAAGATGATAAAGTGACATCTTATTCATATTTTAAAAGCCAGAACTAGACCTGGAATCACATAGATCTGCCATCATCTTTAATTTCAGCAGGGTTGCTTTCTGACATTTAACCACGTGTACAAACCTCAGTCTTCTTTTTAAGATGCCTGGTGATATTGAGTTATTCGTGGATCACACTCGTTCACGGTGGCTATTGGACTCCACCTGGGCTGCTCTTTGTCACAGATTCTGTTCATAACATTTATGGATGGAATTTCTAGACATAGCCAAGGAGCAGGGGGGTCTGGTTCGGTGACCTCAGGATCGCGCCTTTGCTTTTTGCAGGTGATGTGGTCCTGTTGGCTTCACTGAGTGATGACCTCCAGCCTGCACTGGTTGGCAGCCAAGGTGAAGTGGCCGGGATGGTCCTCAACTGGAAAATGGGTGGATATGAGTTTCTACCTCAAGTGGAGGAATTCAAGTGTCTTGGGGGGGGGGGGCAGAATAGAGGGGGGATTGAGAGGTGGATCAGTGCAGTGTCAGCAGTTATGTGG
>JAODLD010000124.1:31829445-31852397 GCA_026781065.1 Mormyrops boulengeri
AGGGCTAGCGTGGAGTTGCCCTCGTCCAGGGCTAGCGTGGAGTTGCCCTCGTCCAGGGCTAGCGTGGAGTTGCCCTCGTCCAGGGCTAGCGTGGAGTTGCCCTCGTCCAGGGCTAGCGTGGAGTTGCCCTCGTCCAGGGCTAGCTGGGCTACACTCTGCTCAGCAGCTCCCAAGAGGCCTGGGGAGCAACAAAGAGAACAGGCTTGGCCATACTATGAGAAGTACACATATCAAATGTGACTTCAAATAAGTAATAAAACCATGCTTAAAAGGATTACTTACCACCCTGAAAAAATAGCCCCAAAACAGCCAAAAACCATATTGCAGCCATTTCCATTTTACAAACAAAAAAACAAACAACCAACCAACCAACTAGGTTGTTAACCAAAGTGATTCAGAAACACGGACTTCACTGCTTTTGTATGCTGTCAACGCCCGCAGAATCACTTCGTTTCTCTCCAACGCAGCTGGAAACTGGTTTAATAAACATCGGCGCTAATTAAAATCATTTGAAACCATTTGGGGTTAATTGTATTGATTGATTCTCTGACATTTATTTTTAATGTTGATTTTGAATAAGTAGTTTGTTTTTTAATATGACAATACTGTGTATGTGCCTTCTAAAATTACTGTTTTGTTGCATTTTATACTGTAAGGCGATTAAACTTGCACTCGCAGTGTTAATGATGAGCCTCGCGGTGTAAATTGGCGGAGTCTGTTCGCGAACTAAAGTGCATCTGAGGTGCTCTGACGTGTTTCATCATCAGTATCAGGTCAATATTAAGATTTTTATTTATGGCGACTATGTGTAGCAGATGCTAGGCTGGGGTGTTGCAAAATTTGGAGAAAACGAACGGGATTGCAAAGATTAGTTCTGCTGCGAAGTTGCGATTGTGATTGACTGATTATGATGTGTAAGATGAGGGCTACACTCTAAAAATTGGTCCATTCACGAACATCAGTGGCGTAGATTAAATGACATATTTTTATTGCTTTCATGCTTCTCATTATGTTTCACACTTGGTGTTCGCCGAAGCGTATCCAGTAATTTTCGACAGGGGGTGCGTACCATGCATATCCAACATTTCACCTAATAGGAGTTTAGGAGTTACTGCACACGAAAAGTGACGTCAGCTGCATGTTAATAACTGTCGCCAGATAAAGTAAAATTAGGTAAGTAGACTCCTAATAATGAGCGCGCGATGCGTTTTGACGATTCACGGGATTCACGGTATTTAATGATGGGGAACACAGGTCATAAACGTAAATATTTCTGAATTTCACGTGGAAAAAAATCTGATTTTAGTCATAGGGAGTGCGTACGCACCTTACGTTCCGTATATGGCTACCCCACTGGTGATGGCAAAGATCACTTTCTTTATAAACTCCCCCAGAAATGTTATCCATCCATCCATATTCCATAACAGTTTATGCCCCATAGAGGATTGTGGTGGATATCATGTGTTAGAGGATTTCATCGCACATAACGACCTTGCCTAATTTCTGGCATATCACACTATCACACTGCTTGATGACTGCGGTCACACCCGCGCTGATGACCAAGGCACCTGAGAACCGCGGTCACGCCCACGCTGAAGACCGAGGTGCCCAAGGACTGTGGTCACGCCGGGACTGACAGCTGAGAAGCTCAGAGGCCACAATCATGCCCGCACCGATGGCCGAGGTGTCCGAGGACCGCGGTCACGCCTGCGCTGATGACCGAGGCCCCCGAGGACAGCGGTCACACCTACATTGATGACCGAGGCGCCCGAGGACAGCGGTCATGTCCGAACTGACAGCTGAGAAGCTCAGGGGCCACAATCATGCCCACGCCGATGGCCAAGGTGCCCGAGGACCGTGGTCACGCCTGCGTTGATGACCAAGGTGCCCGAGGACAGCAGTCACACCTGCGCAGATGACCGTGACTCCCAGGGACAGCGGTCACGCCCGAACTGACAGCTGAGAAGCGCAGGGGCCACAATCATGCTCGCGCCGATGACCAAGGTGCCCGAGGACCGCGGTCATGCCTGCACTGATGACCGAGGCGCCCGAGGACTGCGGTCACGTCCGAACTGACAGCTGAGAAGCTCAGGGGCCACAATCATGCCCGCGCCGATGGCCGAGGCGCCCGAGGACCGTGGTCACGCCTACGCTGATGGCCAAGGTGCCCGATGACTGTGGTCATGCCAGGAGGATTAACTCTGTCATCACCCTTCTGCTGCAGCCACAGTATCATTTGAATTATGATTAAACTGGAAATAGGCAAATAATGTACCTCTCAAAATAAATATTTCTAATGCAAATGTGAATCCAAAAGGTGTCCAAATGGGGCCAAAGAAGATTTTTCGAGGAATTGTTATGCTTTTGCATTTACATGAAGAGATGGGCATCCATCCATGGGCAGCCATAGGTCTGAACACTCGGGGCTGTAGTAAGTATTTTAATCCCAATGTCAATCTTTCTTCAAAAAAAACAAAAATCAAGCCCTGAGATGCTCCAAAGAACAGATGAAAATAAACTCTGCTGCGTAGATGAGTGAACTGATGTGACAGCAGAAATATGAGGGTCAAGCAGAAAATGAGTCACTTTAAATGGCAAACCTAATCATATGCCCATCTGGGGAAGTCTGGTGTCTATCCCAGCCCCCCCCCCCATGTTGTACTTCTGAGTGGTAGGTCACGAACTAGAATCAGGGCGCCCACTCTAACAAGGTTAATTGGGCCACATGATGGCATGATATCATTAACATAACGTTAAAATGAGCAATAGAAATCAGATCATGCGAATGTCACCTTTCTGAGTTTTTTTGTGCCCTATGTCACCCCTGGCAAGACAACACCCTGGACGGCTGCCCATGACACCCATGCCTAAATCTGCCAGTGCAATTTGTAGATTTCCCTGTTCAAACACACTGACTAAACCTAGTAACCAGCTGATTAAGATGTGTTTGAGCACAGAAATCAGCAAACTGTGTTGCATTCTGGCTCTTCAGGACCAGAACTGGGGAACCCTGGCCAATTTCATGACACTCACTGAACAGCTGGGTGAATCAAAACAAGGTGAGTGGGACACCATCGAGCACACGTGACAGATGTTAGGTCATCTTCGAAACTGCCCCTGGCCCAGACTGGTGATCCATTAGAGCAAACTAGGCCCAGAAGCCAGCCTCTACAGCCGCTGTGCTATGGATTGAGCAGCCATAAGCGGTGTCCCTCAGCCGCGTGTGACAGTGTGGTGCGCTGGGCTGCCCCAGTCAGAGAGAACCTACCCCCCAGGCAGCCTGCACTGCACATTAAAGCAGCTCATGCTGCTCCATGCATATCGATCTTTTAATACGAAACTCTTTGTTTTCTAGATGAAATCGATGCAGTCTTAAAATAACAGCTGAATGAAGGGTATGCCAAAGATGCTGTGAGACCTAAATGTCTCTGTGTGTGTGTGATATTAACGTAAGAGCAGGTTTCCAGTGTGTCCCACGGTTTGCTGGTCTTTCTGTCTCAGTATATTTATCTTCTGGGAGGGGTAGATGGGGGGGGGGCTTTCTGGTGCATTGCCGGACCACGTCCCCAAGCACTCGAACTCGTAGCCGCATGACAGTGATGGATGGGAAAGCTAGCCGAGCGGGAGCATCCGCTGCCTGCCCCAGCGGGTCCCTCATGCAGGTGATGGATGGACACACCTCGCTGGACATGCCCCCCCCACCCCCCCGCAGCACCCTCCCTCCAATTAACAGTGGGGGAGGAGGGTAGGTATAAACCAAATATCCGCCTATAATCTTTCTCCCTCTTAAAAGTTAAAATAAAAAGCAGATTTGTCCTCCCTGTCTATTGACATGCAACTGTGAGGGGTAGCAGGTTAATGAAAATAAAAAGATGATTTATTTGCCAAAATACAAGAGCAGGTACATCTGAATACTTCATTTCACATATCCCATCATGCTCTCCTTTCGAGACACATCCACACACAGGGCAGCTTGGGGTCACAGTGCAGGGTCAGCCGTTTATCAGGCTGTTAAGAGCCTTATTCAAGGGCTCCACAGACATGTGACTATTCTGCCATGGACAGGATTCAAGCCAGCATCCTTCACAGGCACAGAGGGCCTGTCTGCTGAGGCTCACATCAGAATTGACATCCCCCCACTGTGGCTGAGAGGAGACGGAGAGGCAGAGGGGCGTACACTGTTTGCCCACTCACTTTGCCCAGAGGAGATGCAGGGCCTGTGGCCTTAGGGAGCACAACGATTTGAAGGAAGCTGCGAACCAGGCTGAATGGGCCCAGATCCAGACGTCTCCAATTTATTCTTTCAACCAGCTTCGGGATGGCTGACGGTATTCACGGCATTCAAGGCTCCTCAGTGACATCGGCTCTTGTGCCAAATCTCGTGCTGAAAGGAAAGATAATTATATTTCATTGCCTTAATTTGCTTTTAGGAGTGAGGGTTTTTCAGGTGTAAGGGACCAATTGCACACTAAAAGGTTCAATGTAAGTGTGACCAAAACAAGATAACAGCACTTAATAATGGCACCAAAGTACACTAATCTCACATAGGCTGCTATTACCCTGTTATTCTATAAAATTGCAGCTTTTCTTCCTATTTACCCCAATTTATCAGAATAGTCCATCAGTTCTTTTAAAAAACAACTGTTCAAATTAGATGATTTCAATTCAGTTCATTTTCATTGCAGAGCCACACCAAAGCTGGACTGGATTAACTCTGCAATGCAGAGTGCAGCGTCAGAGGCATGATGGGCCAGGATGACACCCTGGAGAGCAGAGCCGACCGAGAATGACAGAAAGTCACTGACTGCTCCGGGGAGGACGTTTCAGCCACTAGGGCAGGCAGCCGCAACATGCGGCGCAACCTGACGAAGAGCGTTCAGACTCCAGCGAGAAGGGAGTGGGCGCAGCACCAGCTTGGTGTTCCCTGCAGCACGCAAATGGCCAGCATTTACCACATTTCATCTGCTGACACGTGGATCACAGTCTGATGCTCCCATACTAGCTCCAGTGAGTGCTTAGTCATTATCCAAACTACCCTTCACCCTGTCACATAAACAGATTTGAATTTCCATCCATCTCCTGACTGCTTATCCAGATCAGAGTGGTAGGAAGATTTGAATTGCTAATGCAAATATAATAATATAGCAACATTCATCTTATGGTGCTGACCAGGAAAAAAAGGACTGATCTGCAGAATATCTTCATTTTATACTCCGTTACCACCTGTTCACACCTTTGTCTTGCCCAGTGTCTAATATATTCACATATATTACTAGACCTTTTACATATGTGGCCCCTGAATATTAGAACAAGCTACGTGGCTAAAACAGTCCTGCAGAAACATCTTAAGAACACCATGAAATAGTTTCACTTGGCACTTCTGAATTCTTTTTGCAGTTCACACTTAGGCTCAGTTCTTACTTGATTCTCTTGCCATTATTTAGGTAAATGGTTTTCCTTATGTTAGGTGCTAAACAGTGTTTGTACAGCTGTTGTTCCCATAACTGTCTTCGCTATTGCTGGTCGCCCATTGGAAGCTCAGTCTCGCAGCCCTGGTACCTTCGGCTGGCTCCTTGACAGCTGTATGCTATGATGTACAGGCAGCCCTCAGGTTACGAACAACATCCATTCCCTAAGTCTGTCTGAAAGTCAAATGTGGACGTTGGAAACATAACAATACAGTACATAATAACAACAAAATACAGTAACAATAAAAGAAACTAGATACAGTACTGTACCGTACCTTGAGCCGATGAACTGCTGAAGCTGTGCAATGTTGTCACAAAGTGTCTGTGCGTTCATAATTATGAACCATCGTATTTAACTTGAATTTTTATAACAGACTTCATGGCAGTCCATTCGTAAATATGAGCTGTCAGTAAGTTGGATGTTCTTAACCAGGAGACTGAATGACAGACAGTATCTGATTTTGAAGCTTTACTAGACAGACATACACAGGCAGACTTGCACACGCATTATTCATAATTACAGAGAACTCCCATCAATGTTTTTTTTCTGCTATTCATCTATCTCTGTTCTTGCCTACAATGGAGGTGACTGCAGCCAATGGCTGCCCGACTGATGAAGGTTAACGCCATTAACTGACGGCCCAAAGTCATACGATCCGCCAATTAACAGATCGATAGTCAAGAGAGAGACATTGGGGTCGAGTCAGTCATGCCTATGTGTCCTGTAAGAGATAAGGTCGAGTCTGTGGCCCCAGGCGTGTTTGGCCCCAGAAGCGTCGTTATTCAGCTGATGCTCCACGAACAATTTTGTGCCCAGCCTCACATGCTGACATATTTATGGACTGGTCATATATAGACATAAGTCATTCTTTATGACTTTGACGGGACAGCATCACCTAAAATCTCAGCTAGAGATGCCTGAAGAAGAAGGACAAACTAGGACATCCTGGAATAGCTGGAACAACATAGGGCAGGATGGAATTTTCAGGGGCCAGCCAGGGATATCTGAAAGGAAAATGAGCACAGTGTTTAGGACCTATGCACCAATGTTCTCAACAGCCTCCTTATCCCACACATGTACATATATAAATACTTATTGATTCCTGGACCCTCTCACTACCTCAATTTCCTGCCAATTTTGCACACTATAGATACTTATGATTAATATTTAATGTATAATATTTGTAATACATTATGTCTTGTCTCTTCTTTTCTATTAAACTCAAGTCTGGGGCTAGGTGACATGCATTTCACTGCACATTGCACTCAATATAACTGTGCAGGTGACAAAACTTTGAAATATGAAAAGTATGAGGACAGGGACACTAGAATGCGTTAGTTTTCACATATCAGATCTTCCTCTTCTTTGAGATACTTACACATATAGGTGAGAGTGAAGCTTGGGGTCTGGAGTATTTCTGGAAGTTGTGGGTCTTGCTCAAAAGCAACCTTCCAACCACAGGTACACAAATCTTAAGCTTTCGCAAAGCATCACAAAGGGTTACTTCTGGGTGGAAGGTTCACAGTGACATTTACAGTGCGGCAGCGTGGCTCAGAATCGAAGCCAGTGCACACCGTAGAATGAGGTGCACTTTACCAAGCAAACAGCATCTTCCTGCTATTGTCTATCTACATTATTAAGTATAGACAGGAGCTTTGCCTTACTGACACCTTTGGAAATTCAGGTGGGAACTGCAGGCCCATTCTCTGCCCTCCTGCTCCAGGATAAGACACTTCCAGTCACAGGAATAGATGGCGAGGTTATTGTATGACACAAGGAAGGAGAGATCATTGGTGGGGTTAGAGAGTAACTATAATCTGCTACATTTTTCATTTTATGTATAAGAAAAAAGTAAAAACAAATAGTTTACTTATTTCTTCCACAGATAAGAAAAAATAACCGACTCACAAGATTATACCCCAGACATTTTCTGTGCAAACAAATAAGATCCTCTTTTACTCATATAAAGGTGGGGCATAGTTAAAGGGAACAGCAGAACTTCGAACATTCACGTTTAACCCGACCGGCGGAGGCTCCACATTGCCATCAGATTCAGCATCTTGAGCCATCTGCTGCTTCTCTACACAGTAAGACACCGTTGCACCGATTTCCGCAACTTCTTTTGAATTTGCGTTACAATTAAAATTTTCCCAGACCCATGTAGAGTAACTTTGAGACAGCGCATTACTGTTTAACGTATGTGTGATATATTACATTATAAACAGTGGAGAAAATACACCATACATCCTTCGGTACGCACGACTGTTCAAACGTACCACCAGGCATAATTGCGTCATTAACGCGTGGAAACGGCCCCGCGCACGCACGCACCCGCGCTCCCACGCACGCTCCCAACGGAAAGCCCGCGGTTTCAGGCGCGTGCGCGGCGTTAACTGCACTTCGTTTTATCTGCCGGCGGGTCGGTGGGAAGAGTCTGTGTGAGAATCTCTTAAAATACCCAGAGTAACTGTATAAGTCAGTATATTACAATATTATATAACTACAGAAAACAGTGCTGTAACACCACATTTTAGGTTTTCTCGTTAAATTTAACTGAGTGAAATCTCAAACCACCGCTTCACGTTTGGTCCAGTTCGGCCTAGTTGGAGTCGGACAGTGTTAAGCGGCTCTTCTCGCACCTAGGTTCGACGCTGAGGATGACCGGGAGAGCCAGGGCCAGGTCCAGGGGTCGAGCCCGAGGTCCGGAGGGCGCGACTCCGGGCGCGGTGAGCCGTTTACATGCATGCCACTTGTGTGAACTTAAGTGAAATTTAAGAGATAAAAATACCTCACCAAGGACGGATAACGTTACGGTTTGGTGTCTGCAGCCGCCACAGGCCCCACCGCAGGAGCCCCAGAGACCGGGCGGCGAGGTGGTAGGCCGGGGGAGGCAGAGGATGGCACCGGCAGCCCCGGGCGCGGAGAGTAAGAAGCGGGCGCGATTGAAAGCGGAGAAAAACATCGTAATGGGCAGTTAAAAGTGGAGTGGGACACCGTAATGCGGGGGCTAAAGCGGAGTACAGGCGATCCCAAGGTTACGAACGAAATCCCTAAGTGTGTCTCTAAGTCGAATTTGTAGTCGGAAAAATAATATAATACATAATTATAATGGTACAGTAATAATAAAAGTATGGTAGTGTACCTCCAGCCGACGAAAACCCGAAGCCGCGCAGTGTCACAAAGTAGTGCGTGCGTTCCTTAGTACAAACCATTGTATTTAACCCGAATTTGCACGAACTGTTAGTAAGTCGGTCATTTTTAATCCGGGTACTGCCTGTAGAACATCGTAATTGGCCAGGGGGGTTGGGGGGGTTTAAAGGCAGAACACAACACCATACTAGGAGGATAGGCTTATATCGGGGAGCCACCGGTTGTACAGGTGGTTTAGGGTTCTCCCTCACCTGACCCTTACGCCCACATCCTACGTCATGTTCCCATACAGCCATCTTCCAGATATCGGCTGGCTTCCAGCAGGTGAAGATAGGCGAACGAGGGGGCCGGAGGCGGGACTTCTATGACACCGGGATCAACACCCGGCAGGCCATGGAACATGTGCGGGAGTCCAAGACTGGTAGGTGTGCTTGGAATTAGGTGAGGAACACCCTCACAAAGAAGCCACTTCAGTCAACCTTACCGCATGTCCTTTGCACCGTAGGAGAATGAGCCAGGGCACACTGACGCATTTCGGTTCTGTATGAGACATACGCTTTTGCGCATGTGTCAGCCTGCAGAACCTAACCGTTTCCACATGTTTCTCAGCTCTCAAGTAATTAGTCCCAGAATTTTTTATTTTATTATTATTATTATTATTAGTAGTAGTACACAGATGCCTGCATCAGTTATAATCATCCAGCAAATCAACTTCTACACACATTGAAGTCTTTTGGGAACCTGGCAGATGCACGTGTATATTTAAGACAGACGGGGAGCTCAGGTTTTCCAGAGCTTTCATTTCATCTGTCAGTTCAATTACTCAGTTGAAGACTCTAGGCTGGCTTACCCAAACACTGACTCAAGCGAGTGAGAAAACAGCCACAGGCTCTGAAGGAACCTAAAGTAAACTATGCTATTGGATAGACAGGATCCCCTGTAGTGTGATGCACAAATCTGTAATCATAAGTCGTCTAGGTTTTTTATTACTCTGAATCATTGAGTCATACTTTTAAAGACGAATCATCTGTCCGTTTAAAGAGCAATACGTGTAAATAGGGAGAGTAATTACATGTTCAACAACATGTAACACGTCCTCCAGGTAACTTTGAGTCATTTAGCAGGTAAGAATTCAGCATTGCATACATCTGAGATTGTGCCTCTCTCGCAGATAAAATCAATCATTAGGTGGATAGGAATTCAGCGTTACATATCTGAGACTCTGTGCCCCACCCCCAGGTAAAAAGAGTCGATAGACAGGTAAGAATTAGGGCTGCATGATATATTTTTTCAGCACTGATGTTGTGATGTGCGTATGCGCAATAATCATATGGCAGGACGTGCAACGTCAAGTAAGGCAAGTAAATCAAAAATGTCTTGCTACATTTTTTTGCTCCTTAATACAAAATGGCAACTCGTGCGGTTCACGTTTTCCATGACTAATCTATAGTTTACTTTGCGTATTCTGTTTTTTGGATGCAGAGTTTACTAGTGAGTGACAAGCGGACTCTGCATGTACAGCAGAGAACCAATCGCAATCTTGAAAGAGCTGTACAGTGTGCAGTATTAATATTGACATTGCATGTTATACACATAAAGTATTGGGATGTAACGGAATACAAGCAATGGCGGTATGTATTCATAATATAAAAATTAAGTATCTGTATCCAGTCCATGTTACATATTGAGAAAAATATTCTCAATTAAGGTACTTTAAAAAAGAATACTTTTAGAATAGATCCGCTGTAATAAAAATTTAAAAAACTTAAAGCGGAAATCTTTTAAAAATATGCCTGTTTTTTAAATCGTGTAGACACTTTCCCCCGTTCCTGCCAATGCATCAAGATTAGTCTGTATCGAAAGAGTCCACTTCTGATTGAAAGAAGCATCTCAGCACATCTGCGGGTCCTTGAGCAAGGCCCTTAACTCCCAGCTCCCTGGGCGCTGCCACGGGTGACTGCCCTTCGCGGACAGCTTGCTTACAAAGAGCAAGTTGAGGGAGGCGTAAGGACAATTTCCTCATGGAGATTAATAAAGTGATAGTGATGGTTAAGATAAGTGGCACTTTCAAATTGAAACTCTACCTAGCCAGTGATGCACAGGTCTGTTCCGGAGCGACCTGAACTCGCCCTGTGCTTTAATTCAACTCGATCACAACTGTGAATATTAATAGGCAAAACGATACCCAACCTGCTTTTTTCCGTAGTGTACTTAGTGCACATTCATTTATGCGTCCTATGGGATAGGTAGAACTGTTACATTTTAGTCAAGAACAGAATGCCTTTATCACACAAGTCAAAGTAATTAACAAATTTACCACCCAGAAGTAGTTCTGTTACAAAAACAAACAAATGATACAACACAGCTATTTTACACATGCCTTTTTATTGTGTATTCTTAGAGTGTTCAGTGTGTCTTACTTTTTAATGTACTATAACTGAATATATTTCCTGAATGAATTGAAGCTGTATTCAACATGAAATGGACCGCGATAGTCCGCTGGGTTAAGTTATGTTAAAACATTTTTCCTCTAATAGTGAACAAAAACTGGCAAGCTATGCAGTTTTAATGATTGTATTAAGATAATGGAGTATATGTTAAAAAATCAGTTTGATCTCTACTGCCCCTTTTTGCATGAGTTCTGCATGTGTGCTTCCTGCCAGTCATAATCATTATTGCTTTTTGCTGTCAGACGTGGTCATAGACATTCTGATGCGGTTGTGAGATATGAGTGAGGAGGAGAAAAGCGAACAAGAACTAGTCACCAAAAGGCATTCTCTTTCTGCTGTATGAAAGTGTCTGGTATTTCAAGGAGACGATATTGAGCAAAAGCAAAGTGATTTGTTGGCGCTGTTTTTGTCTATTGACTGACTTATTTGACACACATTATTGGTAAATAAGTTCTGTTTGGCTATAGTTTATTTTGGGTAAATTTCATCTCCTTTTTCATTTTATATATATAAAAAAATTTCAAACTGTCCAAGTAAGAATTCAGTGTTACACCCTTGAGACACTATGCCCTGCCCCCAGGTGTCTCCGGGTCCCCCATCGAGCTGAGGGCCAACTTCTTCCGCCTCGTATCCCGCCCACAGTGGGTGCTGTACCAGTACCACGTAGACTTCAACCCCCCGATGGAATCACGGCGCCTGCGCTCTGCTCTGCTATTCCAGCATGAGGAGGCACTGGGTTCCGCGCGCACCTTTGATGGTGCTGCCCTCTTCCTACCCCATCGCCTCCAGCAGACGGTAACTCTGTCTGTCCCTGTGGCCGCCCCATTACCTAGGCAGGACTGACCCTGGTCCAGTTTCTGTGTGGCTGGTCATAGTGCTATCGGTAGTAAATGCAGGTGTCTGGTGCTGTACTGCGCAGGTTAATGTGATGCACTCTGCGGATATACCACCGCAGTGGTCATATGGCTAATCTGGTGCTTGGGTTTAGCTTCTCCTCTCCACCATGCTCATGATTCCCGCCCCCCGGTGGTGCTGTCCCTCCAAATGTCGTGCAGGATACGGTCCTTTTCAGCGAGACCAAGCATGGTGAGAAGGTGAAGATCACGGTGACTCTGACCAACGAGCTGCCCCCCACCTCCCCAGTCTGCCTTCAGTTCTACAACATCATCTTCAGGCGGTGGGTTGCAAAACCCAATGGACAGACCTCATATCCTCTTCTCTTTTTATGTTTAGCAGAGGCTTTTGTCTAAAGTGAGGATCAGGGAGTAGGGTCAGCCAGTCCCTGGAGCAGTTGGGGTTAAGTGCCTTGCTCAAGGGCACAACTATGACATTACTCTGCCAATAAAGGGAATTGAACCTGCAACCTTTTGAACTTAGATCTCCTATCCCAGAGAGCCAAACAAACTCCTACTCATGCTCTTCCTGCAGGATCCTGAGAATCCTGAACATGCAGCAGATTGGCCGGCATTACTACAACCCGCAGGACCCCCTAAACATCCCGCAGCACAGGTCAGCAGGCAGAATGGAGGGTGTGAGCTTTGGCAAGTGGCCTGAAACGGACGGAAGATGATACACTTGGTCCTTGTGCACGGGTTTGTGTTTATAGGCTGACCATCTGGCCCGGCTTCACCACCACCATCCTGCAGTATGAGTCGAGTATCATGCTGTCCATGGATGTCAGCCACAAGGTTCTGCGCAGCGAGACTGTCCTCAGCTTCATGGCTAGCCTGCGGCAGCAGTCTGGGCCTCAGCGCTTCGCTGAGGTCTGCACACGCGAGCTGGTGGGGCTCGGTGTGCTCACCAAGTAAGCCTGTCACCGACCTGGGATCAGCCGCTCTCTGTTTGCAGAAGCTTGATGGGCTGTGAGCTGAATAAGATTCAAGTCTATGCCTCCCACCTTGCCCAGTCTGATGTTACAAACTGACCATGCCATAGTCAGTGATGCTTCAGTTCCCTTATGCAGCTTTGTGTCTTTGCTGTAGTGATGCTAAGTGATAAGTCCCTGGTATTTTCAGTCTATTTGCCCTAAAACTGCCAGGTAGTTAAGTTGTGTCCGGTTAGGTTCATGAGTCCGCCAAGGCATTACAATGAGTCTGGCTGCCTTTGGCCCCATGAACTTTCACTGTACTTGACACAAGGATATGTCTGTCCCTCTCTGTAAACGGTGTACAAAAGAAGCTCTACCTCAGAGTAGCCAGAGAGCAGAGCTCTGAGCTCGCTGTGAGCTGGTGATATAGTTACTTAGCTGGGGCTTGTCCTTCTCTGACCAGATACAACAATAAAATGTATAGGATTGACGACATCGCATGGGACCAGTCCCCCACCAACACCTTCAAGAGGGGGGACACTGACATCTCCTTCAAGGACTACTACCGGATGGTGAGTGAGACCCGACCTCCAGATCCTCTGAGGCATCAGCCATGCTGGAACATTATGGAAATCTTTTGAGTGCAGTGTTTCTGAAGGGGTGCTCGGTACGCTGTTCTTGAAGTTTTATTAAATGCTTGTCTGAGAGCTGGCTGTCACACAGTAGAGCAGCTGTGCAGCATGTGCCTTTGATCTGTACTGAATTAATTAAGATGAATCTGTTTTTCAGTGGTTTTACATCGGTTACATTACTTAACAATCTGGGAAACTGGATTCTGTTCTTGTATTACGTTTTAGGATTTTATGTACTGACATCCTCAAAGGTAATACTAAAATAATTAGTCTTAGGGCCATTTTAGGTAAATAAATATACTGAGCTGGGGGTCGGGGTTAATACTAGAAAGCTCAGGATTTCTGAGATTAAAAAGAAAAACTCAGATACTCTCTGTGATTGTAGAGTCTTAAATTTGTGAGGGGAAAAAAATCAGTAATTTGGCTGTTCTGTTGATCTCAAATGCTGTTCGAACCTGCTTTTTTGTGGCTTTAACTGTCTGGCTGTCATTACAATTACAGGAATCCCCCATTTAATGTCCGCATTGCGTTACGTAAAACAGGACGTTAAAAGATTTGGGCGTTGATCGAATATTACCTTAATTACTTAGAAAGTTTAGGCTACTGTGCCCTGCTGTACTGCAAGATATGCAGTATGTATACCTTGCATAGTAAACATGAAACCCTGATCGTGCATAGTAAACAAACACCAGTCTTGTGTAGTTGGGGGGGGGGATATGACCTGAAATTATCACTGTATTTTTCACTTTTTGGGCTGTGACTTATATATCATGGTATTACATGTCCTGTCCCTTTATGTAAATTAAAAAAAAAATCATAATATATTAACTGGGTTGTCAACTTTGGTCAGCTGGGTGGTGTGAGATTTCAATTCGAGACAAGTCTGCACACACATGCACACTCGCTTACATGTATGTAAGAGTTGTATCGCGTTGTAAATACTCTGTAGGGTTTGCAAACTACCCCAGTGCTTTTGATGGAGCTAATTTTAGGCTAATAATGGAATAATATAGATTTGCTGTAAGATTTCTTGCGTGAGCATGAGAGTCAAAAAGCGTGAGTGTAAACGCCAGATGCGTGAGTTAGCAACCCTGTATTAAGTATACTTTAATTGCTATTACAATTGGGTATGGGTAATCTTATTTCGGAAAGACATAAGTGACATTGGTAATGTTTTCTCGTTTTATAATTGTTGGAGTAACAACACAAAGGGAACGACAAGCAGTTTCATTCGAAAACAGTGTATTTTACAGTTCAAATAAAATGGAGGGTTGCCAAAGTTGGACAGCTGGCTGGAGTGAGATTTTCAATTTGAGACAAGTATGCATTCAAACACACATGCATTTATGTATGTAACAATTTTATTACATTGGAAATAGACTGTAGGGTTTGCAAACTACCCCAATGCTTTTGACATTCCCTTATGAATCTAAAATTAGCTATAATCAGGGCTGCATATAACTGGTACGCAAGTACGCATTCACCTTTAAAAGCCATACATGCGGCAATCGATTGCTGTGACAGTACAAATGTGTACGTATTGTATGTGCCTTTGTGCTGATGAGACAAGAAATTACTTCGCATTTACATAAAATTACCTAAAATTTTTGCCTGCTCTTCACCTACTGCCTGCTTGTGCATTTTAAAAAAGAGCAGCAGCTACGTCCGGCATTATAACACCTGTTTTATGTTTTGTTGTATTTTTTCAGGCCACGGGCATTAATGCAAATACATGTTGATTGATTGGACGTTTAAACGGGGGATACCTGTAGTACACTTCTTAGTAAGTCTTATTGTTTTTTTATGGGGTTGAATAAGGCAATCAAATGGCTGTAGTAAGTGCCCTTGGTTCAAGTTCTCATACTTCAGCAGCCACAAACAATGGGTTTCATTCTGTCAGCAAATCAAGAGCAGGTTTGCCATTGTCATGGTGTTGCATCCCTTGCATATAAAAATAAGATCATATAAATACATTTTAAATGTTAAAGGATACTCGATTATATAGGAAGTGGCATGTTTCATGACTTTAAGCCCATGGGAAAATTTTTCAATATTTTACTTATCAAATAAAAGAAAGCAATGTAAACTCAGTGTTTCTTGCGAATTTAACACTATAATCTCAGAAAACTCATCTTTTTCTCAAATCTATGAGATTTTGTCACACATATTCTCATGAATATTTTTTTTTTAACTACAGTGGCCCTAATATGTTGTCGTGGGGATCAGGCTTGGCTGGCTGAAAGGCCACTCCCAGTTTTCATGTGAGACTTTAATGCTGGGCCCCAGTCTAGTCGATGCAAGGCTCATCCTGTCCTTACAGCAATATGGCCTGGAGGTCACAGACGACAACCAGGTACTGCTGGTTAGCAATGTGAAGAGGCTGGGGCCGTCAGGTCAGCCGCCGCCAGGCCCGGCGCTGCTGGTCCCCGAGTTCTGCTACATGACAGGTATGTGCCCCCTACCCTAAGACCTGAACCCCCCCACAGATTGCACTTTTCCACTTATACATCTCCTCAGGTCTGACGGACAAGATGCGCAATGACTACAACATCATGAAAGACCTTGCATCACACACACGGCTGACCCCCGAGCAGCGTGAGAGCCGCCTCACCCGCTTTGTCGGCAACATCCACAGGTTTGGACCTCGTCCCCATCCCCTTGCCCCCTGGCCCAGTCTGGTCATCCCCTTCCCATTGCCCCCGTCTGGCTGCCTAACCTGTCCCCTCGCTCGATGCCTGTGCACCAACCCTCACAGCTGCCCCCCTTCGCAGGAATGCAGATGCCCAGAAGGAACTTGGCAACTGGGGACTCAACTTCGACAACAAGCTACTAGAACTGAGGGCTCGTGTGCTCCCAGCTGAGAGGATCATGCAGGGCTCCAGGACGGTGAGCAGGAGTCAGGGGTGTCCTTCCCACAGTGTCCTGGAGCACTTGTGGGTAAAGCCAGGGTCGTCTTGTCTACAAGCTGGCTGAAAATCTGGTTCACTGAGCCTGATTTGGATGTGGAAGTGGCCCATAATGTGGAATGTGGAAACACGCATAAGCCTGGGGAACCTGATGGGATAACTGGTGTTTGGTGGGCTGCTAAGGGACAAATCACCTGAGGTACTAGGGGAGCCCCCAGAGACTAATTGGGCATGACTGACGCGTTATTGATGGCTCTGCTCCTTACAGTACGAGTATAACCCCTGGGCTGCCGATTGGTCCAAGGAGATGAGGGGCTTGTCACTGATTAACTCACGTCCACTGGAGAATTGGATGCTTTTCTACACGTCGCGGAGCTACGAGCAGGCACAGGCGCTGCTGCAGACGCTGGGGCGTGTGTCCGGCCCACTGGGGATTCGCATCCAGCGTGCTGTCATGTGAGATCCGGGCTGCCATGGTCCATTTAATGTTTCTGAGGTGCTTTAAGGTCACAACAGGGATGGGTCTCATCTGCATACTGTAATTGGACCTTTGCAGGATTGAGTATGAGGATAGACAGGAGTCCCTGCTGAGGGCCTTGCAGCAGAATGTTGGCCCTGGAACACAGATGGTGAGTCTGACAGACATGTTTGGCTGAGTCTTGACTGCCACATGTTGGTGGAAAGGGGAATTGGAGGACGGATGGGATTCATTTGAGCTAGATGAGTATCAACATTTTTGAGGTATATCTGTCACTTGCATGTGTTCTGCTATTCCCCTCTCCTCCTGTAGGTGGTGTGCATTCTAGCCACCAACCGCAAGGACAAGTATGATTGTGTGAAGAAGTACCTGTGTGTGGAGTGCCCCACCCCCAGCCAGTGTGTAGTGGCTCGCACCTTGAGTCGGCCCCAGGCCCTCATGACCATAGCCACCAAGATTGCTCTGCAGATGAACTGCAAGATGGGTGGGGAGCTCTGGAGCGTGGAGATTCCGGTGAGCTTGTCCTTCATGCCGGGGGTGTAGCTCAGGGGCCAGGGTTACACTGAGCCCATATCAGGGGAACAGTTTTTGAAGTGCCAACAGTGAGCTTGGCTGCTCCAGACATTCAATCCTGACCTCTGCTTTGGCAGCTGAAACAGCTTATGGTGGTTGGCATCGACTGTTACCATGACATCTCGGCGGGGAGGAGGTCTATTGGGGCACTGGTGGCTAGCCTCAACCCAGGGATGTCACGGTGAGACCCTCGTGTTATTCCCGTTCTGTCTGTCTGTCTGAGTCACTCAAACTGCTCGTCTCGCTCACAGGTGGTTCTCCAAGTGTGTCCTTCAGAGCCGAGGTCAGGAGATCATGGACAGCCTAAAGGGGGCACTGGAAGGCAAGCAGATTGGATTGGGGGACTGGGGATGAATGAAGCCATGCTTGGGGTTCTGCTCACACTCGTAGGGATATCATTCGGCCTTACTACCCTGCTCATGCCCATAGGGTTATCAGTAAGCACCGGGGTCTCACTTCGTATTCCAGCTCTTGCTCTGACTCCCTTTGGATGCAGGCGCCTTGGTTGCCTGGAGGAGGTACAATGATGGACTGCCGGCACGCATCATGGTGTACCGTGACGGCGTGGGCGATGGCATGCTGCAGAGCGTCGCCGACTACGAGGTGGCACAAATCCTTGAGTGCCTCCGAGCTGTGGGTACTGACTACAAGTGAGTAGCAGAGGTAGCAGGGCTCCAGAAGGGGGTGGGGCTCTGAATGGATGACAGACTGAAGGCTGCTGTCTGTCTGAGCGGCTGGAGGTCTGAGCCTCTGTGCTCTGGGTGCAGGTGTAGCGGGGGTCCTGTGGTTTTTGGAGAGCCTCTTTCTGTGGTAATCAGTGATGTGACCATGTGCACACAGGCCCAGACTGACCGTGGTGGTGGTGAAGAAACGTGTGAGCACACGCTTCTTTGCCCGTATCGATGGGAAGCTGGCTAACCCGCCACCGGGCACTGTGGTTGACATTGAAGTGACACGACCGGAGTGGTGAGAGGATGTCAGAGGAGGGGGTGGGGAGGGGCGCTGCTGGGGCAGGGAGATGACGTCTACATGTTTGTCAGGTACGACTTCTTCATCGTGAGCCAAGCAGTGCGCATGGGCAGCGTGGCCCCCACCCACTACAATGTAGTGTACGACTCCAGCGGACTTAAGCCCGACCATATGCAGCGACTTACCTACAAACTCTGCCACATGTACTACAACTGGCAGGTAGGTTCTGCACTGCCCCTGTCTGCATGGGACTTTCGCAAGATCCTGTCTTCTAACTGTGGCGCCCCCTACTGTTATTACAGGGGATTATTCGTGTTCCGGCCCCGTGCCAATATGCCCACAAGCTGGCCTTCCTGGTGGGTCAGAGTCTCCACCGTGAACCCAGCTCCAATCTGGATGACCTGCTGTTCTATCTCTAGGGGGAGCTGCTGTCACTGGTGGCGGCGTGTTTCTTCAAGCATGTTTCTGTGTGAAATGCCTTTTCTGCATTAGGGGAAAGTGACCTGAATGTCAGCATGATGTTCAGCTGGCAAACCTTAAATCAGGTGGTAGATTTCTGAAAGTTAACACTTTGGATTTTTGCCCAGTGTAAAAGTTTGGGATTGATTTTGGTTTAATTGTATTTTTACTTTATGATGGCTGATTCATTTCTGTTATTTGGGCTGTTATATTTAATAAAGCCCCCCCTGTTACCTGCTTTGTCTGTCTGGACCTTTTCCTGTGCACAACCTACCCACGTTATACACTAGTGATTGCCAGTGTGCTGTTCTATGCTGTGGTGGGATGGGGGGGCAGTACAACAAAGAGGGACACTTTGCGGCTGGACAAACTGATCAGACGGGCCAGCTCTGTGGTTGACATGACGCTGGACAATCAGGTAACAATGTTTGGAAAAAGGACATTGAATAAGCTGCTGGCTATTTTGGAGGATGTCAGCCCCCCCCGCACACCACCATCAGCAAGCAGAGAACAGAGATGCCTGTTCAGCAGCAGGCTACTTCTCCCCAAGTGTAGCACGGACAGATTTAAAAAGTCCTTCATCCCCCTTCATTGCTCTTTACAGCTCTGTCCTGGGGGGAAGGGGGGGAGGGAGAGACTAATTTTATTTAGTTACTTATTACCCATTACTCTGAATCAGTCCTCTCAATGAATGATTATAATAATATTTCATCCTAATATAACTAATTACTGACCCACCATACATATTAGGAATCTCACTTAGTGTACGGTTAATAATACTATACTGTAATTCTGCTTGCAAAGCACCTGGTCACACAACATGCAGGGTGTTGATGGGACAATACCCTCACAAAACACTGAGCTGTAGCAAGTACCTTTTATTCTGCACATGGGGAGCTTTGTAAGATGTTTAAATATACTCTTGGGGTGGGGTGGGATCTGTAGATCAAACTGCACAGTGTCTTTAGTTTTTATTTAAGCTCTAGCTGAACATCTGGTGGTATGTTGAGTGGCTCAGGCCTGTAGGCATGAACACTAGGAGAGCCTGCATTCCATTGCAGATATCACTCACCCATGGGGCTGTACATGCTAGACCAGGGATGTCAAACTGCAGTCCTGGAGGGCCAGAGCCCTGTGTAGCTTAGTTCTTTCCCTGTTCCACCACAAATGATTCAGCTCAAGAGTCACGTGGTAATTGGCACAAGGAGTTGAATCCGGTGCGTTAAATGAGGGGCAACTCAAAAATGTGCAGGACTCTGGCTCCCCAGGACTGGAATTGAACACCCCTGTGCTAGACTGATATGTCAATGGGGGTCCCACGCTGGGGAGAGTCTCACCACCTTCAGAAGGTCATTGCATGGCAGGTCACATGGCACCTGTCCTAATGTATTTACGGGACCTCATCTGTGAAAGACATCTGCTCGTTGACCTTATGGTGATAGGATCCTGGGTGATGTCATGCCATGGTCAGGTGGCCCGTCTGGCCGCTGCCAGCCTCTTCCACAGCCTCTTCCCCTTGGAGAACAATCCCTTTTTTCTCTTAGAGATCAGGTTTTGGGGGCCCACACTGGCCCTGATGGCAGGTATGTAAGGACCAGGACTGGGGGAGGCTGTGGTCTGGGGAGGCTCTTTGCTTTCCTGGGGCACCTGTGAGAGATCAGTAAGGGAGCGCTTACAGAGTGAGAACCCCACCATGACACTCTCAGTACAAGTTTGCTATCAGTTTGATAAGTGTGGTGTTAGTGGCCTGAGTGATACAGTCAATGATACAGTCTCTGTCAATTACCCTACATGGGAGCATCAGAGAACAGCTTTGCAAGGTAATAGTGTGTAAAAAAATGTACGACAGCCTACTGCTCTCGTTATATGAAGAGCCGGTGTACATAAACTCGCAGTATACCCATATCTTAACGGAAGCAGAAAAATCAATTGCTTGTTTTTTAAGCACTACATTCAGTTACCTAAATATCTGTGGCAGTTTCCTTCATCTCAATTGGTTCATGCTACTTGCTGCTTTTTCTCCCTCCCCTTTTAGCTTTAGACGTCTTTGGTTTTGTGGGACTTGGTCTGGAGCAGGTAGGAATTCAGTGTTTCTGATGCAGGAATTTCACCTTCTGGTTTTTGGAATGAAGTTGGTTCAAGAATTGAGGGATGGATGAAGTTTCAAAAGCTGCCTGTTACAACTCTAAGGTCTTTCTATGCTTCACCAGAAGGTGTCAGAGGGACTTGCTCATTACTATATGAGGCATGATGTCAAACATTTCAATACTAATCTGTTCCCCAGACATCTCGCCAGATCTATAGTGTATTGCTCAGCTGTTCTGTCTTGTTCTCTTTTTACTCTTTTTGGATCAAGCTGAGGTGGTCACAAGATCACATTTCCAACAGCTATGGTCTGGCAAAAGCAGTGTGCTTACGGTTTTGGTGCCCGTCAGATGGATCTCAACATTGTTAGGCACTTCTTCAAGGAAGTTGGAGGGAACTAGGCCTCTTTGTCCATTCATTTCACCCTATAGGAAGACCCGGAGTAGAGAGAACCATCGTGGTAGGAATTGACTCATGGCTCATATCCTGATGTCAGGTGAACATCAGCCCTTTGTTTCATTGGTTAATGTGCAACATGTATTACTGCCCCATCCAGACTTACGTAGTAAAAGCCATCTTCATCGATTTCCCCCAAGATGGTTATGATGTCACCTGCAGAGAAGGTCAGCTCGGCCTTTCAGCGGAGAAAAAACAGCTCTGTGAGTTTAATCAACGTAAGAGGTACGCATCAAAATAGTATCAAAAGGTCTTGTTGAGGGCCCCAGTACCTCCATGTCAGTATTGGTGGAGTTCTCCCTGGGGTCATAATCGTAGAGTGCCACCATCTTCCTCTTGGGTGTTGGGGGCTGTCGACCACCTTGCCTCTTCCTATCTTTATGAGCCAGAGTAAGAGACAGGACAGAAGAAGTGTCCTGGATTGCCAAATGTCTCTGATTCACCAATCTGTATATCACGCTTTAATGTTTACGGGCTGATCCTGGATCAGAGCACTGCATGCAGGTCAGTTACCGATTTTAGCTACTGGGGTGCTGAGGGGAAGGAAGCCCTGATGAACTAGCTGGTCTGTCGTATTCTGGTCCCCTGCTTCAATCTCCGCCACCATGTTGCAAGGGATGAGGCCCGTTCTACCATTAATCTCTCCACAGTAGAACCCATCTCTGTCCTTATCACCAAACACCTGGGAACGAGGCAGCCACAGTGTCATGACAGGAAAGATTCCTGCTGCTCGCTCATTGGACCAGCTACAAGGCAAGCTTTTGGATTTTTCTTCATTGGGCCAGTTTGCTAGCATGCAGAGGTTTACCCTCTATTGTCAAACCTACCTTCAGGATCTGCCCCTCCTGGAAGGAGAGCTCCTCAACTGCCCTATCATGGTTGGGGGACATCGAGAGGGGATCGTAATCAAACAGGGCGACGAATATCCGAGACAACTCCTTGGGCCTTGCTTCTCCATCATGCTGTTGGCCAAGGGCACCATCTACAGTGCAGTGGGAAAAAGGCATTTACAACTAAAACTTAGGAGACAGCTAGTTTTGTAAAGCTGGTCAACTGGTTCATCCAAAGAGACCCACCTACCATTTACGTGCTCTGAAGATCCATTGTAAAATGGAGGCCATAACTTTGTTTGTGCCAGGTTGGCATCGGAATGGGTCTGTTCTTTGGCAAGTGATATGCTCTCCTCACTGTTACTCTCAGGAGTGATCTCTGCAGGAAGCACCCAATCAAAACATCCATTGATAATTCTGTCTCTCCATAAGCTGAATGCTAATAACATTCTATTATTATACAGTCTGTTAAAACTGTTAGATCCCACAGAAGCAGTGCCGCCTCTGGCCAAATTGCCCCCCCCCATTAAAAAAAATATATATATATATAAAAAAAAAAATCCACTAACAATCTTTTCCTTTTCCTGTGCACTCTTTCCTAACCACCTTTTTACAACGTTCATAGCGGTAAATTGATCTTGACAGCTGTTGATTTCACGTCTAGCTTATAAATTGAAGAACAGTCATA